>VXBC01002446.1:2547352-2639398 GCA_013399945.1 Ploceus nigricollis | reverse complement strand
GTGTCCCGGCCGGGGGCTCTCGCTGCCGGCAGCGCCGCTCCGGCCGTCAGTGTCCGCCCCGGGGAGCCGCAGGAGCGAGACCCCTCTGGAGGGCCGGGCCGGGCCGGAGCCTGCTGGGGCGCTCGGGAATACCCCCCGAGGGGAAGGGCGGCTCCCCCTGCCAGGGTGCGCGCTCTCAGCCCTGTCCCCCGGCCAGCGACCTCTTGGGGTGTCGGGGGAGAAACTGCGAGAGAGGAGCAGGTGTGCTCTTGCTTCTTCCACAGCTGGATCTTTAGGCATCCGCTGTCGTGCATTATGGGTTACAATGCACACCTGTCCTCGCAGAAACCTATTCCCCTGCCCCCGTTGGCCTAAAGGTTAGTCTAAATGATTAATTAAGAGTGGGGTATAGTGACACTTAAAATATGTCAAGAATGTGCTTGACAGTTGCCAGACCCTGCATTTTGATGTGCAGATTTACTGCTGCAACCATCACGAAACTCACCAGTGAAGTTAATGATATTTACTAAACTTTAAAGACATTAACAGTACTCTCCCATGTTACTGATCTAAAGCACTTTTGACACGTAAGTGTCAATTAGTTAAAAGGTGAGCATGCATTCTGTTTTATTTTATGTAAATTTTCTGTGGAAAGTGTCTTGTGCTCTGACTTTGTAAGTTGAGGAAATGCAGTTTTTGGCTCTTGGAATAACAACAATTGAAATTAAGAGATAGAATTAAAATTATATTTTATTATAGTAAATAATAAAGCTGACTTACATAAAGGATCATTTCGTGTTAAATTATTAAAATGAAATACTGAAAAATAAACACTGTCTTTAATGTTTTTGTTTCTTTCTTAAAAAATGTCTAGCCTTGCAGACTTGTAAGCCTTCTAGAAAACTTTTTCAGTACGGAGTGGGTGTTACAGACCTTTTGAAATTTGTCTTCCTTAATACTTGCATAAGTGGGCCTAAAGTTGAGATGATAAGACAAAGAAGTTAATTTTCCTCCTGCAGCTTAATAACTATTTTTGTCTGAAGTAGAAAACCAGGGCAGGTGAAAGCTGAAAAGCTGTGGTGGAGCATTAAGTGATGTTCTCCCTGGCATTTGAACAGTTTGCAGTGATATACAAGGTGTATGCCCCAGTGTTCTTGAGCTAGGAAGATGGGAAGCTACATCTGCACGTCAGGTTGGGCAGCGCCTGTTTCTCAGAAGGGAAATGCACATTCAGAAGTAGGTGCCTAGGCTCCTTAGCCTGCACAGGAGAAGAATGAGATTCAGAGAATCTCATTTGCATACTGACCTGGGAGCCCCTGGCCAGTCAGAAATGCAGAAGCAAATGGGTGGCTGATATTCTGCCTGTTCATTGTACAGAAGTGTAAAAATTGCTTTTTCTGAGTATCTGGTTCAGTAGTAACAATCTCTTAAAAATTGTTGTCTTGTACTGAAAAAATAAAAAAGGTCTTTAGGTGGTAGTGCAGTAGTCAAAATAATCAACAGGAGAAAGACCGAAGTTATCTCCTGCCTTCCGGAAGGGTAATTGCACCACTGGTGTCTAAGTGAATTGAGATTGTGGGTGTGCTCCACTCATGTTTTTGAAAATTTGCCCGATTGCAGAAAACAGTAGGGGGGGGCAGGGGGGGAAATGGAACCTGGCTTTAGAGCCTAGTTGTTTTGCATCCTGCTTAGAAGAGCAGGAATAGTTCTGAGTCGTGAATATAGCCAGCACCTCCTGTATTGCTTTTTAAGTGATGTGAAGAGAAAAAAAAAGTTACAGCTGCACTTTGTTGCAGTTTTTTTTGCTTTATCAGATGTACTCTGGTTTGGGTAATGCAGAAGACACCAATTTTGCTTTTTTTGAAAATCCAAATGGGTTCAAACTGGGGGAAATTCTGCAAGATAGCTACCTTGACTAGATGACTTGTGTGCATGGCGAAGGAGGACTGCAAATACATGGAGTCTCCTGTAAACAAAAGCACAGCAGATAAAAAACGTTCCTTTCTGTTTGATGCCTGAAAGTACCTTGATGAGCTGGGGGACTGGAAGGGAAAAGTCACTATGATTTTAGTGTTAGAGAAAAGTCTAGCCTGATCATTCCCATGGTATTGATTCAAATACTTAATCTGCTGAGTCTCTTGTGTTTGGACTGATTGCAACTCGAACCTGGCAGTGGTAACTGAGTTAGTCAAGTTCAATGAATTGGAAAACTGGAATTTGTAATGAAAGTTTTCTTGCTGTGGGGCTTTGCTTTGGAAAGCAAAGTTTAATAGTCTAATCCTTCTGGAAAAAAATATTTCTCTAATATCTGAAATGCTGATTTTTTGAGAGGCACAAGTATTCCAGATAATTTCTTTAAGGACCCCAGGTGACTCTGGAATTTTGCTGTTGGTCCACAGTACCAAAGAATTCAGGTCTGTTTGTGGTTTGTTAGTTTTTTGGTTTGTTAGTGTTTTTTTTTTTTTTTTTTTTTTTTTTTTTTTTAAACTACATGTTTACATAGCTGTTGCCAAGAGCACATGTGTTGCCAGAGGTTTTTGTGTGCCTGCTCTTTTGGGACCAATCAGTAGTCGTCTCTTGCTTGGTATTTTTCCTGAAAAGAGGAATTAAATAGGTTATAATAAAAACTGCTTTTGGTATCTCTTAAAAACCTAGTGTAATATCTTAAAAGTCAATGCAAGGCGAAATGGGAGGGCACTAAATATCGTAGTCTATGCTATTTTTGTTGGTGTTAGTGGATGGGTGTTTGTCAGTGTGAAAGGCAAAAAGGGAGGAGGCAGAATAGAGGAAGATGTAGTCAAGAAGTGACTCTGCCTTGCAGATGAGGAGTGGAAGGAACCATAAGTATGAGCAAGGCAGTTTACAGCATGCAGCATCAGCACTGGATAAATAAGATAAAGAACCATAATTAACATTGTTGCTGGATTTAGGAGTATTAATGGAAAAACTTGTGGGTCATAGAGGGTTCAAAAATTCCTTCAAGGGACACCTTTTTATGAAAAAAATTTGAATGTGACTAGTACACAGTATTTTGGTATTTATATTAGCAAAAACCAAATTTCTTTGCTTATGTAGTGCACTGTATAAGCAATTCCATTGTTTCCTTGTGTAGCCATTTTTTGTTAAAAAACTACTTGATTCACAACTCCAGAAGAGGAAAAGCCCCTAGTGTAAGTATAAAACTTCTAGAAAGGTGTGCCTGAAGTCTCAGGAAACTACTCTGTTCATTGTTTATAGTTCATTGTGTTTGAGGAACGAGTTGGGTGGAAGAAAACAATGGCAATTAAGTACAGGAGGCTCGTGGTCCTTGGAAATAGGGCAGACCTACTTGGTCTGTACTGTTCAAATGCAGCTGTGGTCTGATCACCCTTGAAGGGAAAGGATTTGATCCAGACCAGTCCAAGGTCTGACAGGAGGAGCACTTGGTTCCTTTCCCTATTGGAGTTGTCACATGGGGATGAGGGGCACTGAGCCAGTCCCGTTGTTATCTCAGAGATTTGTGTGAGCCCCATCTAGTGCCGTGTTTTGCTCTCTTGATAGTTGCCTCTGTTATATAGGTTTTTATGTGATTATGTACCCATACTTGTTTTCAAAAGGCAAATAAATTCTATGATACTAGTGGCAACAGAGATAAAAATGGTAGGTTTCATTAAAAAAAAAAGTCAGGTAAAATTACTAGTTCCACTACTTTAATTGCTCCTTGTTCTATGTTTTGCAATGTTTGCAATTGTTCTATGATTTGCAGTGCTGGTTCTGTAACTCTACTGGATTATTCTCTCGTGTACAAGTATTGAGTACACCTGTGCATACAGGTATCACCTGCACAGAGAGTATGTACTGCTATTAGAGTTCTGCATCCATGTGTTTGCTTTTTTAGCCAGTGTTCCTGGAAAACACCACCTCGCCTTGCCTGGGCTGGTTATCTGTGTGCTTGTATGCCTCTGGGTTTGGCTCTCTTAGGTGCCGCCTTTAGTGACATATCAGGATATCAGGATGATTGATTGGCTGACTCAACACTGTTGGCACCATCACAGCTCTTGGCCCTGGATTGCTGGGAGTTTGAAAGGGCAGGGAGGAGAGTTCTGATTTTACTTTCACATTCAGGCTGTAATTCAGATACTGAGGAGATAATGTTCAATGACTACAAAGATCTACAAGAGATAATTTCACAGGAGAGTTTGAAGTTTTCCTTTACTCTTTTCTTGAATCTTTTGATACCTTCCTGAGCTTTCCTCCAGAGAGAAAGACCATCAGCAATTTTGATATAATTCAAGTCCTTGTTGTGTAACTGTCCTTCAGAACCACACTTATGTTTCTAAGTCTATGGGCTGCTGTATCCAGTAAACTGGGAACCTTGGCAGGCTGGACCTGTGTCATGTGGCTTATGAGAGAGCAACTGACTTTTCTTTTTAAGAAGTAATAAGTCAAATTTGGAACACAGAAGTTATCAGAGTACACAAGTAAAATTTGTGTGAGGTACAAGGAAGTGTACTACTGTCAATAAGGATTGTACACCTTGGTCAGTAAGGATTACATTGCAGTGGAGGATGTAGTTCCAGAAAAAGCTGGACTTCAGTTTTGAACAAAAAAATGGCTACACAAGGAAACAATAGAATTGCTTATACAGTGCACATGATTATCAGTGCTGCTGTAGTCTGCTTTCCTTCTCATGCCTGTGTGGCTACTGAAACCAGAGCAGCGAACCAACAGTGAGTTCTAACCTGAAAACTAACCTGATATATAAATAGTGTTTCATTTTAGTCAGCTGCAGTCATTTTTGTACTCCTTTGACCTGGCGTTGTGATTATAAATACCGATGTAAATGAAGATTCTGGAGTAATTGATATGATGATTGGGTCAAACTTGAAAGCTGAAGGCAATTTCTGTAGTATGCTGTCTTTGTTTAGACCAGAATGACTAATACCACTACTGTTTTTGCATACACACATGCAATGTCTTTATACCTTTGGAGCATTTCCCTTGTAGTCTTGTCAACTACTCTGCAGAGTGATTACTTAGGTTGTCTTCTTTTGTCTTTTTTTTTTCCTTATACTGAATTTCACATTGGTTAGGTTCTTCCTGTTCCAACTGCAGGTTAACTTGCAACAAACAGCTTTGTTAGGGAGAATAATCTTCCTAATATGTCTGAAAGCTAGTTACCAGTTAATTTTTGTGGTTTTCTTTAGAGGCAGTACTTGAATTTCATGGTGATGAAACATCCCTATAGATGGCAATTGTCACTGCTCTGCATTAAATCCACATGCCTCAAGTTACGAGCTCTGGTGTGCGCCTGTCAGACAAAACTATATCCTCTAAAATCTCCTTCATACAAATCCACTGAAATACTAATTTTTAGTGCATTCTATTCATGCTTGTTTTGTTGCATGTGAAATACGTTTCATACTCCCAATGTTATTTCTTTGTCAATATCTCAGTTGCTCTAACTCTCTGTAATGTAGAGAAGAAAGGTACTATGTCATGTTACAAAATGAGGCTTTGCTGTTTTCTGGCATGAGTGATGTACTATGATGACATTGTGCTGTCTATTTTGCATTATTTACATAACATAATTGTTTTTCTTGCTGCTTATTATTAGTACCTGCAGTCAGTGAAGCTTAATTGACTTTGGAGTTTTCCAGTGTGTGTTACTCCTTGCTCTTCAACTTTGTTTTGTTTAGTTGGTCCCTGTAGTCTGTTCAATGCCATCTTACTCATCCATTTTTTGGCTACCATTCTTTGAGGTTTCTCAGATCCCTTCCTCATATTTGAGTTGCCTTAAATAACTGATGTTTAAGGGGGAAATTAGCAAAATGTATATGTCTATTAATAAACCTTTTTCTTAGACTTAGCAAGATGTATCTGTGCTTAGTGCTTGCCTATCCATAAACATGATTTCATCTTTCAACACAGTCTGTTTGCCTCTGGACACTTTCCATTTCCTGATAACGTTCAGTTTCTTTTATCATGATTTCTTTAGCCTCCTGAAAGGAGTGTTATTGAAGGCCATTCTTGAAGTTTAAATATTATTGATCTCTCTTTTTATTATTGAGTTACTAGTCTTGTATGAAGCACTGTTCTTAAACTGTGACAGCATAATATGTATATATGTCTATTTACTCTTAGCCAGTTTGAGTTACTTAGAGATAATAATAAAGTGTAGCCTCCACTTGGAGCAGGCATCTAAGGACCTTGCTTAGTTGGGTTTTGATCCCAGGATGGAGACTCCACAGCCTCCTAAGTGGCTACTGTGAGCAAAGTAGATTTTTCTTACCTTTAAATGGAATTTTCTCTATTTCCATTTGTGTCCATTGCCTCTTGCTTCTCATCAGAATACCACTGAGAAGAGTTTGGCTCAGTCTCTTCACATCCTCTCATGGGGTATTTGTGCATGCTAAGATTGCCCCCTGCAGCCTTTCCTGCTTGAACCTAACCAACACCATCTCTCTCAGCCTCTCATCTCTTGTCAGATGCTCTATTTCCCTTATCTTTGTGGCCCCTTGCTGGATTCACAGTAGTAATCAGACTGCCTGCTCCACCTTTGGCATTGTTGGTGCTTCAGGCTTTTGACGCTTGAAGGTCTCAGAGAAGGTAAAGCTGATCCACTGTCACCTCCAGTGTCATGCTTTGTGCTGACCCCCTCCCACCTTTCCCTCACTTGGTAATGTAAATACTGCACCAGCACACACCTCCTCAGGTTTCTGAGTGCCTGCTGCCTGCCGCACTCTTTTAGTAGAATTCTACTCATCAGAGATCATGCTTTGAAGTGAGAAAAATGTTCAGAAAATTCTAACTTTTATTGCTGTGTATTGCTAAGGAAAATAAGGATTTTCAATAAACATTCATCTAAAATGATCAGCAAGTAATTACCCAATTTGAAGTTGCTTCTGCTCTGTGAACTCCAGGGAAGGAGATGCACTGATTATTTGCATCCAAGCTAATGTAGTACTGATAATATAACTGCCTGGTTTTAAAATAGTCCTTGTGTGAAGGAATGATATAGGTTCTTTCTTATGTCCTCCACAGACTTTTTTTTTTATTCTTTAATTTTGTGAACAAACCATGCAGCCTTAGACCACTTCAGCAAATATGTACAGAAAGGATAATTCTAAGAAAACATTCCCTTGTGATCTTGTACTGTCTGTTTTCATTTCAGAAATCTAATTTATTACAATAGCAGCAGCTGTTTTGGATATTGCCTTTAATTTTCGTGGGAACTGGATAGGAATGAGTGGTTCTAATAGTCAAGTTAATAGCAGCCCTTTAGTAAGGATGGGACCAATTTAAAAATGATCAGTGCTAGTTCGTTCCCATACACTGGGATGTTGAGCCCAGCCTCTTTGTTATCAGCAGCATGTCTATAATCCCATGGAACATGGTGTCACTTAGATGGTAGAGACTTGTACTTAGACTGGAAATTGTAAAGCAATTTCCTTGCTGCCTTTTTTCTGAGTAAACAAAAGTAGTGCGATCTTTGGCTGTTTATCTTCTGCAGTGTGCTTTATTCAGCAGAGCTGTACTTTATGTATCTCTTCCAAGTACCCAGTAGTTTTTTCTTTTTTTTTTTTTGCATTTTTAAGAACATAGATTGGAGGAATAATAAGTAATTCAAAACATGTTAACTATTAATTTAATTTTCTTAGTCTCTAGCTGTTGTCCTCTGGGAATTGATTTGTAAAACGTGCAGTAAATATTGTCTTCTGGCTCCTAAACTGGGTTTTAGCCATTTTTTCAAGATGCTTCAATAAAAATATTGCAAATAGAAAATGCATTGAGTAAATAAAATAAGTCTTCCTACTTCATTGTAAAGAAGTATGTTGATATTGGTACCACATAATTTTAGCTGTATTTTATCAATGCTGTAACTGAGCAAGGATAAAACACTATGCTATAATGTTCTAAATAAATTGTGATCTTAAAGCTTTTGCAGTCTAGAATGAATGAGCAGTCCTTTCTTTTGGACCAAAACCCAGCTTTCTTAGTGGCAATTTCATTATATGAAAACAGGAACAGTGTTCTTGTGTACCAGGTAGGAAAGTTTGTTTTGAAGAAAGTAAAACCCAAAAATCCCCACTTTATTTAACTACAACATCAAAAGAGATTGTTCTAATTAGCGATGTCCTAGTTTTAGCACTTCCTATATTGCATTGAAAGCCTAAGAGTCAAAGAATTCAAGAGGAAAAGAGAAGGTTAGTATTCATTACCAAGTGATCCCAAGTGAGTTGAGATGTTGGAGGTGGGCTGTATCTTTGGAGACTTTTGTCTGTGTTGTCTCTGGTATCAGCACTCTAAACCTGCCTGTTGTCCTTGGACTGACTTTGGTGACTTTGCCTTGTTTGGTTTCTGTACCCAGGTGTGTACTAGGCACGTGTCTCTTAAGGAGCTGCTTAGTCTGCTCTAGAGTCAGGATGGCAGCAAAGCCACACACAGAGTGAGCAGTTGAGCAACAAGGATATTGGTGTGAAACAAATGGATTTGGTTGGTTCAAGGAGGCTTGTAGCTCTTGTCCAAAGAGTTGGAAGCACTAAGTGTGCTTGGGGTACACAGCCAGGGCTTTCTAGGGCAGTAAATTGATCCTGTGTTGTAACTGAACGTGCTGGAGTTGGAACAATCTCAGTGGGTTCCGCTGGTCAGACTGAGCCTGTTTGTTGTTAGTGTGCTCCAGTTTGGTGCATACTGTAGTAGTTTCAAAGTTGTTGGAACTGGCTGATGACATCTGCTTCTATACAGTGCTGCTTGTTTTTATGGGAGGGAGGAAGGTGTAGTAGCAGTGCCTTACCTAAAGGTACTGTTAACCTCAAAGCACATGAGATTGAAATTGAGAGCCTGAACTGTGGTGCATATTTTGGACATGACAAGGGTATATGTCATGGTTCAGAGTAACAGCCTTATCAGAAAGTTGATTTAGTATGGCTAGATAATATTTTTTCAAATCTTGAGTATACTATTTATATGATGACTTTTGGATTCTCCTTCAATTTATCTGTGAAAATACTGCCTGTGGCCCCTTGAGTTCATTGGACTAAGTTGCCATGTGTGTGACAAAACTGAAGGTATGTACTTTAAAGACAGCCTTTATGATTTTGGCACACACAAGGGAATTTGAAGTTGTCCTTTGTTCTTTTATAACTTCAAGTAATTTTTTACCTTTGAAATCTTTATTTAGCTTATGCTCTTCAAAACCCAGCATTGCATTCCAGACTTGAAAGAAATTAGAACTCTCAACTTACAATTTCTGCCACAGCTGGGTACTGGCAGTGATCTAGAAAATTAAATCAACACTAGGAGGTTTTCTGGAAGCTTAAGTGTGCAAGCCTGGGGTGTATTTTCTAATCCTATCAGAGTCACCCCATTTTTTACAAATTGAAGCATGAAGCATTATCAGCTTTTTACACCTCTGTACATATCAAAGTATTTTGCTCATAGTGCAGCAGTTTAATGAATATTTAGTTTCATGGAGTGAAATCACTGAGCCTTGAAGGTATGTGGGGGGACTGGGACAGAATTGGGTAAATTAGTGGGAAGGCTGTAGTAGAACTGCACAAAATTGGTATGGACAAGGTTAGTCTTTGTATGCAGTCAGAAGTTTAGTCAGCATGGCCCAGCTCTAGTGTTCTGACTTTTTTTTTTGCTTTTTCTGATATTAGGCAAAGAAAATAGTATGTTGCATGCAATTTATGCAGCCTCATGCTGCAGTATTGATCTTTTGTATATGTGGTTTAAGGAATTTAATTTAAAGTATGTTATGCTCAGTCTCTGCATTGAGATCTGTGCCAGCAACTGTATACTGTATTAATAACTTTATCTGAAAATGTCAATATTTCAGCAATTAGTCAAAAAAATTAAAAATATTTTGTAGATAATTTAGCTGTATTTATTAAGGATAATTGTATTGGGAAAATACAGGTTGAGAAAGGCAGATATTCTACAAACTACTCATGCTGCTTGTTCTTTGGGATACTGTCTCTGAGCAATTGAGATTTCTTTTCTGTTTATGTGGTATCCCACTTACCAGCATTCCAGGTGCATATTTTCCTGATCAGAGTAGGTAAGAGAGGTGCTATAAACAGTAAACTTAAAACCCAGGTGAAAAATTTTATCATGTCTTTAAAACTGCCTCCATCTGGACCTATGTAGTTGTTCTGGAGTTTCAAACAAAAAATGGCGTGGGTTCTTAATGGGACAGCATTCCTCTAGGTTTTGAGTTAAGGATCAGAATGGGAAGGATGGAAACTTAATTTCAATATGAAAATTTGCTACAAATTTTATGTTGTCTTCTGAAGGTGATAAATCTTAGCATTTCTCACAGCTCCCTGTTTATAAGCAGTGTGAATTCTCTGGAAACTGAGTGCTAGTTCTTTGGGGTAGGATCTCAGCCTGAGAGATTGCTGGTCAGTGTTTATTGTGTAGAAGATGGGGATAATATGAACAGCATTCTTAAAATGAAAAG
Organism: Ploceus nigricollis; assembly: GCA_013399945.1. Taxonomy (NCBI): domain Eukaryota; kingdom Metazoa; phylum Chordata; class Aves; order Passeriformes; family Ploceidae; genus Ploceus; species Ploceus nigricollis. Next base: position 2,628,972 of record VXBC01002446.1, on the reverse strand, counting down.
GCTTTCATTATTTTTATCAAGACATTGCTTTAACGAAAGAGGGCGAGGGCTCTGCTTTTTCTTGAGCTTTGCAGAGATCTATAGAGTGCTCCATGAACTGTTCTGGAATTCCTCTTCAACACACTTGGTTTTTTGAAAGGGAAGATTTTCTGTGGCTAAGATACCACAACTTGGTTCCAATGGCTTAAAACCTGGTTACTGATTTTCTTTTGTGTGTTAAACTAAAATGTGAAGTAGGAGAGGCTCAGTGGACTCTAAAAGATAATTAGGAGTGGTCATACTTAGAAATGGGTAACAGTAAGGTGACCCCGACAGTCACCATGTGCCTGAGAACATTGTCCAAATACTTCTTGAGTTGTTTCAGGCTTGGTGCTGTGACCACTTCTCTGGGGAGCCTGTGCCCAGTGCCCAGCCACCCTCTGGGTGAAGAAGGTTTTCCTAATATCCAACCTAACCCTCCCCTGGCACAGCTTTGGGCCATTCCCTCAGGTCACCAGAGTGAAGAGATCAGTGTCTACTTGTCCTCTTCCCCTCATGAGAAAGTTGTAGACTGCCATGAGGTCTCCCTTCATGAGGGGATGAACAAAGTGACCTCAGTCCCTTCTCATATGGGGCTTCCCCTGTAGACTCTCCACTGTCTTTGTGGCCCTCTTTTGGATGAGGCCCTCTTTTTGTTTCTCTAACACTTCATACCCTTCTTATGTCGTTGCACTTGAAGCTGCACGCAGGACTCGAGGTGAGGCCGCCCCAGTGCAGAGCAGAGAGGGACAATCCCCTCCCTTGCCTGGCTGGCGATGCTGTGCCTGATGCCCCCCAGGATATGATTTGCCTTTCAGTTTATTTGCTTTTTATGAATTTTAAATTGCATGACAGAAAAATCACAGGGGCCATGAACTAACTTTTTCTCTCAGGCTCTCTATGCCATTATTGCCAGAACTGCCACCTATCTTTTGTGCAAAACTCATAGCTTGGGAGTGGTGAATTCATTTTGAGGTAATCTTGCCACCAACTGTGAAATTATATAATGAATTAAGTCCTTTTTTCTTGAATAAGTGGCTGAAGTGGCCAACCTTTTAGTGAAGTGTTGGGTGTAGCTTTGTGTGAAACAGACATCAATTGAGTTGTGGGATGAACAGTTTGTGATTGGGGGAGTAAATTAATGTTTAGTGGGAGGCTAAGAAGTAGTTATGGAATGGCTTAGAAGTGTTTACAGAAAGATAGTTGAAATGAGTGGAGTTCAGGACTAGAGTAAATGCAAAGGAAGGAAAAAGGACCCTCCACTTATTGTTAGGGCTGGCGAAGAGGAGATCAAAGGTATCATCTGCTTATTTTAAAAGTGGGACATCTTGTTAAGCCACCCTGCATTGAGAATGCTGCATCCACACAGATTTGCTTGTTCATGTAGGTGCTTGTCTTCTAAACTGACTTGTACTGCTTCTGATTACAGCTATGCTTTGTTGGCGTTGTTGTTTGCTTTGGCAGTTACTTTTTGTCTTTAGCTACCTCTCCGTTTTTTATGAAGTAATTTTATAATTGTAAAGCACTTTCCTGTGTGCAATTGGTTTAGCTTAGATGGGCATAGCTTCTGTGAAATTCTGTAAGTAATGAATTTCAGTTTAGTGTAAGACAAGGGTACCACAAGTATTTTGTGATAGAAGACAGTATCATAGGCTTTTGGAGCTGGTCTGTTCATATGCTTGTCTCAAATTTAAGGAGTTTCAAGTATTACATGTACATTTTTGCCCTCAGTAGTTATATCTGGCCCGTGTTAAAATAATAAATGGGTAAACTATATATAGTGTTCCTCTCCCTTATCGTTTTTCCTTTTTTTATCTGGGTCACTATGGGAGTGCTGAAGCAAATGTGATGGTTGGAGGGGTTTTTTTATCTTCTGAAAGGCATGGTATATACTGATGTGAGACAGTCTTCCTAAATGGCACTGGTGCCAGACATTCAGTGATGCTTGGCATCACACTGTACCAGTAATGTGCGTTTTGCTTTCATTGGTGTTTTTTTTTTTTAGCTTCGCTCTGCTTGTCTGTGTTTTCTGCACTGGTATGTTGAGTTGCATTTTCAGCAGTGATGCAAAATATGCAAGAGTGATGTTACACCTGGAGAAAACTGGCAAGGTGTGGAATTCACCTGGCAGATTATACTAGATGGAGGTCTTTGGAGTACATTTAGTGGTTTGTGGAGAGTTACTCAGGTGGGCAGATGCCAGCTTTTAATTTTAGGGTGGGCTGAAATTCTATAGTTAACCCAAGCTCTGCTGCCTAGATCTCCACTGCCTCTAGTGGGAGCTTTGACTCCTCACTCATACTGGCATCCTCACTTGGGTGCTTTCACATGCAAGTCGAATCCAGCTCCAGATGTCCTGTAGAACATCAGAAAGTACTGTCATACCCTTATGAGTATGTGGTACATCTTTGTGGTCTTTGCTCTAGCAGTATCTGCAATGACACGCACACCAGTCCATATTTCTTAGACGTCACATTTACAAAACTGGTTAGTTGGATATTTAGGGGGTTATTGCCAAAGTTATCTTTCTTTTGAAGGTTTGTCAGAGCCTGATAGGATTGATACAGAAAGCAATGCCCCGTGGAACTGTTCGATGCTCTGATCTTGTATGTAGTCAGTAATTCAGCTATAATTGCTGATGGGTCTTCCATGTGATGTGGTATGATCTTCAGCTTCTAATTGCTCTAGAATTTACTTCATGGCATATGGAAAACAGGCTGATGCTGACTTCATGGCTAACACTTCTGAATGATTCTTGAAAGATGAATTCATCTTGTATTTGGAATGCTTAAATTAATTTATATAACTCCCAACAGTTAGACTGTAATTATAGGTGCTGGATCCATTTCAGCTGTTTCCAAATATGAGGTAGTTAAAGGCAGCTTTTCCAGGTATGATTGAGTGGTTTCTTGATGAGCAAAGTTAGGCTACAAAGAAGAATAAAAAAATCAGTGTGAAAACATCCAGAAAGTTGAAGTAGTTTACCAACCAGCACTGGTAGACTTGTATAGCTTTTTCTTGGAGGCAAGATAGATCTGCTTGGTGTGTCCTCCCCACCTGTCCGCTGCCCTTTAACCTTTTTGTTTCCAGTTCTGGTCTTGGCATGGTTATAGAGCTGCTGGCATACATAGATGCCAGCCAGTGCCAGCCAGTTATGTCCTGTGTCTGGGAGAGGGAATTTATGCTGAGTTCCACATTTGGTAGAAGTTGGAAACTGCAAATTGCTTCCTCTCTGAAGCAATGCATTGCTTCTCTGAAATTTGTCATGGCAGCACTTTGCCAAAGTATCTGAGAGATGCCAGTTGGTACCTGCCATTCAATTTTTTTTTTTTTAAGTCTTGGCTGGGCTAGTATGCTATTTGAGGCTTTTGTTCATGCATTAGTTGCATCTCAGGAGGATAACCAAATACTTGTAAATGAAATTTGGAATGTTTTTAGGAGGAAGCTGTCTAATAGGTAAATCATTTAACTAGGTTTTAGGTGGATATATCCAAGTACAAGTGGAATCATTCTGGTAATGTTTTTTCTTATTCCAAGGAAACCGCTTAAGACCTTGCAGCAGTTAAAACTTGACGGTATTTCGCTATAACAAGAAATTTGTGGTTACTTTTATGTTGGTATTAGAAGTTAAATAAAACAATAGAAAAATTGAATCTGAAAGCCTAGACATAGTTTGCTGATCTCTTGATGTAAAAAAACCTGATTATAATCCCATTGGTACTCACTTTATATATGCTCAATATAATGAAAATGTTTATATTTTGTTTTTATCATTTATTTAACTTGAATATTCTGCCTTTTTTGTGTTGGGGGGCTGTGTGTGTTTGTTTGCTTGCTTTTTTGACTGGTTTGTTTTTGTTTTGTTCTGTAATTCCCTTAGTTTCTCTTGAAATAGACCAGTTGCTATGAAAATAGTTTGGAATAGCTTGCTGCCTGGTTTTGGCTTAAACAGGTGTAGGCAACCAGTGGCACTGCTGGGAATCTGCATGGAAATGAAGAGCCACTTCCTTCTTTTCCTAACAGTTATTGTCTGTATATGGGCAGTATCTGGAAAGATCAGTGCTGCTCTGTTAGAAAATGGCTTGAAGAATAATTTCGTTTTTTCCCTTCCGGAAATGGTTCCATTTTCTCCTTAAGAATGTTATCTAGACAATTAATCTCAAGATTCTGCTGTGCTGTTGATCTTCAGCAGCAAATTGTCAGATCTCCTGAGTTCCTGTGTGTATCAGCTCTTGATACTTTACTGATGAGAATTGCCAAGATGAATTCTACATTTTCTGTTTGCAGCTGTCTGCTTTTCTGAGCTCTCAATCCAGAGGAGAAATGCAGGAAAATGGAAATACTCTTCTGTTATTTTAATAGTTTTACTACTCCTATTACATTTACTTTTACATTCCTTATGTTAAATGAGGTAAGATGTTCTCCACTTCCAACTGGAAAGAGGGAAATATAGAAGTAACACTTAATCCAATTAATGTATTTTCCTGCTCTGATTCATTGTGATGACTTTGAGCATCTGGTGGTAACTGAGCATGAGCTGCTTAAAGTCACAGAAACCCAATTCCTATTATTTCTGCTCATTGAGGAGAATAAATGAATTACTAGACACTAATCTTGGGCTAATTGCTTGCTGAGCAGGAGATCTTAGCTCTTAAAGAAATTAGTTTTGTAAGTTTATGGAGATGTCAGAACTAGTGAACTATTAAAGAAAGGTTAACCACAAATGAACAGCAGCTGAGCTTTCAGTCTTTTATTCCTAACTATCGCAGTTGCACTTTGCAATATAGAAGTATATGCAGTGGAGATAAATACTATTTCTTCCCCTTTGTTGTAGTTTAGTGACAGCCAAAACTGGGACGCCCTTACGAGTTTTACTATTATTTATCAACTGAAGTTTAAGCTGGAGACTGAAATTTGTCAATGGTTCTGGCAGTACAACAGCAGGAGGTATGTGCAGTAAGATACACTATGTACTGCTGGTTTGAATGACCAAACCATTCTGGGTTTGAAGTAACTGTTATTTTGGGTTGGTCCTCTGATTTGGATGTAGAGGAAGGTGTGTGTTTTTTAGCTCTAGACTGTCTGCCCTGTGACATTACAGCAGTTTTCCTTATTCTCCTTCATTTGACATGACTTAGGCAGGTTAGTGTCCAAAATTCTTTGAGTTCTTCGTAACTGCGTGGCCTTGTGATATATGGCTTTAGGGTATTGGTATTTGAAAGTCATGTTGCTTTTCACTGGTGGTCTTACTGCTTTGCCTTTGGAGAGCAGCGTGAAGGAGGTGTTAGGAGTCATCATTCATAGTTCCTGCTCAGTGGCATTGACCTCACTGGAGTCTTCTACTGGTCTGGGAGCAGACTTCCTCCCCCACCCATAAATCTGGAAACATCAGAGCCTAGAAATGACTAGATAAGCAAGCAAACCTCAAATACACGTAAGATTTTTCCCTGTAGAATAAAATGTCTGTTAACTGATTTTCAAAACCTTTTATTTGCAGGAAAACTAAGGAGTACTTTAAGGGCTCCTGGATCTTTCTGTCCTGATGGGTATTTTCTGTCTCTGCAGATTGTTGCTATGGGCAGTCAATGCATTTTTTTGGGGCTATAAAAATCTGTGTTTCTCTTTCAAATTCCTATTTTATATCTGGTCTTTACAAATAACAGTATATAGTAACTCAGTTTTTTTTACAGTGTTTATTATAATGTCTAATACATTACATGTTTGATCAAAACTCCACAGGGATTCTGGCAAAGTGATAACAATATCCTGGGTTAACTTGGATTAAGTACTCTGATTGGAAGTAATTGTTTCATGCAATATGTTTCTGCCTGTCAATGAGAACTGCACTTCTGTCCTATAGGCAGTCTCTTTATTGTGGAATCTCTGTTTGAAACTTCCTCAGCTTAAAGAAAGCTTTTTTTATTCTCCTTCCGTTTATTTTAGCTACTGTCAAAATATCAGGATATAGCAGACTTATTGTATAAGGACACTATTATTGATATTGTTTAGGGACAAACTGTGATCCCTGTAAGGTGTGTTTGACTTGTATTCAGAGTGGGCATGGAGGCTTCAGAGCCCTCCTCCAGTCAATGTCCAGCTATCATCCACGGGTTGGTAACAGTGGAAGTGTAAAAGCTATGTACTGTCACAGGTACTTGCTGCAAATACACAATGTTTTATTTTCAACGCACAAGAAAGAAACAGCATTTTCCTTTGCACTCAGGGACTTCTCTTTCTGAATGCAGAGACGCACTTTTAGGACAGTACAAAAGCAGAATCAAACCCAGCCTACTGTTTGCAGGTTTGTTTCTGCCACAGCATAGCCCCAGTGCTTTTAAAAAAATTTTTATAAGAGCTGCACACAGTGGAAATAAATCTATTATGGGAAAAAACTCAATATTGTATGTATTTGTCATTGCAGAATTGAATTTTGATAGTGAAAATATTAGAGTAATTAGAATTAGATCTATCAAAAAAGTCTTTAAATAGATTGGTACAAAATGCAGAAGTATGTTATTTCAAACTTACAGGTCTTCACAAATGCAGTTGTGAAACAAGAAAATGGCTTATTCTTGGCATTTTTGGTGGTCAGGAGTATCGCACTATGTTCAGCGTATCAAAAGCAGAATAAGTTGAAGAGAATGTTACTTTTTTCCCCACTGTTGTCTTTGAGTTTCCTGGACTACTGCTAGTAGAGGCTTCCTTGATTTGATATTTTCCAATGCCTTTTTATTTCTAATTTAGAGTTAATTAGAATTGCTTTATACCTTTCTTGAGCACTTGAAAGTTGGTTTTAAACCCAGATGGTTCAAATTCTGATTTTTTGAAGACGTTAGCGTGTGCAAAAGAATCAGTACACATATTGTACAGTCAGTACCATTAAGGTTGGGGAAGACCTCTAAGCCCAAACCACTAACCCAGCACTGTTAAGTCCATCATTAAAATGTATCCCCAAATGCCACATCCACATGTTTTTTGAACACTTACAGGGATGGTGATTCCACCACTCTCCTGGGCAGCATGTTCTCAATGCCTGACCACCCTTTTGGGGAAGAAATTTTTCCTAATATGCGGTTCACAATATCCTCTGCTGGTACAAGTTGAGGCCACTTCCTCTTGTCCTGTGACTTCCTGTGTGGGATAAGGGATCAACCCTTGCCTCGATACAACTTCCAGACCTTAACTTTTGAATGCAAACCAAGAATATAGCATAATAAGAAGCAGTGGGGGCTTTTATTTTGCACACTACTTACTGCATACATCCCTGGCTGTGTGATTTACTGCTTTTTTAAAATGGGATTTGTGTTACTGTGACTGATTAGTGGTTGCTTTGTGTCAGTATGCTCACTGGCATGACTGTGCTTGAGAAAAGAAACTGACTTGGTGCTAAACCTGATTATAAAGATTTTTGAATAATTAAATTAAACTTTTGTCTTTTGAAGTAATGTCTTCAGTGGTATGAGAACTTTCCTAAGGAGAATTAGGAGCTGCTGACTGAAATATGTAATAGATTCTGTAATTTTCTGGCAGCAATTTCATGATTAAAATTAATATTTTATTTACTGTTATAAACTTGAGCCACTTGGGAACAAACCTCTAGGGTAAACTAAGGAATGTTTAATTTATCAAAAAATGTGGTTGCTTGTTATTTCTGTTGTATCTTCTTCCTTGTGTTTGGTAGCTATGGAGAAAATAAACTCATTGCATAAAAACATTTTGAGACCTCCATTTATAAGGCTGTGCTTCGCATGGATCCAGCTATTAATTTGCAAGGAAGATTTATGACCTTTCCTTTCAAGCACACTGGCAATGGATTTTAGAGGAAATAACCCAGCTTATGAAAACTCTTCTAGCTGTGGTGTCTGTATTAGACAGACTGGGTAGGATCTCTGGATCCCCTGTTCAGAGCAAGTTCAGTCAGATCAGATGACATGGGGCCTTTTTCCAGCTGAGTTTGGATAGAGATCCCATATTCCATCTTCTGCCTCTTGTGTTATAGCTGGGCACCTTTGAGCAGTGTAGTTATATTTTCTCTGCCTTTTAAGTAACTGTAAATGTCAATAAGATCTGCACTCCTTGTGCCTCCCAAAACTTTTTGTAAGGCTGAAAACCCCCAAATCTGCTAGTCTTCCCTCCAACATTAGGTGCTCCAAACCTCAGTTACCTTGGTGGCCTTCTCCTGCTCTCAGTCCAGTATATCAATGTCTGTCTCTTGCTCTGGGGTGCAGAAAACTCAGAGCAGCTCCAGATAGAGCTTCATGAAAATGGAATGCCCATGTCCCTCAGCCTGCTGGTAATGCTCCTGCTAATGCAGCTTGGAGTGCAGTCAGTTTTTATTGCTGAAGGGCACCGTGCTGGCTCACATTCAGCTTGTGTCCATGAGGTCCCACGTGTCCCCTTCTGTGAATCTGCTGTCTAAGCAATTGATCTGCAGTCTGTACTGGCTCCTGTTCTTTCATCCCAGGTACAAGACATTGCATTTGCCTCTGAATTCCTTCTGTCTGCTGTTGTCCCTTTTGTCAGCACGTTGAGGTCCCTGCACATAGCAACCCTGACCTTCAGCATTATCAGTCACTCCTTCCAATGTGATACAAGTTGGTACATGTGAATTGTTTCTTTTAATACGTGTTATCTCTTATAAAACCAGCTGTATGTCTTTAATGCTTAGTAAGAGACTTTCACACTGGAAATTAATCTAAGACAGTGTTCTGTATCTAGCAATTGATGCTTACAAATTACTAGTAATTGATGCTTATGAAGCTTTTTAACAGCAGAAAAGTAATTTCTGCTGTTACACACCTTCTTCCCCTTGGTCAGTCTGTGATTTTTGAACTTGGAGAGGCTGAAGTCCAACTGACATCAATTGCATTTAATACCTGTGAACTTCAGAATGCTCAGTGCTAGAGGATGCACTGTTAAAATTTATTTTCTTAGCATAATCCCTGCTTCCTTGTATTCTAAATGTGCTTTCTGATAATTTTGGGAGTCCCATCCCATGTTTGTTTGGTGAGAAATTAAAAAGTAAATTACTTTATTAGATCATCCATATATATTCTCACTCTAAAAAAAAAACCCAAAACACACAGTAAAGCCAACTAAACAAAAAAACACCTTTCAGCTGCAGTCACCTGAGTTTGTGTTTTAAGATGAGGAATTTTGTCTCTTCACCTCTTCTGTTTTCCAGGTGATTAATTAATATTGCCAAAGAGCAAGGGACTCAAAATGGATTCCTTCTGGATGTTGCCGGTAACTGCTCTCTGTATGCTAATTTGACCCCTCCTTGTTTCTTTAACCTACTTTATTTGTACCTCTGAGGGCTTTTCTCTTATCAAATGGAAGCTTTGTTTTTCTAAGAATCTTTTGTGATGGATGAGCCCTTTGTTGAAAGCTGCTAGAAGTTCCATGTTAAACATACTTTGAATGGCATGTTACTTTAGCATATCCAGATAATTCTCGATAAGTGATTATATCTAAACACTGTTTTTCTTAAATCCTTTTATTCAAAAGAAGTTTAATGCAGGATTCATGATTGCTTGATGAATGATAAGTATTTAAAGCTGCTTTTAGATGTGCAAAAGTTCATGACATTCAACTGCTTTGAAGAGGTCTTGTATCAGAGGTGGTGACCTCATTGTGGTGAAGAACTACTTCTGTTTTGTTTTAATGCTTTCTAGAATAAAAATTAGATGAGGGAGAAGAGTACTCCTTTAGAAAGGAAATAAACCTTGTAAAAGAATAAGGCATCTCTCACTTCTAAGTTTTATTCTAGTTTATTAGCAAAATGCAGAAAACATACTTGAAAATATAAATTCTCTAATTATGTACTGAAGAGCCTTTGTTCTTTTTGAGGAGTAGTTTTAAAAAGAATTCATAGTTGTGTCTTTGCCATGTGGAAATGCTGGTGTCTTTTCCCCTCAAGCAAGAAAAAAAAGGGTTTTTTCCTACCCCTATATTTTTTTAAAATAATGCTGTTCTTTTATCTGGCTGTATTAAAGCCATGAAAAGGGTGATGGTCTTGAAGCTTCTGCCAACTTGCACCTAGCAAATATTTAGTTCTGATTGTCAGAAACCTACTATTTATGTTCGGCAATACTGCAGTGTATCGCATCATCTGTTTGCCTTGGCAAGGTTATGTGAAGATACTTTCTGACTGGGGGTGGGGGGCAAGACTGAAAGATTGATAGAGACTTTGATGCCTTGCTCCTTCCAGGCTTTTGAAAAGCAGGAATGGCCCAGTTTGACAGTAGCCATCTTGAATATGAGCAACTTGAGTGAATTTGTTCTCTGTCTTTTTTTTTTTTTTTTTTTTTGTCTCTAAGGAGCTGTCCCTAGTTGCATTTATGAATGGAAGAGAAAGATGTAAAAATAACATTGTTGCTTTGGGTCTTTTTATTTTCAAGTTTCTGTGATTTCTCATAGGAAGTCTGTAATAGTCTTACGAGTAGTAAACTGGATGTAGAACTACCAGAATCCTTTAGTAACTATGTTAGAAGTTTTTTAGTGGTGGTTTTTTTTTTTTTCTTAATTGATTCACTTCAGAGCTCCTGAAAGTTAAAGCATTGCCTCAAGCTAAGCATGATGTTGGCAGGCATTGTGCAAACTTCTTTGTGTAGTTTTTGCCAAAGAACCTCCTTCTTGACCTGAAATATCCCTCCTGTTTCCAGCTGTGAGCTTCGTGAACAAACAGTATGAATTTTGACAAGCTGATCATTATTCATGCAGAATAATTTATTAGATCAAATTTTTGTTCCTAATTAGTTTCCCTTTGTTTTTTAACAAGCTTTACTTTGTTGTTTTGGCTGCCTTTTTATCAGCTCTTAGTTTTTGTTCATGTCACTGGGTTGAGTAAGTAATTCTAAGGAATGACTGAAGGATGCAGGTGACATGTGACATTGCATTGTCTAGTTTAAATGTCAGATACCACGTGTAACTTACTGGCTAAGAATGTATTAAAATGCAACATAATTTTATTGGTACATGGAATTATCTGAGTTGGTCTTTAAATTGTGATGTTAATAAGCCAGGATACCCAGGGAGAGAATTAATTAAATTGCAGCTTTAAAAGAAGGTTGAATTTGGAGTGGTTTGGCATTTAAATTGCTGCATCAGGTTTTGTTTCACAATAACCTAGTGTTACATGCTATTTAGAAAATCAGGAATTTCTCCTGCAACGAAATTTTTTCCTTAGTCAAATAGTAGGAAAGGTTGAATCAGACATAAAATAGTCTGTACTAAAGTTAGTATGTGTGATTCCTTAATGCCTGAATGATATGGTGATGGAAGTTATGGACTGTTTCCCCTGTTAATACAGTATACGTTTTTTCCCTCCCTTACCTGTCCCATTAATCTTTTTCCATTTGAACAATGAATAATGTTGAAGCAAAGTTCATTGTAAGCCATTAGAAGATAGGGAGGCAGGTTTTAAAATTAAAGCAAACCAACCCAAAAACTCACCTAAAACTCAATTCAAAACCTAACCAACCCTCACCCCTGTGCATGCACACAGTCCTACCCAGGTACTCAGTACCTGCTGTTGGGCAACCAGGTGAATGTGTCAAAGTGGTCTTGTTAGAAATCCTCCCAATGCAATGAGTGATGGGAGATTGCTGCTATCAAAATCCTCGTCTGCTGGGTTTTTCTTAGGCCAGTAGCTATGTGCTGAATTTGAACTTTTGTACCCTATAGGAGATCATAGTGGTGAGGATCTCTTAATCCTGTTCCACCTCTGAGTCATTACTGAGATTAGAATTTACTCAGTCTCTTGTCTCCCTTTCCTGGCTGCCTTATATCTTCAATCCTGTTGTTTATCTTCCCACCATTATCTCTCAATGACCTAACCTATAGTTTGTCCCCTGCTATAGTGTAAATGTAGTCCTTGTTTTACTGACTTAGGTATTTTGAGGAGCGGATATGTAGATGTACTGTGATCTTTGATCTGCTTATCTAGGTGTGATCAACATGTGCTGCTGTTTTCTCCTGCTATTCTTCCTGGTGTTTCCACACCCAGGCATTCCCATTCATTGTCCAATCAGTTGTAATGTTTCTATGTCTCTGCATTAATGTCTCTGCATTTGTACAAAAAAAGAAAGAACACATGCCTTTGTTCCACAACAGCAGTTTCTCATCTGTTATACCCCTTAAACTATTAAAATATGCTTTTCAGACCTATTGCCTGAATTGTTTTTAAAATTACTCCCTTTTTGTTTGGGTAGCTACTTCACCTACACATTCTTGTATAGGGCTTCAGTTTGTTAAAATCTTTTTGCTCCTATCCTGTCATCCAAGAAATCTGCCTAGTTTTCCTTCTTCCCCTTTTCTTGCTTTCTCTACCTTGCTGGTGCCAAAGGAAACGCAAGGCTCCAGTGCCACACTAGCTTTAGTGTTGGAGCTTATCAGCTTAATGCTTTGCTTGGTTTTGGCATTGCAACTCCTGTCTTGTTCATACCTGCAGAGTTACTGATCCTCAGATCTTACAAACCTGCTCAACACTTGACAATTCCTCAGTTTCAGGCTCCCGATTCACTTCTTCTTGTGGGCTGAGTATGCATTCCCTGTACAGTAAAGCTTCTCTTGTTTCCCTTAAAGAATCTCCTGGAAGAGCAGCCACCTTCTTCTAGAGATGGATTCTTAGAGAACTGGTGCGGTGGTTGTTACCAGGTTTGAACTGCCAAGGGCTCCTCACATTACTGCTGATTTCATCCTTCTTTGGCACCCAGTGCTTTTTACTGAATAAAGCACAAGCTACAGCTCTTTCTGCGCTCCAGTCTGCGCCCTGAATTGAAACCAATCAGGTGTTTTGATTCTTTGTTTTTCTTTGGGTTGGCTGGGGGATACTGAGTGTCAACAGCTTTTCTTTGAAACACTTTAGCTAAAGAAACATGCCTGCTGTAGTTTAGTTTTTAATAATTTTAGAGTAACTAAAAAACAGGCACTGTTCTTTTGCTGTCTGCGCTCCCACTAGTTAATTACTTTTGCAGTCTGTTGGATTGATACTTGTGTTTGCAGTCTTACTTGAAAATTCTCTAGCATTACTCATGAGCAGGCATGCTAATAATTCATGTTGTTTGATTACTTTTACCTAGTGCTAGTTTACATTATGTTATGCTATCAAGGTCAAGCTATGCACAACAAATTTCTGTATTTCTGTTTAGGGATCAGGCATGGAAGTCTGGGTTTTTTGGAGTGAGGGTTTTTTTTGTTTTGTTTTGTTTTTTTTTTTTTCCTGTGTAGACATTTGGACTTCATGGAAATTTAGAACAGCTACTGAGCTCCCTAACTTGTATTCCAGTTGCTGCAAGAAAAGTGTCCTGTCCTAGCAACTCTTATGCTGTGCTAGTCTTTGGGAGGAAGTGCAGGACTTCACAGAGGTTTTCTTTATGATGGAATAATGCTCTTTTTATCAGTATAAAAGCTACTTGTCAATTTACCTGACAGGGACATCTTCAGCAGGATTTTAGTGCAATGCCTTCTTACTGCTTGATACAATTTGGAGCTCCTGATGACACCTCAGTTAACTGGATAGTAGCTAGGAGTAAATGCTAGTGGCTCTTCAGGAGGACAAACTATTGCCAAGGGGACACTGTACATGAAAACTCTTTAGCTAAGATGGTGGAATTAAAACTGGACTTTCAGAATTGGAAATGTCTTGTTTAGCCAGCTCTACTGAACTTTGCTATGTCACTAGTTTTAAGCGTTTGGAAAAATCTCAGGCCAGATCTGACAGTCCGAGAGCAGTGAAGCTGCTGCAGCTTTGTGTCCCTGGTGTAGCCAGTACTGAGGCTGAAAATATTTCCTGTAGGCACCCTCACACAGTGCACGTGTATATGCACACCACACGTACACATGTGTGCACAGCTGGCCACAAAATTAACTGACAGGCACTCAAATAGCAACATTCACATGAACACAGCACTACCGGTGTCATCCTACTCCCCTCTCTAGCTGAACAGAATGGAGTTCTGGTAGTGTGAATGTGTGTGTATCTGTATTTATAATATATGTGTACATGTTTGTGGTGTGGATCCTTCCAGGTGCTTGACCTCAGATATGAACACAGATGCCTTGACCAGGAGAGGTTTAAATGGGAATTTAGCAAGCAGGCAGGACAGGCTGTGCTGGTCAGGGGCAGGGCATGGTGAGCTGACCATACCAGCCAGGAAACTGCTTACATATGGGCAATGCTTTTTACACTCTCATAATTCTTACTTTTCCACACTTGTTCCTTCCCCAAACCCCTAAACATCTCCCTGGTTCCTCCCATAAATGTCTCTTAAGTTAATTGTGTAATCCTGAAATGCTTTTCCCTCAGTGTGTCCCATGACCCAGGTCAGTACTCTCCCTCAGTTCTGAAAGTGCCCTGGCATAGGCACACCTGGACATTGCGGCTCAGGCTCTCCTGGAACAGACCAGGGAGAACAAGCCAGAGTGTCCCCACTTCTGGGCCTATGGCTTGGGTTCCTGCCTGCCTTCACCCCAGTGCTCCTTGGGGCGTAGAGACAGGCTGGAGCTGTAAGGGATGAAGGTTCCTGGTGTGGGCTTGGGGGAAGCCAGGGCAGGATGCTCTTTGGGCTCCGTGTCCTGCCACTGCCTCTCTGTGCCCCTGTGTGCCTGCAGCCAATCTTGCATTGCATAACCCAGCACTGAGCAGCAGGAGCTCAACAGAGGACACAACCTACTACGGTCACTTGTGGTGCTGGCAGCAGCCCTTGGCCAAGCTCAGTAGAGATGTACTCCATGAGCAGCAGGAATCAAAAGCTTTGTTCAGGAACTTGCATGTAATACACTTAACACCCTTTTTCTTGTTCTGTTGCTTTTTCTGCCCTTTTCTTCTCTCAGAAGCTGTAATTTAGTGGTTGGTGAAAGTAGCCCTATGTCTTGAGCTTTTTAGATCATTATAAGAGTGATACTTTTTCTTTTGTATGAAATGTGAATGTATATATTGTATACACATTATTAATGTTAATCTAACTGTTCACACATTATCTAGTGACAGTTACTGTTGTAATAGCACTTTTGTTAGACTTAATGTTATTTTTACTTCTTCTCTTCCCCTAAAATCAGAAATAGGGAATAATAGTTCACTTACTCATATGGAGTTAAACTGCATAGGTGGAAAATTGTTGGTGTAATTCCTTAATTGATAGAGTTCTGGAAATAGCACTGAAGTAAACATGGTTGTAAAAATGATGGTAGTAGCTGAGCTACTTAGTGCTTAGGTAACAAACTGATAAAACAGAACATATGTAAAATGCAGAGATTCTAAGACACCAGAGTGAAGTGTTTTTGCATGGAGATTGAGCCTTCAGCAGACATAATTGGGTGCTTGTTTTTTGTGATAACTGCTATACTATTCTGTAACATACTAGTATGCATAATGGCATACGAATGCTGTTAGTATTATGCATTACTAATGCATAATACATATGGAAAAAAAATCTGTAATGTTTATGTACCAGTTCTTGCTTTTGACAGAAGAAAAATGGCTATGTCATTGCAAGAAAGTATTTAATGTTTGCCCACTTTAAGCAAGACTACTAGTTTCTAGGAAGAGTGGTGTTTTTAGGCTTCTTTTTAGCAAATAAAAAGTTTTTCTAGTGAGCAGTAAAGGAGTAAGGCACTGAAACTTCCTAAGATCTTCTGACTCCATCAGATATTTGAAGGACATGACTGATTCCTTAACTAAATTTTATAGTTTCTCTTAAAAAAAAACCCAAACCAGCTTACATTAAGGAAGTAATAAACAGTGTTTTAATCCAAGACTTAAAAAAAAAATTATATTGGACACTGTGTGCCCATTTGTTTGCTCATGGCGGGTACAAAGAGTCTTTTTAAAACAGGCATCCAGAAGCTTGAAGAGCTAAAGGCATTGGTGAAAAAAGAGGAGGAAAAGAACCAGCAGTATGATTGGCTCAGTTTTGTGATTTTTTACCTACTTATTTTATAAATAAGAGCTTTGGACTTCTGATTTTTTTTCCAGAATACAGAAAGATAGTCAGTAGAAACATTGGTTTTATTACTAAGATAGTGTGATCTTTATCAAGCAAAACTATTTTTTTCTTTAAAAGAATCTTCAGAAGGTTGTAACCCTGACCAAAATTTGATGGACTGGTGTGTGTTGTGGTGTTCTTGGGGTTTTTTAACCACAATTTTGGTTAAAGAATTGCTAGTAGGTGGATGCACACTCAAACAATAAGCGATGTAGTACAAGCATTATACAACAAATTTATTCAAGTTATGATTGTTTATACACACTTTTTATTTTTTATATGGGATATATAGGCTTTATTACTCCCTTATCTTTGGTGGGATTTTATCTGTGTAAAAACTTAACAAAGTATTTAATTTGTAAGGATACTCAGTATTTTGAGAGCTGATTTGATGTCTTAAGCATAACCATGTAATTTTTGGAAAGTAGTACTATACAATAAAGGAGAGAACCTGTAATGCTAAAGAGGACTGTAATTCTAAAGAGGACATGTGTGAAAAATGTTGTAGGGGTCTGCACAGCAGTTCGGGAAGAGCTGCTGGGCATGGGAAGAATTTGTACTGGAGGAGTTAGTGGAGGACTGTCTCCTGTGGAAGGGATCCCATGTTGGAGCAGGGGAAGAGTGTGAGGAGGAAGGAGCAGCAGAGACAACATGTGATGAACTCTCTGCAACCCCCATTCTCTGTACCTCTGTGCCACTGAAGGGAGGAAGTAGAGAATTTGGGAATGAAATTGAGCCCAGGAAGAGGGGGAATGTATATTTTAGGTTTTATTTCTCATTAATCTGATTTGATTGGTAACAAATTAAACTAATTTCCCTAAGTTGAGCCATGACAGTAATTGGTGACTGATCTCCCTGTCCTTGATCTCAACCCGTGAGCCTTTAGTTATTTTCTCTCCCCTGTCCTGAGCTGAGGAGGGGAGTTATAGAATGGCTTGGTAGGTGCCTGGTGTCTAACCAAAATTAATCTACCACAAATTGAAATTCTCAGCTCTAGGTTATTAACTTGAAATAAGCGTGGTGTTCCTTTAAAATAGATTTTAGGAAGTGTTTGCTTTCATGTTTCTCAGTAGTGTTTCTTAAGGAAAAAACCAAACCCCAAAACATTTTTATCAGAGAACTGTAGCATAGTTTGGGTGGGAAGGGAGCTTAAACACCATGTAGTTCCAATTCCCCTAATGCCATGCCTGGATGCCCAGGGAACCCCATGACATTTTAGGGAGTCAGTTCTTTAAGCCAGAAATAATAATTTTGGATACCAGGAAAGTATTGCCAGCTCTGGGAGCACAGGGTTCATCTACAGCTGCAGCTCCTCCTGCTACCTCCTGGGAAGCAAGTTTGGGAACCATTGTTCTGAGAAACCACTTCTGGTTTGTGGCTTGTTTTTAACTAGGGGAAAGTGGCATGTTTAGAAATAACTCACAGTCTCAGGGCATGCTGGCATTATAAGAGCAAGTCCCTCTGTGGTAGGTGCTCAATCCATGCCATCTTTTTCAGCAGTAGGTGTACAAACTCTCCTTTCCTTTCTCTTCCACCTTCTTTGGAAAGAAAAACAAACATTAAAGATTGATAAAAAGTGACTTTCCCAAGTCCCTGCCCATTGGTTTGACTTAAGGATCTTGCAGAAAATAGGGTTTGGACAGTGTGTTCTATCTTGGGGTAGGGTGTCTTGATTCAACAGCTTATACAGAAGCATTTTGTTTAAAAAATTTTTGTGCTTTACTGACTAAATATCATCCAGATTATAACTGCAACCTGTGATATTTGCAGTGTTGAGACTCCACTCAAAAATCCTTTGTCGTTCATAGTAACTAAAAATATGCAGATGTGAACTCCAAATCTGCTGAGTACCTCAACAAGCTGTATTGCACGTGTCCTGTATCTGTCAGGCTGACCTATGCATGAAGTCACATCCAGCTGCTTAGCTAAGATAAAAATACTCATTGTGTGTGCAGTGTAACAAGTTGTTCAAGTTTTCTAGATGAATGGCAACCTGGCCATTTGGATTGCTGGAAGTCAGACAGATAACTGTGGGGGTAGCTGGGTATTAAGTTAATGAGAAATAGTTTATTGTCCCAGTGAGTCATATTGGCAGACTTGAAAATTTTGCATGAGGGTGAGAGAGAAGAACAAGGTCAAGAGTTAACAGTGACTGCTTCACTTGGTTGCAAGGGTTAGAGTGCACGTGAGTGTAACTGATATAAAGGGCACACGCTGACATAAAGATTTTTTCCTTCACACATGCTGTCTGCTCTTATCAAGCTTTCCATGCAAATGATTTCCTCTCACTATTAATCCTCTGAAAGGGAGGTTACCAGGTTACTTTAATTCATTTGTTTGCTGTCCAGAAACTTAAGATGCCCCTCTTGTTTGACTTAAGTTTTCTGTACTTGAAGGGAAGAGAGTAGGAGATATGGGTAAAAGAAAATTAAATGTATGGAAGTCCCCTTTTTTCTTCAGCCTGTGAAAACAATATCCAACTCTTAGTGTTGCTTAAAAATAATCCAGTTTTGGACTTCTGTATCGACTTGGCATTGTATTTGTGATAGGATTGATAAAATTATGTGGAAAAACAAGAAAGCATTCTTTATGAAGGACACATACTGACTTGTTAATTGTCACCTCACTTTACCTGAAGGTTCCTTGCTTTAAAGTCAAACGTACTTTCCACATAACAATAGCCAAAACAGTGTTACAATGCCAAAGACTGAAATTTGCTGTATAGTTCAGTGTTTGCACTTGTATTATTAAATGCAGGCATGCGGCTCTGAACATTTGTCTGGTTTTTGATTTGTAAAGTTGTGTTGCAAAATAGCCATTGTTGTTTCTGTGCAAATACAAATTCCCCTCTGAAGCAGGTGCAAGTTAAACAATCAGATCTTACCTTGAAAAATACTTACTTTTTGCAGTATCTAAATGATTTGCCCTTAAAGTCACTTGTTCTTCTGTTTTATTTAGCCTACATATTAGAGTTTTGTTAGTCTACCTTTTCCTCTATGGTAACTAGTCTGTCCCTTGCTTAAAATGCCTATTGACTGATGACTGCTTTGGGGTGGGAAAGGATAGTTTGTAACATGGAAATATCTTTTAGATAACAATTTGAGCCTTGAGAGTAAGGATTGAAAACCTAAAGTTTGATTATTTTGTAGGGATGTACGGAACATAAGGAGACTATGTTGGTGTAAACAGAGAAGAAAAGCTGTTAGAATTTGTTGAACTGAAATTACTGACATGTGATGGGGTCTTTTAGCCAATCCTGGTAGGTTCAGAAGGATCTTTTAATGTGAAAAGTCAGGGTTAGTTTGTGAGTTGCTTGGTGGTAGTCTGTCCTCCTGAACTTCAAATAGTGTACCAAATGTAGTTGTGAAGTGAAATTTCTTTGTCATGCTGCTTTTATCTTCATGGTCTCACAAGGACTTCTGTAGAAGTGAAATGAATGCCTGTGTCAATTACAGGGCAACCTTGATTTGCAGGTCTTGCCCCCAGTGCAAGTGAGGTGAGGGAAAGAAAGAAGACTGATAGCTCCATTAAGAATTTAGGAATTTGGATCTTGAGGTCTAATCTATGCTATAACTCTAAAACATGAGACCCTTGTATAATGTTTGGTTGCAGATATGTTTGGAATGTATGCATCTGTTGGTTGGGAGAGCAGTTAGGATTAAATCTTTCTGGAAAATCAGTGTCATCTTTGAAGTTAATAGCTACTACTTCCTTATGCAGAAAATTACTGATCCTAAATCAAAACAGAACATGATTCTTGGCCTTCAACTGTTTGGAATTAAAAAAAATATGAACAAACAAACTAGTGCTAATTTGAGGGGAGGAAAGGAAAGATAAAAATGTGCCTGGAAATCAGTTCTGGAGCTCAATTTTTTAGGCCATTAGTTAAAAATGTGATTACATTGTACTTTGAAAAGAGTCTCAGCAGAAAACATTCTTGTATGACTCCTAAATGGAAAAACAAGTGGTTACAGCCATTTCTTATCGATTTGTTCCTTGTTTATTCTTCCTACCACAGCATTTTCAGACTTTATTAAGTGTCAAAGGTCAAGCTCAGTTTGCTATGAAACCCAAGTGCACGTGTTTTTCTGTTAATGATTTACTTCAGCCTTCCTTTAAAGGTTTCTGAAGGCTAAACACTTAAAATCTCTAGCAGCAGTATATTGCCTAACTAAGCTTTTGAGCTTTTGTTTTAGCTTCTACTAACTTAAGCATTTGTTAATTTTCCTCTAACTTTTTAAAGTATGTAGAAGAGTTGCAGTCTCTCTAGTAGTAAGAGTTGTTGGCCTATAAGTGCATCTTTAACTGTTTCAGGTTTATATTTTCTCCCCTGTTGTTTGAAGAAAATTTTGTGATAGCTTCCCATGATACTTGCTTTGCATTCACCATTACTATCCCTTTTGTTAAAGAGGAGGCCAACAAGAAAAAAAAAAGGCTACAACACTCTGCTTAAGCTTCTGTTAATACAGGAAGTGTAAATCAGAAGGTACTTAAATAATTGGCTAGTTGCAGTAGTATGGGATGTTTTGTCAGTATATGAATACTCTTTTTTTCCCCCACCGTTCTGCTTTCCTGCTGCTTATGCACACAAGGAGTTATCTCAGTAGAAATTCTGATCTTGTCTTGTCATTACTTAGGGAGGCAGAGGGTGCAATTAGTCTAATCCAATTCTGATAAATGGCAAGCTTGGGGAGGCTCATTGTATTAGGGATATATGTGACTGTTCTGGCACTTGCTGGTGTATCTGTCCCACATCATGTGAGAGAATATGGTGTAAGAAGCCTTGAAAGAAATAAGCCTATGTTTTGACTTGACAGAATGTTTGGTTTTGTTTTTTACACCTACAAACTTGCTTTGCTTGTACAGCAATGTTATAACATGTTGGCAAGTTTATGCTTCCTTCCACCTTCTTGCATTAAGTTCAACATGGCATACATGAACCCGAAGTAGCATTTTGGATGGTCAAGAGGCAATACACTGAAGAGATGCTTTACATAAGCACAGGAAAGCTTACAGCTATTGGCAAAATCTGGGAGTTCAATCTTTCATTCAGAATAAACTAATTCAAACTGCCTGATAATGACTTCATGTTTGCTGAAAGCAGAGGTTGTGCTTTCGTGCTTTGTGATATGGAAACATATCTGTTGAAAGGTCTCTTTCTAGGGATTCAGTGACTAATATTTAGTTATTGGATTCGGATGCATCGTAACAACCAGTATTTTTCAGTAATAAGGTTATTCAATGAAAGGCTTTTTCCTCAGGGACAAGAAAAAGAGTGTTGGGGGGAAACCCCCCAATGCCTTGTGTTCCTGTTGGATACTTCCACTAGTTTCTAGTTCATAAATCTTCATGTATTGACCATGATCTGTGAATGTGTTATGGAAATCTGACTAAATCCTTTAGAGATAATTCTGATTTCCAAAGCATGTGCAAGATAGCCTTGGTGTCCAAAAGTGTTGGTACTTCCTTGCACTAAATTATCTTTGCCCAAAGTATTTCAGAATTTTCATTTAATTTAGAATTAAAAATTTTTTGGTTTTGATAGTATTGCTTTAAGGGGGAGTCTAGCTCAGACATCTGCAAACTAAACATGGGAAAGTAAGCAAACTGAAAGCTGTAGTCATGTAACCTGAGTTCAGCGTATAGGATACTTCCTGTGGCAGCATTATGTCATAAATTTATTTTTAGTCCTTAAACACATACTTTCTCTTATGGGATCAGCAGTTCCCTTTTGGATAGAAGAAGCAGTGCATTTTTTTGACAGTAGGGATTCTAAGTGTGTCCATACGTGCATTTTAACATCTGCTTTCCTTTTCCACTGACATACTGTTCTGGGATCTGTGGATTCCTCAGTAGTAGGAGCAGCACTGTGGAAACCAGTTGCTCTCCCTTTTACACCCACAACTAATGAAATCCCTCACAATTTATGAGAATTTACTGAGCAGGTTCTGAAAAAACTTTCACAGGCAGGTGTAAGCAAAGCACGTAGCACATGGTATTTGATGCTGTCTTTGGGTAGTGATAGGTTAGATAAAAATGGGGTGGCAGTTTCCAGGAGGCTGACCTACAGAGGCTCTCAGAGGACATGGGAGGATATTGGAGTATTTGTTGGGTCTAATGGTTGTGTTGATCTGTTAGATGACTAACATCTGCTGAGCAATGCCCTCTTTTGGAAATTGCTGGCTTTCCCTGGAGAAAAAAAATAGTGGATAAAAGAGAATGTATCTGGAGTGCCTTAGGCAAAGGGATAACCCAGTGCTTCTGGGCGCAAGGCAACAAGAATAAAACAGTACTGATGGAAAAATTGCATCAGTAGGAGGGAGATACAGTAGTTCTAAGCAGTGAATTTCACATCTCTAATTTTAATAATAGGTCTCATATGATCTGCTTGTTAGGATCTGTTTGGTTTAGAGTTCAAGGATACCCTCAACTCCTCCCCATTTTTAGGGGAGAAAAACAGTTTTAATCTTATGACTAGGTTGGTGTTGTTTTTTTTTTTTTACCTGAAGGAACTGCTGATATGTAACATGATCTTCAGAATCCAGTTTTTCAAAAAGCAGGGGTTTAGAACAGTACTGTTCCATAAGTTATATGGAATAATTTGGGTTGGAGGAGACTCTCTGGTTATCTGGTCTGACACCCTTCACTCAAAGCCATCCAAGTTAAAATACATTGAACCTCTGAGTTAGATCAGGTTGTTCAGTGTTGTTCAGTCAAGTTTTAAGTACACCCAAGAAAGGAATTTCCACAATGTTTTTGGGTCACACTTCGTAAAGTTTGCCTACCTTTATGGTGAAAATTTTCATGACATCTAATTGGAATATCCTTTGTTGCAGTTTCAGTTTTTGTCCCATTGCTGTACATGACTGAAAAGAAGATAGCTTTATATCTGTAATAATCACCTGTTAGATACCTGGAGACACTGATTAGATTCATTTTGAGCTGCATGTCTTCTGCATGCTGAATAAATTCAAACTCTAGTGTGTCCTCAGACAGGGATGTGTTGGTGGCTGACCACTAGACTTGCTGTGTTCTTCTGTTATTGCTGAGTGATTAATATGGCAGATTAAATTCAGTTTATGTACGTGTCTCATGAGGAGAAATGTAATCTAAATAAGTGGTAAATAGAAGGCATCTACACCTTCAGACATCATTAGCGTTTGTAGGAAAATAAAGTCATGGATAGCTTTATAAACATATTTACTCTGAAGCAGCTGCAATACATAAAGAACAAAAAAGGGTGGGGGGGGGAAGAAGGTATAGTTAGAACATAGAGACTGGGAAATAAATTGTTAGCACAGAAACTTATTATTAAATGCTGCATGCAGTTCTGGCTACCTGGTCTCAGAAACAGTGGGGTGTGCGCAATGTAAAGGGGCAAAGTACATCTTCTGTACAAAGACTGAATCAAAAAGCTGCTTCATTTTGGAGAAGAAATTAGTATGAACAGATCTGATTAGGGCATATAAAATCGTGGGTTTCAAGAGGAACCTCAGCAGGGATGATTAATTCTTGTTTCTTATAGTGGAGGAATTATATATGACTAAGTTCAAAGCCAATGGGAGTTCTTTTTAATGTGGTGCTGGTGCCTGAGCATGTTCTGTAACTGATTACAACAAAAGCAGAGAAGCCAAAGTAATATTGATGGAACTAAATGTTCTTGTTGAATGGTTAGATGCAACATTCTGCTTAGGCAGTTTCTAAGCTGCTTGTTACTGGATGTTGGGAGGATGTAGGTAGGGAAAAAGCATGCTAGCCCTTTTTCCAGAGGTCTTTGTCTAAATACTTTGTGGTGGTCAGAAGCAGGATTCTAGGCTAAATCAATCTTTGATCTACATGACATTGCAATTATCTTGTTGTTTTAAAAATTAAATGCCATGTAAATGTGATTTAACAGGCAAGGAATTATTAATACTAGCTGGAGACATGCAAATTTTTTCCAGAAATAACTTTTAACACCACTTTTGTTTCCTCCAGAACAGGATCTCTCAAATTCCCAAACTATTCTCATAACAAATCTTTTTATGGAAGCCAATCTTCTGCTTTGCTGAAGAGAATATCCATGTGTGTAACTGGCCATAATAGAAGTATGGGTCTTTTA
This sequence comes from Ploceus nigricollis, assembly GCA_013399945.1. Lineage (NCBI taxonomy): Eukaryota > Metazoa > Chordata > Aves > Passeriformes > Ploceidae > Ploceus > Ploceus nigricollis. The sequence goes on along the minus strand of VXBC01002446.1, from coordinate 2,604,867 downwards.
CCCATTTCATATTTAAATTATGGATTTTTTTGCTATAAGAAGTTGTGGATGCTGAAAATACACCAGTGTTCCAGGGAAGCTTGGCAGTTCATGGAGGAGAAATTGCCAGAATATTTAAAAATACAGTGGAAAAAGAAGTAATGTCCAAATTTATATATAAAGAAAAACAAATAATAATAGGCTTACGAAGTCTCTCAGCTGTTAATGGTTTGAGGCTGGGAGACTACATACAGGCTTCCTTATGCTTGCATAAATTGTTAACTAATAACTTAGTGAAAGCTAAGTATTATTCAAGCTTATTGAGCTTTTAGAAGTTACTAAGTGCCTTTATTTTTCTTGCCTCATATAGCTTGTCTTCTAGACAGCAGCATTTTGTTCCCTTTCTCAACCAGAACAATCTCAAGGGAAAATTTTTAAAACAAAGTCTTGAAGCTTGTTAAAGAATGAAGGGTGTTACTACTGTGTTGAGCCAACCACTTGAAAGCCACATGAGGATAAAACTGCTGAGTTCCTTATTGTAATGCTTAGAAAAATTTGATTTTAAACAAGAATGTTTTGGACAAGTAGCCTTTATTTAAATTTGTGCATGATAAAGCATTCCAATGGAACATGATAATAATGTTTTCTTTTTTGTTGTCCTGTAAATCCTAGTACTTGACTCTAAAAAATGAGGTAAAAAATTTAATAGCTTGGTTTATAATTTGGCAGATGAATATGTATTGTATAATCTAACTGTGACAATGGGAATAATTCTGAGAATGCTCAGATATTAGATACTATATTTATAGTAAAGAAACTATTTAAAATAATAATTTTTGAATTTTTAAAGAGTTGTGGTAGAACAGCAGCATATTTTTGGAGTATGTGGTATAGTTGCATTGCTGTAGACTTTTGAACAGAGGAAATAATTAAAGAAATATCAGAATATGTGTTGAGATTTTCAGTGAACTGATCGGGGAAGAACATGTAGCTGTGACTTTCATATAATAAAGTTTTGAGTGTTTGTTATCCATTATGTGTTTTAGTGGCACAGAACAAACAAACAGACTTTTCAGTACAGCTGCTCTCTGGTCTCATACTTTTATCTTAAGGATGACTACTTTTCCATCTTCTAGGGGAGCTTGGGAATCGTTAAATCTACAAAAAAATTACATGTTTTGAGGAGCTAATTCTTAACTTTCAGTGCCTTAAGGAATATTTAAGTCCTTAAAGTAGAAATAGGTTTTTTTCTATAGCAATCAAAATGTTTTGTGTATGAATATGAATGCAGTTATATGTAGCAATTAGGTGCTATATTAGTATCTGAATTAGCAGCTCTGGAATATGGCCAGCTTGTGCCAGGAAGGCAGCCAGTAGCCTGGAGGAAAAATACTTTAATTAATATGTAATAACTGCTCTAGAGAGCTCTCAGTATTCTGGCAAGCTGCACTTATAATTTTTTTGTATTACTTAAGACAGTTGTAATATCTGTTTGAAAAAAATGGGGAAGACAATTCAATGTACATTATTCATGCTGCCTGAAAAAGTGTAAGGGTGCTTGAAAACTTACTTAAACAAAGTGAGATCAAAAATTACTTGGCTCTATTGAATATATTTTAAAGAAACAAATTTCTTTATAGAAGGAAGATATCACAGCAAGAATTATTTGCATTAGGGCATTTAAAGATTTACTCATGTACTGTTTATTTTTGGTGCAAGGTTTCTTCACAAAGGAATAAGGCAGTACATTTTCTCGATCTATGTATAGATGTGAAGTTTAACGTCAAGAATATTCTTTTCAATAAATAATAAAGCTGTTCATACAAGACATGCCAACCATGTCTCTAAATTACATTTCTGTAGGCTAATGAGAGCAACTTACTAACTTGAAGTAGTAATTTAAAGGGCTCCAGTTTTCATTAGGTTGATAAGTGGTACAGCATGGTCTCCCACTTCTGCAGTGGGACTTATTCCCACACGACCATTCCATTCTGAAATGCTTCGGATAAGGCATCATCATTTATCTTAACTGTCTGTTGTGTTGAAAACCAGTGGAAACCTTCTCTTTTAGGCTCTGCCCTGTCATTATTGTAATAACGAGAAGAGAGAATCAAGTGATAAAAAAGGCATAGTTTTTTCATGAGTACCTGGAAGCACAAAGAGACAAAATTAACATGTTGTTAGTTTAATTTGAGCTGAATGTTTTCACTTCAGCCTTTTATATTCCAATTATTTTATTAGATGTACAGGCCATTAAAAAACACTGTAAACCTTGACTTCACTAAGGAGAATGGAAGTAAAATCACAGCCTGTAGCTCTAAAGTAATTTTGTCTGTTACTTTATGCAAGCTACTGAAGCTCAGTTTCATACGCCACCTTTCTTTGCCTGTTTTGTCTCCATGAATAGGGTCCATGTGAGATTCGATTCTCAAAACCAGTCATCTCTGGTGGGCTTGTGTCGTGTCTGTTGCCTTTTTATCTTTTTGTACCTGGGCAGGAAGGGTGACAGATGGTTCAGCCATTCCTTGGTACCTTCATACCACTTGAAACTTGTGATGGATGCTTCTCAAGACTTGGCTGCCTCTTGGCCTTGCAGGTGGGGGACTCTGATTCTTCGTGCTGCCCTGCAAATCATGCAGAGGTGCTGAGGACTGTTCATGGTGGTGTAGCCACCACATATTTGGGAGGGTGACAGGCTGAAATGGACATTCTGTCCCCTGGTGTTTGCAGTTTCCTTTGGACAGTAAAACTGCAGGCTCACTCTGGGAAAGTAGAAGGATGAGGAGTCTTGTAGAAGTTGGACTTCTTAGAAGCTTTGTAACTGGCTGGTCTCGAGGCTGTATGAGAGCATCTCCTCCCTCAGACTCCTGCTTACAAACTGGTTTGTATAATGTCTTGTCCCATCAGTAGCCATCAGGGCTGTAATAGGGGACAGATATTGGAGGAGTTATGTCCTGCCACACCCAAGGTGCTCTTGAGTATTCCTCAACTGTGGAGAAGGAGTAGACCTTTCATAAACGTGGTCTTTGCTGTTCAGGCAGTGTCAGGGGGTCTTTGTTCTTCCTAGTCTCTTATGCTGTCCCTTCATACAGCTTGAGGTTTTGCTGCAGAGGTGCAAGGCAGGGCTATCGTATATGGGGTAGTCCAACGCGGGAAACACAGGAAATAGCCATAAAAGTACCTCACTCTTTAGATTGTGCTTTGAAACTCTGTTATTTTATCACATGATCAAAAAATCCCAGTAACACACATCCCTCCCTCCCTTCCCCAAACAGCTAGGCCATGATTCATTGAAAGCATTGTTTGCCCTAAAATAAAGGTTTTGTTTCTTGTACTCATTTCTGGTTATCTCTAGCTATCTATTCTCTTGTCTTTCATTTACATTGTAAACTCTTGGAAGAAACAAGTCTTTGCTTGTTGGCTTCTTTTTCTGTCTTTAGTGCCTTGCACGATGAGGTCTTGGTCAATATGTAGGGCTCATTGGGACTTCAATAACTCATCTCCTAAGCCTTGGTAGTGGTCGATCTACTTGCAAATATACTTCATTTAGTCCTGTGGTTATATGCTTTTCCAGATAATTTGCCTTCATCACTGAATCACAATTATTTATCTAACTATGTTTTTAGGAAAGATATTCTAAACAAAATTCCAGTTACACAAATTTAAAACTCTTTCAGGTTGAAAGAGTTGTCCTGTCTTCTGTACAATTCGAAATGAAGCTAAAATATTTTTTCCAATTAATTTTGAATTAACAGCTTTTCCCACTTCCTGTTCAGACCATTTTTTTCCCCCATATGGGTGGGGACATTTCCAATATATATGTTACTATATATATAAAAAATATTAGTTGTGACTATTAGCTGCGCTAAAAAAACCCACTTGAGGCTGAAACTATAGTAAACTCACCTGAATTGAATCTGAATGATCTAATAAACCAAGTACAGTTTTCACAATGTCTGTAAAGCTTGAGTAGTATGAAGAGTAGTGAAATTTTCCCATTATATATGGAAGTGGTTTTACTAACTCGTTTGTTTACTATAAAGTAAAATCACATTGTTAATGTGTATATTACAGTATAAAAACCTATTGTCGATTACTTATTATTGATGTTCAGTATGATCTACATCTAGTAATGAAGTTAAAAAATTAATAACTTTTTTTCAGTAAATGTACCTGTTTTAAAGTCATTAAGGTCTAGCATTCAGTCTGAAATGAGCTAACCGATGTCAGAATGGATGTGGATCCTCAAAGGTATCTTTAATGACCTAGGCATCAGTTTGAATATTAGGTTAGTTACTAGAGAAATGTCTGTGTGTTTATTAAGTAGAAGTAATAGCTACAAAAAAGTTAATTGCATTCTTTGAGCTGATGAAATCTAAATTAGTTGATTATGTAAATTGTTAGGCTTTTTTTACCAAGATAGGTAAATACATTTTAAATGCAATTAAATGTTTTTAAAAGAGTTACCCAGTTGCTACCCAACTTTAGTTCAGCAACATAAAATCATAGGTGAAAACAAATATTAACTGAAAGCTGAAATCACTTGGTTTTCTAAAATGTTGTCTTTTTTTTTTCTATTTTGCAGCATGGGTGAGCTCTCTTTCTATGGGAATGGTCTTCTTCTGTTCCCCAATAGTCAGCATATTCACAGACCTGTTTGGTTGTCGAAAAGTAGCTGTTATTGGAGCTGCAGTAGGGCTTGTTGGACTCCTTTCAAGTTCTTTTGTAAGGTAAAAAACTTAAATTCATAACTTTCAAAGTATTTTATCAATTTTTTAGTGTTGTAATGTTGATCTAATCAGCAGAAGGGTTAAACAGTGCTACTTTATGTAATCTTTAGAAAACTTGTTTTATTTGGGTTTGGTTTTGTCTTTCAAACTATGACTTGTGAACTTTCAACTTAAAAAGCATTTTTAAAAGTATAAGGTTTATAAATGAAAACAAGAGTCCCTATTTAACAGGAACCACTATGTATAAATATATTAACAGCAAGACTAGTGCTATATGATCAACAGCATTGTCCAGGATAAACTTATATATTTGCTTGATGTATATTGTGTTTTAACAGGTACATAAACATTGTTGTTGTCTTCCCTTCCTGCCCTGTCCCCTTAATTTTCTTTTGAAACAGTTTTAATGGTTATAAAAACACAGTAGGACCTCCAGGAAGCTGTTGAAATTCTAGTGAGATTGGATGTTTTCTTCTGTTCATACTGGTCCAATTGCCAAACATGGAGATAGAGAAAACCTTGGTATACTGACTATATTTAAAGCTTATTTGTCTGGGGTTTTTTTCTTCTAGTTTACAATTGATTTGTATGTTTCTTTTTGTTTTTTCATTTGCATGTAACTTTTGCAGAGTAAATCTTAAGAAATTCAAGAGCAACTGATTTTCTGGATGTACCCTGTAGAAGATGAGGAAACAGGAAATTTACTTAGTTTAGTCACTGTCAGAAATTGGTTAGTGAAGGTAAGGTGTACAGAGTAGCAGGGAAATAATCCATTTACCTCTAGTTCTCAGAGGATTTTTTTGTCCCCACCCATAGCAGAATAAGTATAGGAGCAATCAAGCTACATTCAGAAGAGCTGTCCATTTAGGCGCAAATGTATTTACACAGGCAAGAAGCTTGTGAAAATGTCTTTTCTGTGCTTGTACTCTGAGTCAGATGGATGTGAGCTGCTGTGATCTGAATGGTTAATCCTGGTGCAAATATTTGGCTTAATTCATTTTATTAAACAAACAAACCCCCCACTTCTTGATATGTTTTAAGAAGCTTCTTACTAAATGTAAGGTAAAAACTAAAAGTTGGAAAAATCTTTCTTCCTCCTTTCTTCCTAGTAGTATGTTGAGTGATGAATACTAAACCACCCTTGTCATTAGATAAAGATCATTCTTATGTTTGTCTGATACCCAATGGAACAAGGGTACAGAAGAGACATGCAAGAGCAAGTTGTTTTGTAAAGGCCTTAAAAATATTTCAGTTTAACTAAACTTTGTAAGAGCACTTTGAGAGGTGAATTCTTGTAAGAGTACATGCCAGGTTGATGTGCATACTGGGTATTTCATTATATTACTCACACTAAAATGATTTATGCCCGTGATGTTATCAATTCATTAAAGGAGTATAGTTCAGATACAGAAGTCAGTGTTCTAGAAGTAAAATATTGCAAAGCAGACAAATGTTGCTAGGATCTACTGCTTTTGCATTGCACTAATTTCTTAATATAAATTTTATGTCTTAGGAAATTTAGATGTAAGTGTTTATAATACAGGACAATATTTTAATATGCATGTTGTACTGCAGACTCTTTGAGTGAATTTACATATGGAAGCAGAAGTTCACTGTCTTCACTGTATGATGTTGCTCCTCTCATTTTGTAACTTCTGCTTTTATTTTTCCTGGTTATTTTCCATTAATAAAGGTAATAAGTCTCCCTTATGTTGTTTCTGCTGGCTTATGTTTTGTATCATCAGTTTCAGAAATTGATAGTTTAATATAAAAAGTGACAATATTATGTTACACAAATAATTATTTTTATAATTTAGGGTTCCTGGAGTCAGACCTTGGTTAGTCATATACTGTTTTCTAAGAAGTTCTTTAATTGCATAGGAAGCTTATGGAATCTATTTTTTTACACAGGGATTCTGGCAGGTTGCATCCTGTGATGAAAAGCACTACGTAAAGCATTCATACTCCTTCAAAAAAGTTAAAAAGTTAAAAAGATTAACTGTTTTCCAGAAGTGCTTTAAATGCAGATGGTAACTGATAAAACAAGGGGTGAGGGTTCATTGTAAACATAGCATAAAAAAAATTATATAAACTCTCATGTGCTGCCTCAGAAAACTCATATAAAAATTGCTTGCACCCTGCCTCCATCTAAATGTTAAAAAATGTTTCTTTCACTAATACTACAGCACTAATTATACTGATTAATAATTATAATTAATTATACTAATTATACTGATGCTGTTCATACTTTTAACATTTGTTGAACAAGTACTTTTTATTGATGTCATGTGTTTGTGATCAATTACAATGTCTCTGCTTTATTTCAGTTGTAGAGTAAATGGTAATAGTAATGAACCTTATGATGAAGGTCCACCTTACTAGAAGATGAAATGTTTAATTCCTTATTAACAATTTTTTTCGTTCTTTCTTATTCAGTATATGTATCAAAACACTGAATTTAAAATATTTATTCAAAAGGAGACTATTTGTCTAAAAAAATTAATACCTAAAGAGTCTATAATTTATTAACATATTGCATTACAATATTTTGTCAGTATTTAAAAATTGATTTTTTCAGTATTAATGATGTTTGCCATGTTTGTTACCTTATTTTCATAACAAACTGTTTACTTGATTTTTCTGTGTTCATGAGGAGAGTTCAGTATTACATTTGAACTCCTAGCACAGTGAAGAAATGTATAAATCAAAACAGTACAATTTTTTTCAGGGGAAAAAAAAATCCAAAAACCCAGCAATGGTTGAACCTACATTTGGCTAATTTGCCCTGACAATGATTTTTAAAACTTTTTTTAGCCACACTATTTGATGTAATTATAATTGAATGTAGTTTTTCTTTTTTTACCTATTCAGTGAATTCTCCTGAGTGAGATTTTTCAGTGGAAGGGGATAGATAGAATAGTTGCTGAATTAAGCTGATGCAGTGCTATTCAACTACAAGTATATACAAACTCTTATTTACAGTAGTGAGTTATGTTGATTGATTGATTGTGAAACTGTTTTGTTGTCACTTCCAGGTGAATGAGCATCCACTGCCTTACCAAACACTAATGATTTGTTCCTTTCTTTTGGTACAGCACCATTGAACCTCTGTATTTCACCTACGGGATCCTGTTTGCCTGTGGCTGCTCATTTGCCTACCAGCCGTCCCTGGTCATTCTCGGGCACTACTTCAAGAAGCGCCTTGGGCTCGTGAATGGCATTGTCACCGCAGGCAGCAGCTTGTTCACAGTGTCACTGCCCTTCCTCCTGAGGGTCCTCATCGACTCTGTCGACCTGTTCAACACCTTGAGGGTCCTCTGCATCCTTATGTTTGTTCTGTTCCTGGCTGGATTTACATACAAACCTCTTGTTCCCAACACCAAAGACAAGGAGGGAGGAAAGAAGGGAAAGTTCAAATTACCTCCTGCGAAAAAGATTTGCAATTTCTCCGTTTTCAAAGTTCCCAGTTACCGAATCTGGGCTTTAGGGATTCCAGCTGCACTTTTTGGATACTTTGTGCCTTATGTTCACTTGGTAAGTGCACGTTTCTTCCTAGGTGTGATATGTTTGAAACTATACATACTTGCCTTTGTGTTATTGATTGAGAAAGCAATTGGTGATAGGAAGCCAGATTTAAACTGCAAGTTGTGTTGGGGAGAAACACAAAATTAATTTGGATGTTGTTTTATTAAAAGAGTGCTTTAATCAGAAGTACTAGTTAAGCCAATTAAAATCTTTGTTCTTTGGTCTCAATGCAAGGTTTAAAATACTTTAACCACGAAAAGAGAGATTTGAAAAATACTCTGTACTATTCCAAAAAGAATTCTTTATTTTGGTACTCAGATGCATACATTGCCAATGACACTTGTGTGTTTTAGATGCAGTGTGAAAGGAGTAAATAACAGGAAATGTATTAGAAGTGTAATTTTTGTTGCTTTGTATTGAGGTTTGTTAAAGTGTCAATTTTTAGGATCTATTGTATTTACCATTTTATTAAAAGCAAAATACATGGATTTTTCTGTCTCTCAAACTTCAGCCTTGTAGTTTACTAGTATAGCATTCATGTAACTGCTTCTCTTACCCTATCCCTCCCAGCTGCCAGGTGAGCTGTGTTTTGTTGCTGTCTACAGCAGCTGATGGAGCTTTGGCTTCTGGTGATGGGGAAGATGTACAGGAATTAGCCATTTCCTGTTCATGTGCTAGAGTTGTTTCCCTAGCAGTTTGTTTTTTTTTTTTCTGTAGTACACTCCTAAACTAAGAAATTCAGGTGCAGCTGGAAGATGCATGCATTTATATCAGGCTGGCTGAAACACATTGCACGGCTTAGATGGTGAATTATTCTTGGACAGCTTGCTGGTGGTGCTCTCTTAACTGAAGTGGTGTAAAACAAAAGGCTTAAAAGGGAAAGGTGGGAAAAGCCCACAGTCTCCAATGAGATGCTGCTTTGAGACCATTACACATCCTAATATTAAGAGTATTTGATAGAGCATGACCTAGTAGAACTCAGAATGAAAACAGAAGGGTCATGTTATATTCATTATTCACCCATGATAGAACAGTGAAATTAATGGTAATAAATATTTTTACTTCTGTAAAAAATCTTCAGTGGTAGACAGTAGACATGCTTTTTATGCCCCCTTTGAGAGGGGAAGCTTCAGCTCTTAGTAAAACTTAGACTGAATAGTTCTTGTCAAAACCTCTCCCTGAAACCCACAAGTTTTCGTTTTAATTTACGTGTATCTAAATACTCGCTTTTACTTAAAGTCTCTGTGGATCTGAATAAATCAGTGTTTATGAAGGCACAGCAAGGATTGTGCCCTTCAACACAGATACTTCAGCTCAAGTAGATAGCTCTGGGTGTTTTTTATCCTAGTTTTGTCTGCTTTTGATAAAAAAGCCATACTTCGTGTACTTCCAGAAGTACATAGAAGTATGTACTTACAAATAAGTCAAAGGCTATAAGAAAAAATAAGGTTTTTCACTGGTAGATCTACCAAACCAGAGACTACTTTCCTCAGCTTTTGAAAATGAAAGTTACTATTGTTTCATTGCTTATTGTATTTTTAAAACTGTAGTAACTGGAAAAGGGATGTGATCTTTAGACAAGTGACAGCTTTTGTTATGTTAAAATTCTTGAATTTTTCCCAGTGTTAGGGGTGGCTGACAGCAGCCAGACTGCTAGACAGAGATGCTGGTTACAAGTGCCCTAAGAAAAAAATACTTATACAGTGAATGTCATGGCCTCTGACCTGGTACCAAGTCCCATTTTTCCCACCTGGAGAGACAGCTTCTGCCAGAATGGCTGTGTTTGACCATGTGATGAAGGACAGGTGGCACTGACCCTGCAGGTTCGGGTCCTTCTGTGTCACTGCTGGCCCATGGTGGCTGGGGGCTGCAGGCTGGGTGTGCTGGAGTCCCTGTCTGCCAGCCTGGCACTGCTCAGGGGCTCCTGAGGTCCCAGCCAGGGTCTCTGTGCCATCCCCAGTCTCTGTTCATGCCTCTTCCATTTTCTGAAGCATGTTGGAAAGGAAAATACATGCTGTGACCCCTGTAGTAAAAAAGAAGTAAAAACTTTTTTGGGCTTTGAAGTAATGGAATTAGACAAGTCTTTGCAATTTAACTCTCTGCACCATATTTGCTGTGTGGAGTAAAAGCTGTTAAAACTGAAGAAACAACCTGCTCATTAAGTAGGCTCTAATTTAAAATTAAATGCACTAACAAATTGATTATATGGCATGCTAGACAGGAGCTGGTAACTCTTGGCAGCTCCCTCACATGAATCCTGACTGGTAGGGATTAGGCATCAGGTTCCTTTTGGCTCTCGCAGGGGAGAACCAAAAGGGAGAGCTTTTCTTATCCCCATTTAATTGGTGTCAAATTCCATTAATAGGTGTTCCATTACATGTAACTTGGGAATTGGGTTGAGATGAAGACTATAAATAAGTTTTGACTTAAGTTTATTATATACTTTCAGCTTTAATTGAGATTGTTGAAGAACAAACTGATAAGTCATAAGGTTACTAAATCAAATGGTTGTTATTCCTCTCAATTTTAAAATCAGTCCAAACTAGTGACTNTTTTTTTTTTTTTTTGGTGCCTCTCTAAAATAGGCAGACAGACAAGTAAAATCCTTGCTTAGTCTATTTTGGTTTAAATTGTGAATTCATAACAGCAATCTGTAGAATCAGTGGAAAATGCTCTTTCCAAGTGTTTTTACTAAGGACTGTCTCACGAGGAAATGAAGTATATTTGAAAGAAAGTATACCTAGTCCCTGTGCCACTTGTCCCGTGCTTGTTTCGATAATAAATAGAGAACCTCTTTTTTTCAGCAGTCTGATGTTAAGGGCTTGGTGTTGTTCTCTTACCCTTAAAAAATGTTTACTCAATCAGGATCATGCATTCTTAATTCTGAGGAGCTTGTTAGGTCATTTCTGTTAAAATTTGATACAAGGTCACATGCTCGGTAGCTTACAAGATGTGGTTGCCTTTTGTGCTTTATTTAGCAGGGTGAAAAGAAATACTGCTTAAAATGGATGTTGTCACTGCCTGGTCTTCTCCAAGCAGTGACTGAAGTCATTACCAGGTTTCAGTATGAATTTAGGAAAATATCAATTATGACACTTAGAAAAAGGGGCCCAGTATTGTGTTATTTTGATATAGCAATATTCAGCTACAATGAGGAATACTGCTAGGACTGGTAATATCATCTTAATACTTTCAGTGCAGTGTTTCAGTCCTGTAGCAATTTGTCTTCAGGTGTTTACAAGTATGGTTTGATTTAGCAGTTACTTTTATTAAATGCCTCTTGCTAATGGTGAGTCCTGCCTTATTGATAGCATTTGACACCTTGCGGGTGAAAAACTGAATTTAACAGCCAAGTAGTTGAAAAAAAAAATTACACATATTTATTATGTGTTCTACTTTTTAAAAAAGCAACTAGATAGTAGATAATGCAATAAAAACATGTCTTGATAGAATTTACCTTTCTAAGTTTAAATATTTGTTATGAAGAAAATACTCCTAAAGAATGACTAGATATGTTTGAAAATTAGGCTTGCGGTTTAAATGTGGCTGCAGGCTTGTATACAAAGCTACCCGTTAATTGATATGCAGTGTGAGTTCCCATGACACTGCCTGTCCTCTTAAAATTTCAGAGTACCTCAGGAAAAAGATTTCAGTATTTCTCACCTTGCTTTGCTGCCTGTTTCTTAATTTACTGTGTAGATCTGGCTTTTCCTTTTGATGCTCATCCATGCTCATGTTCCACACTGGGTACATACTTGCATATGTAGAGATTTTTGGTTAGCAGTAGCTATGTGAGCTGTATGTGTTCTCTGTCTGTTTGCTTCATGTTTAAGAGATGAAAAAATGGCTTGTGTCCGACCATTTTTTCCAACAACTTTCTTAGGAGAATCTGTCTTGGTAGGCAAATAAGTACGAGATTTAATGTCCTCATTGCTTCTCTGAAATCTGCATGTGCCAGGAATAGGCTCATCTAGACCTTCAGGGAAGAGGGAAGTGAGAGTGCAGACCTAATGCTTAGGGAAAAAATAGGTAGATACTTCTGCTTTGAAACAAAGCATCACCTTGGACTCTGCTCCAAGATTCTTGGAAAAGAAAATTCATTCTCAGAATGAAAAGCAAAGATGCTTCCAAGCAATTTTATTCACAAGAGAAGTCATGAAGCTGGTTAGAGTTGCTGTAGAGTACATGTTAGTCAAAAGAACGTTTTCATGCATATAAACAAACTCATTTTCTTGGCTGCATCACAAAATCAGACAACTTGGGTAAATATTAGTCTGTCCTCTGGGTGGCTGTGTCTGTCTCCAAATCTTGTGTTTGTCACTTTGAAGTTGCTGAGTCTAGTGCTATGCCCACAGTGTCTGTCCTTGGACAAAAAGAGAGTGCTCTCTGCTGGTCTATGTTTCCTATCTTTTGCTGGAACATTCATTTTGTTCCTGCTCTTTAGATAAGAAAAGTAGTCTTTTTCACTTTAGAAACATAATTAACAGGAGGACTTGCTGATATGGATTAGAGCTGATGCAGACTTTTTTTGTCAGATTGGATTCCTGCCCCCCACCTTCTGATCTGTAGTGTAAGTTCTGTGTCTTTCGTGTAATTTAACAGTTCTACAACTACTTTATCACCTTGGAGTACCTTTTTAAATCGAGCCTTGAGGATGCCTTAGCCTTCAGCTCTGCTCTTTATGAGCCACCTATTTTGGCTAAATGGCTGCCCATTTCTCATTCTCTATCAGTGATGTGCCTTGTTTTTGTTAATAAGAGATCAGATTCTGCTGTGCAAATTCAGTGTGTTTTGAACCTTTGCTCCCTAAAATATGTGCCAATAAAAACTGTTGTCTTGTGCAATCAGCTTGGAGAAATGAAGAGCCAAGTTCTTGTGAGATCCTCTGTAGTTACAGCTTTCATAGGAACTTGTCTGAAAATCTTGCTGTGTAATTTGAAAGCTGTATTTACTTCCATATACTCTGGAAGTTTCTAAAACTTATTCAGGACAACACATTCTATCTATTTTGCCTGTTAAGAAAAATTGACATTTTCCACTTGTAAACTGCTCCCTCCCCAGGCAAAAGCTTTGGGTCGTTAGGAAGAATTATACTGGAAAAATATAAAGGGAGTATAGAAACCACCTAAGACTCTTCAGGCAGATCTGAGCTACTGTATTGGGATAAGCTGTGATACTCAGGATGAATCTCACTGCAGTGTTTGATGTCCTGCCCGGCAAGACCCTAATCATCATCCATAACATTTCTTACAAATATTTCTGTAACTCTTCAAGCCTCCCCTGAGGGGAAAACACTAATGTTGTGTTCCCTAAATGTTGTTAGATATGACATCTCTAAATTACATGTCCTCGTTTCAGAAATGAGTGTTTTTAACTTCTGCCCTTGTCCACAGACAGTGGCAGTGGCTCTGTGTTCTCTGCAGTGGGAGACTTGCCCAAGGAGCCATAGTAGAAAGGATTTACCTTGCAGTATGTGAAGCTGTTCAAGTTTTGCATTGTGTGTAAAGTCCTAATCCTACACCTCTCTCCTCCCTTTAATTCTTACGCCCCTGGATTCCACCATGGAGACGAATGGAAGCACAGAGATAAATGTTTTCCTCTATGTCTGGGGCCAGAGCATGGTGAAGAGTCTGGTGTATACTCTAAGGACTCTAGTAACCAAAAGTCACTAAACTTTAATGTACAAAGTCTGCATATCCGCAATAAAGTGCATACACATAACACATCTTGTAAGGCAATAACACATCAGTTCTTGTAAGGTAAGTACTGTCTGTTTTGTGAACCACCTGTATTATGTCATAAATTTGCTACTTATAGAATGTTGTGTAAAATAATGCTGAATATCCAATGGGTGTGTCTGGATTTTTTTTTTCATTCAAACTGGAAAAAACCAGCCTCCATCACTCCATTTAGTTGCTTTTATGGGCTGCTGTTCAAGAAACCTCTTTATTTCTTCAGATCTCCTACATCAGTCATTTGTCTGAAGTCTACCATGTCTTTTATTTCCCAGAATCTGCTGTTAGTCTTGTAATGGTAGGAAAGTATCTTTTAAATTATGTCCAGTACTAACCATAACTGTGTCAAACAGATTTCTCTATACTGTAGGTATTCTAAAAAAGCTAAAACTAGGTATAGCTGTCAGTTTTAGCACTATTACCTTTCTCATCCACTTAATCTATCATATTTCTTTCTCCAATGGAAGACTAACAAGACACTGGTTTTGTAAAGGTCTGATGTAATTATTAAGCAGATATCTCTGAGACCCAAAATCTTCAGTGGCTCCCTGTGCTTTACTTGCTTTTCTAATCTTTGCATTTATCTCCCTTCAGATCTCAACATCTGCTGCAGTTTGACTGCCCAGGTTAGTGATATTTTCCCCCTTTATCCCACTTCTATTTTCCCATTTCTGTCATTATCCTGTGCACCCATTTCTTTTCCAGTATTCCTTAATGTTGACCTGGAAGTATTTTTTCTTGGTTAGATCATCCACTTTGGACATTGGGGGTGGTGGTGGGAAAAGAAATAAATTATTTCCTGCTTTATACGTGTTATTGCTATTGGAAGCATATTTTAGATATGTTTTTCAAATAAGTACTGAAGACAAATAATATAGGTACAGAAAGAACAGAAACAAACAAGAATAAACCAAAGGTTTTCTGTGTTTTTTTAAAGAAGCAAAAGTAAATTAAATTTAAAAAAAAAAATGTAGCAGGTATGCTCAAGTGCAAACTATGTGGTGACCCTGAAGGATAAGAGCAAAGCAGTCTTCCTCAGGTCTGTGCGATACAATACTGCGATACTGGCAGGTTGAAAGGTCTGAGTTTCGTTGTGATTTCCTTTGTATCTGTCTCTAACAGCACACTGCTTCATGTACTCTGGTGTAGTACAAACTATTCTGATAACAGATGGAGTGTATAATTCAAAATCAGAGTAAATTGCAAAGTGTGTTATCCTTTTGTTTTTTTTTTTTTTTTTTAAAGTTTTAATGCTATTTTAGTGATAAACTCAAAATCCTGTCTTTGGACACTTCAAACATCTTGACTTGAACTGAACTCTTGAAACTCTTCACATGCCCAGAAGCCTGAGATCACAGCTGGTTTTGCCCTGCTGTCCTCATACAAAGTAACAAACACTCATTGCCAAATTGCTTCTCTCATATACAGACCACCTTTTGTGTCCAGTTCCTGCTCAAGGAAGAGCTGTATGGAAAACCTCTTTGCTTTTTAAGTCTTATTCAGACTTGTGAATATCTGACCATGTGTTTTGAATCTTCTGTTGAGGAGATCTCAGAACCTAGCTCTTTGTATTTGATTGTAGTAATTGTTAAGCTCTGATCTGTTTTCCAGGTTCGTTTCTGATTATTAAATATTTCATTACTACTGAGCAGAATATTTCCTAGAAAAGGGAAGAGTGGTTTTGGATTGCTCTAGGAAGGAAAAAAAAGGGCAACATAAATGTCTGTATCCTGAATAAGGATTGTATCTCTGCATAAGGAGGAGAGACTATAATTGTCATCTTTTCCTTAGGATTTAAATGAAAATTTGACTACTTGATTCAATTTGTCAAGGCCCTGATCCAGTTAATACGTGGCAGTGTATTTAGGACTGTCTTGAAGAATTGAGACAATTAAGAGCTTCTGTTCCCCCGTAGAATGAGTCAGGTGCTTCACCCAGGTTTGTGAAAGCAGAGGGGATTATGACCATGTCCACAAGTAGATCTCTAATACTGAAGCGCTATGGATGCCCTGGGAATTCTGTGGTGGTTGAAGAGAGGTTTGAGAATCTGTTTAGATTTTACTTGCCTAGGTTCTATGGTTTAAGGAGTCTAGTTTTGAGAGATGTGATATGAGTAGCACAGATGCTGTTGCTGAGCAAGGATGTCAGTCTCTCTTAGGACATGACAGTAGCATTGTACAGGATTTGTACAGGTTATCCTAATCCATTGCTTTGATATTCCATAATTTCTTAATGGTAGCATATCGTATAATGTGCTCGGTTTTAATTACATAAGTTGTAAACTGGTAACATTTTATGACTTCAGTAAATGCCACAAGGATTTGTGTGTTGGGGAGGTTTCTCACGAATGGGACTGCTGGGGTCCTTGCACTTTTATTTGCAGCATCAACCTCATTACATGGTTGAGACAATAGGAAGATGAAATAAGAGAAATTAGAGATGTTTGTTTGCTTTCCTTTTCCCCCCACAAATCTGTGTTGGTCCTTAGTTTGTGATGTTGCCTGTTAGATGTTTTAAAATAGTTCTGCTGTTATTCTGGAAATTCATATTATTGTGATTGTCCTCTAACTCTCTAGGATGTCCTGATAGTAGCTGATTCTAGACATAGTTGAGTTTTGAGAGTAAAGTAGGCCCTGGAAACACTGCTTTAGGCCACAAGAAACGGATAGAGCTGAGTCTGTAAAATATGGATTGTAGTCACAAATAGGAATAATTTAAAAAAATGTTTTAAAAAGGTTTTATCCAATAATTTGACTCTCATCCCTTGTGTACATAACACTTCATTTCCTGTAGCTCTCTGGCTTTATTCTGCATCCTTGTGCTCAGTCACTGTGAGCTTCCAAAGATGCATGTGTGCCTTATCTGTCTTGCTGCTGCTGCCCAAGACACACCAAGCCACTGGTTTTCTTCACATGCTCTTTAGGATAACAGCTCTGAGATTTAAAAAAAATACTAATTTTATTTAGGGCATATGGCTTCAGTACTAGCTATTTATTGAAAAAAAACTCTCAAAATTATTTTAACTGTGTAATTGTCAGCCTTGAGTATTTTTGAATTTTTAATGCTTAGGGTTTTTATGTTAAATAGGCTTAACAGTTAACCTGTTAACTGTTGTGTTCCGTTTTACTTAAGAAATTCAGATTATGCTTGTTCTGAATCTTCATGATGTATGAATTATTGTGTTTAATCTGCTTTACTCAGTGGAATAAGAGAAAAGTTTGCTGTTGGCATGTAATGAATCACCTAGTTTATTTAATTTTTTCCTTGTTCTTTACATAATTTAAATTGACGAGAGATAAAAAGAGGTTTTACCACTGTTGGGGCAAGTGTGTAAGCAGGAATTTCTTGAAGATGTGTATATGTATGTTTGTCATGTGAAGACACTTAGCTAAAGTAATATTTCACAGAAATTCTCAGGATATTGGCATTCCCTTAAAAATTGATCCAGGTTAGGTATTAGTAATGCTATTTCTGTCTCTTAACATGAAGATCATCTTTTCTGTAGAAGTGCAGGAGTTGCTGGCTCATTCTGCTGGTTTTTTGCTCACCAGTAAAAGTTTATTTGGTGGAGTCTGGACTAGAAATGTATTTGCCTTAAATGATCTTCCTGGTGCCCAGAATCATATAAAGCTTGCTGGCAACCAAGTTTCTTTTTCTGTTTCTCACCCTCCTTACCCCCTACTTTTGTGGTGAGTCCATATATAGGAGAATAAACAGTGACTTATCCAGAGTTACTTTATGCTCTGCTTCTTAGCACTTTCTGAAACTTCCAGTCATCCAGGACAGCTCACTCCAAAGAAGGAGATCACCAGTCCTGGCTACAGTGTTGATCCAGCTGATGGGATGGCCAGGGTGCCACCTGGACTTTGTGCGGCTACTTCTGTCTGGCCTGGAGATAACTAAATTGTATAGAAAGTGAGAAAGTTATGCACAGTCTGTTCTTATAGACCTTCCTGGAAATGGGTTGTAGGGTTTTAGGGCTTTTGGTGCTGATTCCACCCTACAATCCATACTGGCTTCTCGACCTCATTCCTGCGGTTGCACCATTCTGTTACGCTTATCTCCAGGAGCCAGAACAAGGATATTTGTCCTGGAAAAGTGCTGCCCTACCTTTGTATGGCCCCCTTCTCCAGCCACACACTGTTCTTTTTCACAGTATGTTATTGCCAACAGTCCTTGGCTGTTACTACCAACAATCCTTGGTTGGCTCCACAGCTATCTGGCTATCAGTGTTTGAGACATGCACATGAGCCCCCTTATCTTCTAGGCTTCTACACCCCCTCAGCTCTTTCAAAAAACTTAATTTGGGGCAGTTAATAATATTTCTAGTATACAAATGGTACCAGCAGTACTCCTAAGCATTTCCTTTTATCCTTATGCTTGTTTTCAGTGAAAGTGTCAGACAGCAGGACTTGCATCAGTAATTGAAGAAAATGGTGGTTTTAATGTGCTCAGAGTTTTCTAGGTTATATGCTACCTTTGGCCATCTCTTTTGGTCAGAGGGACTATTGCGTTTAGCCTACTAAAGCTTTGCTTGATTGGGAATCCCCAGAATGGGATGTACATGGGAAGAAAGTGGTTGACAGAATTATTTCTTACTAGTTCATAACCACTTCTTTCAGATTCAGGTTCTTTGTGTTTGGAAAAAAAGGAGCTACAGCTTTGCTCAGATTAATGTCTTTGATTCACTGTGTGATTGTAGCTGAAATGCATGTGCAGTGAAGGGAAGCTCTTAGAAAAACCTGGGTCTTGGCTGGTTGGAGAGAGATCAACCAGAACTGTGTATCAGAAAGCATTCCAGCCACTACCAAGTGGCTGATATGTCTTCTAGTCTCATTCTAACAGTAATGAGAATTTGGACAACAAGATCTGTGTGTGTCACCCTGATAGTAGAGAGCACAGGTATAAAGGAAAATGCTGATGCCAGGGATGCATTTGGTTCTGGTCTCCACTGTCTGTATATCTTTATTTGGAAAACTGGATTGTACAAGGACAAATTATATTTTTAAATAATGAAGAAACTGTGCTACTCTGGACTGTAATTTTGCCTGAGCTAACCAGGTCTTTTCTACATTTGGAAAAATCAGACCTGCAATTCAGCATGCACGCAGCCCTGAGTGAAGAAGCTGCTACATTACTGAGGAAAGGCACAGCACACATTGAAATGCTTTGGCCTTTGTGTGGCTGGGTCCCCGTTTGGCTGCTGTAGACAATGCCTGAAGAGTCATATAATTCTGTATAATTCTGCATTGAGGAGAGCATTAATGCCTTGAGAATATTCACAAGTAATTGCTCATCGTGGGAATTTTGAGTAGTTCTAACAGTAAAAAGTGGAAAAACAGTGTAAATCTGAATCTTGCTTGAGCTACTTCATGAATATATTTAACCTAGTTACACTTACAGTGCTGAATTAGTCCTGAATCACTGTATTTTCAGACAGTTAATAATATGTTGCTTACTTTGGTGACTGTGTCACTGAAGACTGAATATGCTGTTTAGGATCTGAGCATCAGCTCTGAGAGATCAGGCCAGGTTGCTCAGGGCTTTGTGTACTTGGTCTTGAAAAACTTCCAAGGAAGGAGACTGAACAAGTTCTCTGGACAGCCTATGCCTCTGCCTTCCTGAGGAAAAAAATTCTCCTTATGTCTAATTGGAAGCTTTCTTTAAGATTATCATGTGCTTAAGAGTAGTGGAATAAAAACAAACAAACAAACAAAAACAAAAACAAAACAAAACAAAAAACCCCAAAAAACCCCAAAAAACTACCAACAACAAAACGAAAAAAAAACAAACCCCACAAACCAAAAAAACCAAACCAACAACTAATTTAGATATTGTAAATTTCGGATGAGTAGTGGTTATTCTCTTGCTTAAGGAGTTAATTGAATCAGTATTTTCCCTTCTTGATCAGAGAGTGGCAGCATTTCACCCTCTGTGCTGCTTTGAGAAATCCAGTTACTCGGTTGCAGGTGCAGGGTTAATAGTTATCTAGACACAGAGCTTTATCTTGCCTCTTGAAAAGCCTCCAGGGAGTGGATGGATCAGGCCTGCTAATTAAACAATCTAGAGGCTGCAGAAGCCTGGAAGTGGAACAGGTGACAAAAATTGCAAAGAACACCTTGGCTTCTCTCGCCAGCTGGGCCAGCAGGTGTTGACAAGCACATAAAGGTAGGGATGGGAAAACTGTCAGCTTTTCCTTTTCTCACCTTTGGCAGAAAGGGAATAAGTAGAACAACTTATCTTTTATGTTTAAATGTCATTTCAGATTAAAAATTTCATCAGATTCCGTTCCCAAATGTGTCTTACAAAGCAAAGGAAAAAACAGAAAGAACAAGCACCCGTCTTTAATTTAAGTTAGAAGTTTTCCTTTAAAACTAGAGTAAACCTTTTTGGTTTATTTCTTTCTTACAAAATCAGTTATATTGAACAAATTAATATTAGATTTAATAGGCATTCTGTGACATGTAAAAAAACCCCAACAGATTTTATACTTAAGAAAATTGCTCTTACTCAGCAAGTCCTATTTTCCTGTTGGAAAAAAGGGCTCTGCTTGTATAGTAACATTTTGGCCAGGAAAGAATTAACACTATTTTGTTCTAGAAGTATTTACTAAAATGGAGCGTTTTCATTTTATAGATAAGAAATTAAAAGTTCTCTGGTTTGAAGTGATATCAGCCTGTGGTTACCTTGTCCCTCAAATGTTTTTACTACATCTTTACTTAAAATCAGTTTCTTCTGTTTGGTCTTTTACATCTATGAACTTTCACTTGTTTTTACTTGTTTACTTTTCTTGTTCAAAACTACTTATGAACATGGAGATTGCAGGACTGTGCAAATGATTTCTACGTCTTCTAGTGCCCCATTTTGGCATATTTGGTATTGCAAAGTATGTTCCAAAAAGCAATATTGCAAAAAATCTCTTGTGGGTAATTTTCTGGTCTTGGGGGATGATNGAAAAGTTGGAATTACTGGCACTGGTAGTTCATCCTGTTGTGGTGGATGGTCAGTTGCTTTAGTTCTTCAGGCTGAAGTGGCTGATAAATCATTCTTTCAGTCTGCCCTGTTCATTGCTGCTGAAGCTGCTCCCTCTCATGGGAGTGTTTGCTGTTGTGTTTGGCACTGCAGCTGGCTTCTGCCCACTTCCTTCTTGCCCCTGGACATCATGGATGTTGGGATGAGACCTTCTGAAGGGCCTCTCCTACTTGCACTGTCTTGTCTCCAGCTCTCTGCTTCTTGCTCCTGCCCTGAGCTATGTTGCAAGCTTGGTAGCCTGTGTGGCTTCTGTGTTACTTTGAATCTATCACTAGTAAATTAGGAGTGGGTGGAGAGAACGTTTCTACGTTTTCTGGGTTTTTTTTTCTTCTTAATTAGACAGAACTTTCTTGTTTTCCTGATTTAAGTTCATTAGTTGTGGATAAAGCAGCAACACATTTCCGATTGTTTTTATTGTGTTGCACTAAATACTGCATTTTAAAATCTGTAAAAGCAGAGTAAGATGACTATTTGTAGCTGACTTTGTAAGTTATTACAGATTACTTCTACTTGACTCTAGTTTTCCGAGGTTTATCTTTTTAATTCTAAAGCAAATTTATTTTCTCTTTTTAAACAGATGAATCATGTAAAAGAGAAACTTGGTGACAGCGTGCCAGAAGAAGTGCTTCTGCTGTGTCTGGGCATTACTTCAGGAGTTGGCAGATTGGTCTTTGGCAGAGTGGCAGATTATATTCCTGGTGCAAAAAAAATTTATCTACAGGTATGTGTTTATTGTTGCTATATTCCTTCTGAACTGTGGATTCCAAAGGATTTGGTTTTGGGTACTATTAATAAGTAAACAGAATTAACTGATTGGTGGTTCAAATTTGAGAAGTTTCAAAACTCTAGGAAACTCAGTGTATGGCTTTTGATACTAGGAGCCTTTGGTGCAAAGCTTATGAATCTCTCATTTTTGTTTTTCATTCTAATAAAATATCTGTTTCCTGCTGACTGTTTTCAGCTGGGAATGAAAGAAATTACTGTTCATTAGCATGTAAGTGAGAACCTTTGGGGATTCTCTAGATTCTGCTTTCTCTGTTTTATCCCAGATTATGATTTCAAAATGGCTTTTCCCAGAGAGGGGAAAAAATTAAGCCCTGTTTCTCTAGTAAGGATTTTGGATCTCTTGATCTTTGACAGACACTAATTTGGTGTCAAATATGTTCTGTGTATAGTACACAGGGGTATGGGCATGGCAATACAAGAGGTGCTTAGTTGAGGAGATTTTGCAGAAATCCGGGCTTCCAGAAATGCTGAAGCTTGGAGAGGAAGGACGATATACACTTCTTTCCCTCCACACTTACAAATGATTTTTTTTTTTTTTTGAGAAACTAGCAGTGTTAGTGTGGGATTTTGGAAAAGCTTTAATTCACTTTCATACTGGCAGCTTTGAGGTGTTCTTCATTTGGTCTCTTAAAATGAATAGCTAGGGAGGCACCTAGTGGGGATTGTCTGCACTGCATTGTGGAAATCAGAAATTCTTAGGAAAGAATTACCGTTCTGCTGGAGTATTTGTTGTCATGGATAAATTTAGATTCCTTGATGTTTTATTGCAGTTAGGTGGAACACTGGTTTCCAGTGTTTACATATGGATGGTGCACAGGCAAAACTGTTACTGCTTTTATTTTCTTTTTAATTCTGCTTCATTTTGCTGAAAGACAGTTTTATTCCTTTTATCTGAAACAAATAAATAATCTAAGATTATATTAGAAAATCTTTGTAAGTATGCATGACTACAGCAGTACATCAGGATACTTTTTAATGGAAGAATTAAATGTTTTCACTTCTGTTGAATATAAGCACCCTGAAATAACCACTCATAATACTGATATTGTTACTTACAACAGCGAGGAGTCTAACTACAGTATTCCAGCTATCTTAAACTTTTAATATTTCTTCTTCTTTCAAAAAATATTAATGACCATACATAATCACTGTAGGATAGTGGATTACAATTGCATTTTCAAAGCTTGCGAAATGGGTGGTGGAATTTCTTTGCCTGTCATGAGTTATATGTTTGTTTTATCTTAGAATGTAACTTCTGACGGTGGTAATCCATGGAGACTGATTATTTTAAAGTAAATACAGGCAGGCAATCTAATTCACTGCAAATGCAAGGAGGTTCATCTGGTCCCTTACGATTTGCAAATTTGATGCAATGCATTTTTATATTTTTTTCCTTGTTCATATTTAGGTGGCCTCATTCTTTTTTATTGGGCTGATGTCTATGATGATTCCACTGTGCAATGCCTTTGGAGCTCTCGTTGCTGTCTGTCTCTTCATGGGCCTGTTTGATGGGTGCTTCATTTGCATTATGGCTCCTATTGCCTTCGAGCTCGTTGGGGCTCAGGATGTCTCCCAGGCCATCGGATTTCTGCTTGGACTCATGTCAGTGCCTATGACAGTTGGTCCACCCATTGCAGGTGAGTGTAGGCAGGGTTTGTAGCTGTAAATGTGTTTCTATGTTTGCATGCCTTTTGGGCTGTGTTTCCCATTCTTGCATCATGTGCAGAGCTTTGACATTGGAGGTTTTCTCTGTGTGTGCTTGAGAAGATAAAGGAAATTTACCTGCTGCTCGTGGGTTATTAATTTACTGCACTCTTCAAAGTTTGCTCAGTCTTCTTCATTGTTATGCAGGTATAAAACATTCCTCAAAAGAAAGATAGATAGGTTTCCAGTTGGATTTAGGACCTGACATTTTCCAGTTTGTACAAGTGACAGCCTATTGGTTGCTTGTGTTACAGAGGGCCTCCAAATTAAAACCTGAAAATTAACTCGATTCCAAAATTGCTCATGTTAAAACCATTGTGAGGATAAAGGCTCCAGTCACTTTAATTGCTCCTCATAAGTAGGAATGCTGGCTTTATTCATCCTTTGGTGGGAGACTGACAAAGTACAGGTTTTGAAGATGAAAACTTGGAAGTTCTTAGGAGGTAGAAATAGCTAAAGCTGTAATCCTGATGATTTCAGTGGTAATTTACTCTGAGGTTTGGTGAGTGAAGGGTACTTCATAAGATGTAATTGAACTATGCAACATTATAAAAGACAAAATTTTAATGCTAGAACAGCACAGACTTGGTGCTTCCTACTATCACAGCTATTAATATTTAAATAGAATTTGACTAATGGGAGGAATTTGGAGAGAGCACTTAAAGTGAATTATTGGGAAACACACTTCTTAATAACAGGCCGTGAGGAATGCAATATATGGAATATATCTAGAATTAGAAGAATGGGCATCTTGATCAAAGGTAGCTGTTATCAAAAGGAGGGAGCATTTCTCTAAGTCATGGCAAGATACAGGTGCTGGAGAAGCTCAAATGAGCAACTTTCAAGTAGGAAAGATGGTGCATGTTTTTAGTAGATGTTTATTAAGCAATTTTTAATTGGCTGAGGGGTGACATACTGAGCTCTTCATTAATGCTCCAAGTCAACTCTGGAATACCTTTCTACCTCCATGTACACCTCTGTTTGGTCATCAGGTTGTCAGGTTCTAGTGGTTATAATTTGTGCCAGCTCTTGGGTTTCTGAACCCGAAGCCCCGACCTGTTTTCTGTAGATTCCTGAGGCCCCTTTATTTATGAGTGGTCACTTTCTGCCTTCCCAGGTTTCCTGCGGGATAAGCTTGGCACGTACGATGTGGCATTTTACCTGGCTGGAGTCCCTCCCCTCATTGGAGGAGCTATTTTGTGTTTCATCCCCTGGGTCCACGAACGGCAGAAGTTGAAAGAGAGAGCAAAACCTGTTGATGGAGAAACGACTGAGAAAATGCTGGAAAATGAAAGCACTTTGGTGTCAGACACGACAGAAAAGCCAGTCAAAGAACTGGATTCTGGCTTTTGATGCTTTGTTCTTTTCCCTATACCATCCTGACCTCCTCCTGCTGATTTCTACTTTTTGGCTGAAGATACTATATGATACTGAAGTCTTGAATTATTGCTCAAATTGCAAAACTGCTACAAGAATCTTTTATACCATTGAACTTTTTTGACAAGTCTTTGAATTTGATTTCAAGCCACATTTTCAAGGTATTTGAAGTTTTGTAGCTTTAGTGTGTATGTGCATAGTGATTCTGTGTGTGAAGAGAATATTTTTCTAATCCATCAGAACTGATTTCTGGAAATGTGAAAGCTGTTTTTCCTTCTTTGACCCAGGATTCTTCAATGATGTCTATGATCCATCCTCTGCAGGCACGCCCCTGGGTGTTTATACTGGATAATGTAGTAGCTCTTATGACTGATCTGTTTTTTTGAAGTTTATCATGCTGTTTACAGTCTTCTGTAATTCTCTATCATGAACACAAATATGCGTCTTTTTGCTGAAATGATTGTTTCATTAGAAAGCTAAATTATTATACAGCTGTTGAAACACTCACTTGTGTTTGCATTCACCTTTCACAGTAGCCCAAAGAACATTAAGGATGGCATTTTTGATGGGCTCAGGTTTTGAATATGTTCAAACTAAGCTCCAAGTGCAAACACGTTCAGAAGTTAAGCTGCTGAATAATAGATTTTATTATTATTATTATTTGGTGAAGGCAATACCCTTAAGATGTATGTTTATAAATCTTTTTTCAGCCAAACCTCGGAGTAGTAGATAGTTTTGAAACTCTACTGACTAATTCTTTGGAGCAGTATTGTGAATTAGACTAAATTTCAAATTATTTTGTTGTACTTGTTAGGATTTCTTTTTTTTTGTTCGTAAAACCAAGACAGCTTTAAAGGATATATTCTAAGTGCAATACCAAGTTGTTTTTAATGTGGAAATAGACACGAGCTATTAAAACAACATTCAGCAATTAAAGATTTTTGCACTAAGTGAACATGCAGGTTTATTACAGGTCTTTATAGCTGTGCTCAATTGCCTGTAGATTATATGGCTCCATATTTTTTTCAAATATAAAGAAATGTCTTTTTGCATGTCCTATTTCTTGCTTAACACCCTAAACAAATGGCCCCATTGCTTATGTATTCTTAGGTATTATACACTATTTGTCAAGCAAGTAACCTCTTCTTCTGAAAAGTGTTTAAAAACATAATACTTTGAGATGAAAACACTGCTTTTCAGTTTATCATAAAACACTTCTAAGCACACTGCTTATCTATGGATATGGTTCAGCAATCACTGGAATACTTAATCATTTTTTATTTCAGGTCCATTTAATACCAATAATTTTTGTTGCCTCACTTAAAACTATCATAGCAAAGAGTAAACTAAATGTGATCTGGACAAAATGTGTATTTAAGTGCTTTTTTAATTAGTAACTGTTCTTTACATAAACCATGGAGGCATACTGTTTGTTTTTTTTATTTTTTTATAATAGCCTTTATTATCTTTTTTTAAAATTTTCATTCTTCTTTTTCCAGTGTTGTAGTAAATTGCTCAGAAAACCCATATAAAACAGCAATACTATTGCATTTAATGTTTACATCTAGCAACTGACAGAAGTTTTTAAAATATAATAATGCAAAGCATTCTAATTATTGTAGACCAAAGCTCAGGCTTTTTTTATATTGCAGAATCTCAATCCCTACTTTGCATGAGTGAGGTCTAAAAGAATTGAATATTAAAATGTTAGAGAGACATATGGGGAGGGACTTGGAGGTGGGAGGGGAAAAAAGCCAATCTGGAAAACCGAGGTCCCTTCAGGTTCACTGGGACTTGTGCTTTGGCACATTGTAAGTACTTCTAAAAATGTCATTGAAATATGCATAATAGTGTTAATTAAAATTACTGCCTTCATTACTAAAGTGATGCTGACAGCCAATGCTGCTCTTGTGTGGAGTGTTTCTGTACAACGTGATATTTCAGTATTATTTTCCATTTGGGCAAAGCAGAATGTGGTCTTGGCTAAGTGTGTTAAAAGACTCTCATTTCCTGTTGTTCTGTTATGAAAAATTAGTGTTCATCATAGATCTTGCATTTCATGTGTTTTTAGCCCTGAGTTTTATACCAAAAACAAAGCTGCTGCTTTTTTTTTGTCACTGGTGCAATTTGAAAGGATTGTGACCACGTGTCTTGGTGTAATTATGGCATCTTCCAACTTGCTGCTCTGCATCTCTGAATTATCTGGGAGAGTATATAAAATAATTGTTGTAAAGATTTATAAATTACATTGAAATGGTATATCAATAGTATGGATTAATTATTGCCATGCTGTTAAAAAAAAAAATCCAAACTCTCATATTTGCATAAAATTTATAAAAATTCCCAAGCCAACAAACCAAAAAAACTGCAAAAATCGTGACCTCTGTGAGGAGGGTGCAATGACTAATTGTTTAGGAGTGATTCCTATGGTAGAACCAGCTAGTGAGTGGGATGTTGGATGAGAGGGAAGCAGAGTTTAGGGGGAAGGAAGCTCTGCTGGTGTGATGGCGTTGGAATGACAAACCCATTTCTGATGCAGTGCTTGTTTTGCAGCAATGCTAAAACTGGCAAGGCTTTTCAGAGAAGATAAAGTAAATGACTGTTTAAGAACTCTGTTAGCATCTTTTCTGTTAGTTTGTGTCTGTGGGGGAAATGTCCAGTAGCGAGTGCTCTTTTCTGGACAAAAGCATGAAGTGTTGATGTCCTAAAGCTAGGTAAGATGAAAAACAAGCTCAGATTGTTTCTGAGGCTGACCAACCACTGAGAAACTTGTTGAGAGAGATACTAGATTCTGTATGCCCTGAGGTTTTAAAAATGAGGTTAGATGACTCGATTAAAAAAAAGCCCAACAAATAAATCCTCAAACAAACTCAAACATGAAAAGCTCTACACAAATAGCAACTATTCAGTAAATTTATTTTTAAAAATATTTAATATTGTAGAAGTGGAGAAAAGGACTGAACATTCAATTTTAACTGAATAAATGCAAATAAGATTTTGTAACAATTTAATTTTAGGTGTGAAAATCTGTTCATGGGAAACCTGCTGAAATCTTATTTTGATGACCCAAATCATGCAAGCCTTAATCTGGCAGGGGTTGATTCTAAAATTAAAATAGTAGCTTAATTCAAGAAGACCCTTAAATCACTCTGATATATCCCTCTCTTGAGAAGAGTTCATAGAGTACTTTCTATAGACATTATTCTTGTATCCTATAAACAAAGTAATCATCTTTTCATCGAATGTTCTCAGGGTAAATCTTCAGAAGAAAATGAGTAGAAACAGGTTCACTTAAAATGGCAGTGTGAAATTTCCAGTCCTATGTGATGCTGTCATTTAATACACTAGATCTTGAAAACAATGCTTTTGATTTTGAGCAAGGTTTTATTGGTTTCATAGTTTTTCAGTAGGTATGAGATCCTTTTAATCTTAAGAAAACTGTTCAGCAAAGAGTCTGGAATAATGGAAGCCCTTTGGGTTCTTAATTACATCTCAGCTGTGCAACAGGATCCAATGTGTAACTAATAAAATATTGTTGGATTTGTCCTGGCTACTTTTGAAGACCTGTATAAATCTCAGACCCAGACTTCAAATTATAACATAGTTAGAATTTCTTGCATCCAGGTCTTCATCTGTTCAGCATTAGCATTTAAATTATTTTTCTAATTTTATTTCCAGTGACAATTTATTGTCACTGAAAATTGCCCCCATGAGTCAAAGATGCTGTAGCTGTTCTGTGGCCTTTCTTCAGGGTGTATTTGGCATCAGATGAGGTAGACAACTGACACTGTTCTCCTTTGGCCCTTCATGCACTGTGTGTGGGCACATACCTTCCCCCATCCCTGCAGAGACACTGGCTTGTCAAGCCACATTGGAAATGGGTGGTGCTTCCCAGCCTTCCCTGGATGAAACCTTTGAGCAGGCACAGCCTGGCAGAGCAGGCAGGTTTTGGAGCGGTGGGAGGTGTGAGGTTGCATCACCCCTGCGAGGCTGCTCTCAAAGGTACCAGATGAGTGCTTTGATCACAGGCTTGTGGTGTAAAAAAGGGACGCTGCCATTTTAAAGCAGAAGTGCCCTGCTCAGTTCCTTGCCTCGGGTAGTACATGCCAAAGGGACAGGAGGTGCTTCCTTGCAGCCCCAGAGGGTCTGTGTCAGGTTGGGAATCAGTGCTACAATCCTTCAGGCCATCATTGGGGTCAGCTTACGCAGCCGGGGTCTCCCTGTGCTGGCACAGGGCAGTTCCCGGCCTCGCTGCTTGCACAGGGGCTCAGCCGTGCCCTCTGAACAGGGAGCACAGGCAATGCCTGGTCTGGGGCCCAGATTCCCTTTTGGAGAGCTGGAAGTGTTACAGAAGTCAGAAAGGACCCTATGCTATTAAGAGCGTGTATATCTATAAATACAATGTATTTTGACCAGGGCATGCACAAACAGTCTGCATCTCACTAGAGGAGGTGTAGTTCTGAAATGTGAGAGATGGCTGAGGAAAAAGTGATCCCTTTCTTTGCGTGCCTCCCTGTTGACAAGCACAGCACCAGTGGAGTTCCAGCCAGCCAGTGAGCTTCTAGTCATGTAAGCTTTGGCATATGTGCAGGATGCCTTCTAGTCTATATATATCTTGTGTCAACGGTTGTAATGTTTTGGAAGTGCATATGCTAAGAGTAGAGTGATGTTATATTAAAATGTTTGCTAATATTGACAACACTGACATGTTTAAGTATCTTTATAGACATCATATTTTGTATGTTGTTTTTGATATTAAAGGGTACACGTTTTGCTAGCCTTAACTCCAGTCTTTCAAGTTCTGCTTTGTTAGAAGGGTAAGAAATGAATGTTTAATGTTTTTTGTGGTGCTAAAGTAACTGTGATCAGTCTCGAATTATTCAGAATAAAGATAGTAGTTTGTAAGTGCCCCATTTGTTACTGCATGCATCATTTGTAGTCTTATTCTTGTGTAAAACTTGTCACTTTGAAATGTAATTTTGTTGTATTCTGATAATTATTGAATCTAGTGTGAAGACTTTTATACAAAAAGTCTTTACAGCTTTTATTGCCACTGTGGTCTGAGTGAAACGTCCCCGTTACATTTGCTCCTACATTAATATATGGTGCAACCCATTTCATTCTGATTGCACTGACAACCCATTATAAGACTAATGATTTAAAAACCTAAGCTACTGAGGTACTTGTTTCTGAAAAATTTATGTTCTCTATTTTCCATTCTGGGGCTTAATATCAAACTTGCAGAAGCAGTTGCATTTACAAAAGGCAGAAGGAAAATTGAGGGAGGGAGGGAAACTGGTACAATAAGCTTGAGTGGTGTTTTAAAATAATTCTGATTTTGCTTCATGAACTGCCAGTGTAAGTCAGTGGGACCTTTAATCATTTACTGGCCTGCTACCAATTTCCCTTTGACTTACTTTGACTATCCTTACCTTCCCCTGACTTACACTTCATGAATCATGAAGTGTTTCCTCACTGGTAGCTTCAGCAAGTCCCAGAAATTCATTCACCTTTCCTTTGTAGTAGGGCCAAATATTTATTTTCTTTAATAAAAATATCTGATTATATGGGTGAAATACTCCCTTTTCACCTGGGGTTATTCTGTAGGCTGATTGTAGTTCAAATAAAAATTTGAAAAAGATGCCCAAAACCTTTAAAAAGGGCCTGGGTGCTGTTGCCATTTCTACACTCTCAATGTACAAAGCTTCTTTGTAAGTAACAACAGTGAAGAGAAGCCTGGGGGAGGCATTTCAAACAAGGCAAAATACTGACATCTAGAAATGTGGTTTGACTTGTGGGTGACTACTGTTATTTTATAGTTGAAATTATTTTGTCTGGAATTGTTTCTAATGCTGGACATATGAACAGAAGCTCAGCAGTTTTCTGCAGATACCTCGTGGTACAGACTCTGCACCCTAAGGTAGGAACGTGGGATCGATCAGGTTTAAATATTATCTGGCAGTGTTACTTGTAGCAAGCAGGCATTGTAGTGTTATTTTTTGGGTTTTTTTTGGTGGTTTTTTTTGTTTTTTTTAATGCGTCAATGTGCCCAGGGTATCCTGAAGAGGAAGGGACTTGCAACATGCTTGCCAGTGCCGGGAGAAACGGGAATGGGTTGCTCACTGTCCATGCACTGCTATATCCCAGTATCTACTTGTTAGGAACAACTCGCAAAACAAAGCAATGCGGTTTGGAATTATGTCTTGAGTTGTTTGTTAAACTTCCCAAGTACGGTGAAACTCAGAGCCTTTCTTACAGGGAGCAGCAG
Organism: Ploceus nigricollis; assembly: GCA_013399945.1. Classification (NCBI taxonomy): domain Eukaryota; kingdom Metazoa; phylum Chordata; class Aves; order Passeriformes; family Ploceidae; genus Ploceus; species Ploceus nigricollis. The sequence goes on along the minus strand of VXBC01002446.1, from coordinate 2,573,731 downwards.
CTCAGTGCCAGACAGGGAGCACACACTGAGACCTGTTGCAGTCTGTGAGCTGCTCCACGTGAGTGGTAGGAATTTATGTAGTTTTAATGCTTAGAACTTTTAATACCAGGCATGTGTTAATACCTGTGCTTGTCAGACCCAGCAGCTCTCTCTCTCTTAAGAAGCTTTATCACCGTGCCATAACACAGTCTTTGTGGAAGGCAAAGACCGTTTATGATCCGTTGACTGAAAGGTCGAGTGCGGTTTGAGTGATAACACAGATTAAAAATAAATACTGGTTTATTAGGGTACTTGCTCGGGCACTGTGGCACGAACTTGCAGCGGTGTGGAGTGTCAGCTGCCCCGGGAATGTCGCTCCCCAGCGCCAAGCACTGCTCCGAGGAGGAGCCCCCGGCGGAGGAGGAAGGGGCGGTGTCGCCCCCCGGCTCTGAGCCCGCTCCTCTTCCCGCTCCTCCTCCCGCTCCTCCCGGCGCCGTGCGCGGGGCGGGGCCGGTGGGGCCGCGCTCCTCGGGCCCGGAGCGGCCCTCGGAGCCGGCGGCGGGGGCTATGGCCGAGGCCGATCGGGAGCTGCGCGTCCCCTTCATCGAGGCGGAGGAGACTGACACTGAGCGGGAGGCGGGGGCGGCCGGCGGCCGGTGGCGCTGCGGGCGCTGCGCGAACGGGGCCGCGCTGCGCTGGTGCATCTCCGGGACACTCTGCGTCTCCTTCTTGGGGCTGGTGAGTGAATGAGCGAGCGAGGGCGGCCCCGGGGCTGCGGGGACGGTGCGGACGCTTCCGCGGAACGGGCGAGGTGACCCCGCACTCTCCCCTGCAGGGGTTGAGCATCGCGGTGCTGGGTCCCACCTTCCCCACCCTGGCCGCCAATGTCGGCAAGAACGTCAGCGACATCTACTACATCTTCGTGGGCCGGTCCCTGGGCTACCTGGGCGGGTCGGTGGTCGGCGGGGGGCTCCTCGACTGCATGAACGCCAGTCTGCTGCTCGGTGAGTGCTGCCCCGCCGGACGGCGGCATCGCCCTCTCGGACACTGTCCGGGGCAACTTCTGCTTCTCCGCAGCGAGCGCAGCCCCAGAGGGAGATGCGTCGCCGAGCCCCGGGAACGGGAGGGTCCGTGGGATGTGGTGCTGTTCCCCCAGATGCCCGCGGTTGTGATGCCGCTCGCTGTCGCCATGTTCCGCCCTGCCTGGTTGCTGACACCGCGTGGGCCGGGCGCTGCTGCTCCGCAGCATCGCTGCCGAGAGAGAGCCTGGGCCCGCCGGGCACGTCCGCAGCGGGAACTGGGGTGGAACGGACAAACTCTGCATGCATTGACCAATGGTTTGCACTGAAAAGAACAACTGGACTTTTTTAGTTTGCATCAAGTAATGTGCACGGTGTAGGTGCTCTTGGAACATAACAGGCTTCTGTAGCGACACTGTACAGCACGTGGAACAGGAGCTGTGTTTTGGCTGCCGTGCGTGCAGCAGAAACCTCCAGCAGTCACGCTGAGGCGCATTTCTATGTGGGGAGCTTCCCCTTCCCTTACTTAACACTCATCAGTCACGATCATCTTCGTGTACTGGACAAAAGCCTGTGGCTTTTGACTGGAGGGCTGTAACCAAATTTTAACTTACTTACAGTGGGAAACATTAATTACTGTCTGTAATGGTGGAAACATTTAAACTGTAGGAACCACAGCTGATGATTTTAATAGTTTTCTGGATTTGTGGAAACTTGCTCCTGTAGGAGCACAGGACCAGCTGTGTCCAGGCAGAGCGAGGCTGCTCAGCCATCAGGGATCCAGGAGCCACACTCAACATCCAGAAAGGAGGGGCTCCTTTTAGAGCTGTGTTAGTGTCTCATTCCTGCAGAGATTCTCAGAACACACCAAAAATAGTGGAAGCCCTGTCTTTTTTACTTTCAAGTGCCTTTGTGCTCTAAGTTAGGGATTAAAATGTGTACCAGGGCTCACTCTTCTTCTCCTTAGTTCAGGGAACTGTGCCTCCCATAAGGACCATGCTGTAATCATATGGTCACCTCAGGTAAGATCCCTTTTTCCATTGCTAGCGCAGTTGTGGAGTGGGTTTCCTTTAACCTCCTCCTTGTGCACCTGACCAAGTCAGACTTTGCCTTCTGTAATGGAATCAGTGCACACACCTGTAGAAATGTATGTTAACTTGAAATAGTTTTGTATTTCCTTCTTTTCCTGAGGATCGCTGTCTGTTAACAATGCTTGGGAAATGATGGATCTCCTAATCCTTTCCAGTTTGGTAGTGCTTATGGCAAGACCACAATTTATACTACTGAACCTGCTCTCATTTTTATCATCTGAGCACTGCCTGTAAGAGATTTTGGCTCGTGTAGTTTTGCCTTCCATCTTTCAGCTGCTGGAACTCTGCTACAGAGAAGAATTCTTTATAGAGGAAAAATTGAAAACATCATTGTGTTTGTCAAGGAAATTTTTAAGTGCATAGGCACATTGGGCATAGAGCTGAAGTGGACAACTGAGCCCTTGCTGAGAAGTTACTTTTCAGGTTTGAGTGTGGCACCTGAGGAGCTGCACTTAGTATTCCCAATCTCTAGTGTTTTCTTCATGCAGCTCAGCATGGACACCACCTTCAAAAATGTTCTGAGGCATGTATTCCAAGTATCTTGCTAGGTCTTTAGGGTTCTGGACATTGTTGCTGTTTTTTTTTTTTTGGAATCAACCTAAATTCTTAAATATGTTGGGCCCCATTGATGTTTTAAGTATCTGCTGCATCTATGATCATTTATTGATTTAAAAAACAATAGAGACAGCTGAACTGGTACAAGCTTTCTAAGAAGCTAATACTGTCTGTTCAAGATATTAATTGCAGGTTGTTTTATTATGGAGGCAATTATAAGCATAGAATTGAACTGCTGAACTTCCTCTCAAATGGTAATAAAAGCAATTTCCATCTGGTAAAAATATTTTTCGAAATGGCGTGTTGTAAGTGTAGCCAATAATGGCAAAACTAATACAGTTAATGAATTGCTGCTAAATTTATTTACGAGAAATTTTGTAGTTCTCTCTAAAATTCCAGAAATCCCTAGGAATACATCCCTCATGTGAGAACAAAATATAAATAAAAGTCAGCATCTTTATTTGAAGATCGCTTGGTGGACAAGGTACAATTACTTTATATAGGATTTTTAAGAGCTTAGTTATTTGCGTTCTTTTAAAAATGGAGCCAAATTAAATGTTGTGCAGTTCTCAGAGGACGGGCTTGACACTGTTCAAACCCATGTTTTGCTGGTTTCACACTGAAGTCACATTTCTAAATGAGAAGTTTGCAGAAGACTTCTTAGTGTCCTAGCAGGAGCTGCTCCTCTCTTTGTTTTAGCCAAAGAAGTTCGTCATGCAGGGTTTATGTCCTGATGAAATTCCTTTTTTTTCCAACTAAAAAATGATCTGTTGAACTTTCTAGCTGCTACTGCTAACCATGGATTGAGGTATTTACATTGCATCACTTATTAGGATTACCTGTAACTTTAATAATCATGAATTTATTTGTATTTCTTGTTCTTCTGTGTTGTTTAAATGGAAACTGTAGTATGTGAGTTTTTTGTTTTGTTTTTTAACTTTTCCAGCCTTATCCATGCTTGGAACAACGGCTGGTCTTTATGCGATACCCTGGTGTACGGAATCCCTGCTATTAACAATCTCGATGTCAGTTATTGGAGGTTCCATGGGAATTCTGGACACAGGTAGGGGACCCTGTGCTCTGACAGTTCTTTCAGCAAAAGAATTGGAAACTTCAAGCATACCAAAACAGTTACTGGTTTTTCTTGTGATACAATTTGAATTAAAAGAGGGGAGCTGTTTCACCTGGCTGTGGTTCTTGGATTAATCTGGTCCTGAGGCTTCCAGTGTTTGTGTGTGTGTGTGTGTGTGTGACAGGCCTTCCTTTAGGAGTACGGGAATAGGGTATCTCTTGCTTCCTGGAGAAGATCAATTTACATTTCAGTGGGCCATTACAGGCATAAAGGAAGTGCCCTGCGCTCTTTAAGCAATGTTTTCTTTAAATTGCTTATTTACAGGAAGCTGGTCAGGATATGGTTCACTAGCATTAGCTGGGCCTAAGCTAGTCCTGGGCAAAGCCTTGGTGTTTGAGATTCTTACACTGCTGTTGGCAGAGTTGCCCACCTACAGCTGGCTCAGCAGCAGCTGGGAGTTCACAGCACCATAGTGCCCATCCTCCTGAATTCAGGGATGTTTTCCACCTTTGGCCAGCCATGCTTAGGTGGCTGGGAATACAAATTTGTTCTGTCCCCCAGATTCTAAGTCTGTGGCATGTGCATACTGCAAATGGCCTGGCCAAAAATCCCCAAACCCAGCGCTTTTGCTGGCAAGCTGTTCAAACCCAGTTTCTTAGCAGAGGCTTATTATTGGAGGAAGATGATCTCAGGGATCTTTTCCAACCTAAATGATTCTATGATCCTGAGATGTGTTGGTGAAGTTGCAGAGCAAGTATAGGTGTGGTCAGAAAGGTCAGTTATACCGGAGGTATGAAAAACGAACTCCCACAGAAACGAGTCCCTGGGCACGCTCAGACGGGCTGGCTTAGGGAGGGCTGGCTTTAGCAGGCAGCTTGCATCAGGGGGCAAGGCCACAGCAAAGGGTGCTTAGAGATGCCTAGGAAATGCTGGCATACTTGCACGTGGAGATTAGGAGATGCCCAAAAGTGCCTCAGTTAGCAGAGTGTTCTGGCATTGCTGTAGCACGTGGTGGTGAAGCAACACCAGGCAGCCACTCCTGGCACCTCTCCAGCCATGTCCCAGCAGCGTGTGCTGACTCTGCTGCCCTCCTGCAGGAGCCTGGGGACGCTTACTAACCAGCAAGGTACTACTAGAGCTGGTTGATCACCTTCAGGGCAGGGTTATTTCTGAGAAACAGCTGACTCATGTGTTAGCTAACCATCCAAACAGCTCTGGAAGCATCCCAGTCAGGGCCTGGCTAGGGGGGCTTGGCTGGTTGGCAACGAAGTGATGGCTGCACATGTGAAATGTCTGCCTTAATTCTGTGGGGTTTGAGGGAACTCTGCTAAGATGTAAAAAGAGCATGGCACACGATCCTGTAGTGAAGAGATGATTTTGCACGGCACAGGTCATGTTAAATAAATGGAGTGCAGAGCTGTGTTTGGTGCCTCTGGTAAGATTGTTATACATGGGACTTGGTTTAAAAATTCTTTGTATGGGAAAAATCTTGTTAGCCAATGGTAAAAATACCTTCAGTGGGTGTACTGCTTGGATCTGACCTCAGAGCCAGGGAGACCTCCCATGCTGAACAGGAGTACGGAAGAAACTCACAGCAAGGCAGTAAAGCAAAGCTGAATTGATTTGGAAGAGTGCTGAGTGACAAGGGCCACTGTACTGCAGCACAGGAATTTGATTACTGTTTGTTTTCCTGCATTCTTTTGAGGGACTACTTCAAAACACCTCTCTGAGATCTTGTTTCCTACCATTTTTGTTGACCTAATGGTGTTGTAGTTTGGTGTTTACAGCGGTATTGATGTAAGCCCTTCTGTTTCTGTAAAGTCATTTGAACACAGTGGGGGTGGGCCCAGCCCATCAGTAGCAAGTGAATTGTTATTTTCCCTGGGATGTTGTTAAAAGAGTTTTAAATATTGTTTTTGTTCCTCTGATTCTTAGCATTGGGCATTGTTGCTTTTGATACTTAGAGAAATGAGAAGCAGTTAAATTTCCCTTTTAAAAAAGGCTGAAAAATGCTGTAAATTATCAAGTCCCTAATGCCACATCCACATGTTTTTTAAATACCTCCAGGGATGGTGACTTAACTACTTCCCTGGGCATCCTGTTCTAATGCTTAACAACTCTTTCCCATGAAAAAGTTTTTCCTAACACCCCATCTAAATCTCCCCTGGCACAGTTATGTCTGTCCATTGCTGCTGGATACAGCTGCTGTGTGACTCTTTGTTTTGACTGCTCTGAATATCCTCCTAAAGCTCAAGTAATCACATGGATTTAAGGCAGAGTTTCAGTTAACTGCTGTTTTACACATTGTATTTGCTAAACCTGGCGTTATTGTACACTGACTTAGTAATACAGGTTATGGTTTGTTTTGTTTTGTTGGTTTTTTTTTTCTTTTAAACAATATCTGGTCTCGGACTAAAACGAATCTTTTTCTCTCTGATCTGCAGGTGGCAATGTACTGGCCCTGTACACCTGGGGATCAGAGATATCTGGTCTCGGACTAAAACGAATCTTTTTCTCTCTGATCTGCAGGTGGCAATGTACTGGCCCTGTACACCTGGGGATCAGAGGCTGGGCCACACTTGCAGGCTTTGCACTTCAGTTTTGCTGCTGGTGCATTTCTGGCTCCTATTGTGGCTCAAATGGACTTGGGGCGTTCTGAATCTGAAGAACTTGCAGGGGCTGAAAAGACAAACCAGTCTGTCCTCAAGTCTGTGCCGACAGCATCAGCTCCATCAACTACACCAGCACTGAATGGCCATCGTGATGAAGGCTTTTTGTGGTCCTATATTTTCATAGGGACCTATATTCTCTTCGTTTCCATCTTCTTTTTTGTTTTGTATTCAAAGAGCAGCTCAGCTAGAGACAAATCAAAGGCTTCTGCGCGGAAGGACAGGCTTGCCAAATACCACTGGCCTCTAGTTGGTCTCCTGTTCGTATTCTTCTTGTTCTATGTGGGAGCTGAGGTCACTTACGGCTCCTATGTATTTACTTATGCGACGGTCTTTGCTGAAATGACGGAAAGTGCAGCAGCTGCTTTGAATTCTGTCTTCTGGGGCACGTTTGCCGTGTGCAGAGGAGCGGCGATATTCGGCGCTGCTTTCCTGTCCCCTGCCACCATGATCGTGATGAGTCTCCTATGCTCTGCTGCCTCCTCGACAGCCCTGGCCTTCTTTGCACATTACGGAGCCGCGCTGTGGGTGGGAACCGCCATGTACGGAGCATCCATGGCCACCATCTTCCCCAGCGGCATTGCCTGGATAGAGCAGTACACGGTTGTGGAAGGAAAAACGGCTTCTCTGTTTGTGGTGGGCGCGGCGCTGGGCGAAATGTGCATTCCTGTCGTGGTGGGCTATCTCCAAGGCAGGTACCACCACATTCCTGTCGTTATGTACACTGCCTTTGTCACTTCCATAGTGACAGTCCTGCTCTTCCCTGCCATGTACAAACTGGCCAACTGGCCGCAGGAGCGTGACTTGCAAGAAGTGAGGGACATGGAGACCCAGAAAACTTTGTTGTCGAACTCGGGGCTTACTGAGGATGAGGAGGAGCATGTGAGAGAGTGGAACGATGCAGATTTTGAGGTAATAGAAATGAAAGACAAGCTCAAAAACTCTCTGACAGACATCTCCTGTAGGATACCAGGGGATTCTCCAGCTGAAGTCTCTCTCCAGCCCCATGTGGACGATGCACTGGCCGATCCTCCAGTGGTTGCTGATGGCTCCCCTGGGAGACAAAATGGGAGTGTTGACTGGGAGAAGAGTGAATAGAGTCAAAGCTGACTTTTTTTTTAAATGGAAATGCAATTGAATTGTAGGTGTTGTCAAGTGGTTCAGGAATCCTTTCATAGTGGTGCAGAGCTCAGCATGTTCATTTTCCCACTCCTTTCTCCTTTTCATTTTCAACCTGCAGGGATATGTCTTGGAGTGGGAAGGTCCTCAGAAAGGAGCAACATGATAAATGTTTGGCTATGCCAAAAATGTTAAAATGTAAGAGAAGTTTTCTAAATATGAGGCATGCATCCAAGGAAGAGATTCTGTAATAACTGGGAAAGAAGGGGACTGCTCAGACTACTCAGTTTTCTGAGGTGGGTGAAAGGTGCAGGTCTGAGATGCTTTGTCACAAAATGGTTTCATGAGAGAGGAGAGACATCGGTTACCAGTAATGCTGAACTTTCTTACCTTGTGAAGGAGGAGTGTTTCTACTGCGTTTGAAAGTTGTGTGTGATCAGATCAGTTAAAATTTCTGGTGATGCCCAGCAGCTGTAAATTGAATACCCTTTTGGCAAACTATAGGAATTTTTGGTTCTGAGACAAAGACAAGAAAAAACTGGAAATTATTTCTTAGGAGTGAAACCATGCCTTTGGGTCATTTAAAAGCAGTTTATGAGAAAGGGCACAAAATGGGCCATTGTTTATCTGCTCAAATGCATAACTCCAACCTACTAAACAGTGGCAACAAATCTAAATAATCTAAAGTATTTCTGATTTTAATTATGGCACTACCACTGAAATCAACAAATGTACACAGAAGACAATAAAATTATCATGTAATCTTTGAATGGTTTGAATTGGAAGGGACCTTTAAAGATCATCCGGTTCCAACCTGCTGACATGGCAGGGAAACCTTCCACTGGACCAGGTTGCTCAGAACTCTATCCACACTGGCCTTGAAAACTTCCAGGGATGGGGCATTCACAACTTCTCAGAGCAACCTGTTTCAGTGCCTCACTACCCTCACAGGAAAGATTTTTTTCCCCCAATATCTAATCTAAACCTACTCTCTTTCAGTTTGAAGCCCATTCCCCCTTGTTCTATCACTACAAGCTCTTGTAAAAAGTCCCACTCCACCTTTCTTGCTGGCTCCCTTCAGGTAAAAGAGATTACTTAATATATGGTATTTTTAAGCCAGTTGTTTAAATTAAGGTTATAGCAACTTCTCCTGTTTCCTGTGCCAAGACTTAACAGGGTAATGTGTTACAATGAAGATTTGAGAAGGAGAGGGAATTATCAATGAGACAATTCTTTCCGTGGCTACTTGCCCCTGGCCAGTTGGATTGGTGACATTTGGGTTTTTCTTTGGGGGATGACATGGAGATGGACTCTCCCTAGGGGAGAAGCAGTGGTTTGTATGTGAAGGTTCATTGCTGCTAAGCAGGAAGCCCTGGGTAGGGGCAGCCATGCCAGGGAGCCCTCCCAGTAAGAGGGGAAAAAAAAAATAGTAGCAGCAAATCTGTCCCTGAACAGTAATCTTGCCATTTGTCAGCTTGGAATGCCAAATCAGTTAAGTATTTTTTTAAGACTGTGTGATAAGAATGTACTCTTGTTTGGGGTTTTTAACTTTGCATTTTTATTAGTATTTTTCTTGTTAAGAGGTTTCATTTAATAACAAAAGGGCTCTAGGTGTAACATAGCACAGAATGTTAGATGTTCCCTGGATTTCCAGGTCTGCTTTTGTTCCCTCTCTTGTCCTTCAAGTATGCAACCTAGGCTTGAATGGCTTTTTCTTTTCTTCTGAGAAGTTAATAAGAAGCCAGAATCAGCTTGTAATGAAAGTTTCTTTGTTAATATCTTGCCATGTGGCAGAGCCTCCCTTTCCTTCTGCTGCTGGCACTTAAATCCCTCGGTGTTTTTGATGGATTCCTTCTGTGCCATCTTTTTCCAGTGCAATGCATGAACCTGCACTTTAGAATGAAGCCTTGTTTCACTTGTGGCACAAGGGTTCTGTTTGCTTGCAGGAATGGTAAATGCCAGGCCCAGTCCTGGCCTAGGCACAGGTGACAGGAGTGAGTCTGTGTGGCCCTGTGTGCTTAGCTGGTTTGACGTGGAAGCAAACAGTGTGGTAGGCAGAGAGAGGGGATGGAATGAGGGCAGCTAGAGCCTGCATTTCACCATTTTTCCTCTTCCCATTTTTCCTCCTGCATGCTGCTCCATGTGTGTGGAAAGTAGGGGGTGTCAGCTGATGGTGAGGACAAATCCCACTGGTGGAGGGGGAGGGAGAAGGTGCGGGACACACAATGAAAGCTATGGAAACTGTTCTGTGGCAGCTCCCCCCTGAAGCTGTCATTCCACTGGCTTCACCTGCGTTGACATTGCTATAAAAAAGTTTCCCCATACCCAAGATCATGGTGGCCAGAAGAAAATTATTTAAAGAAAGATACTGGGCAACCAGGAAGATTCTAAACTCCCCCAATTCATACGCTAAGTTTTGATGAAATTCCAGATTGGAATGTCCTACACGTAAGACTGTTCTCAGGGATAGTTTACATGGATAGTTTACTTTGTATCGTTTGCATAATCAAGTACTAAAAAACCCCAGAAAATTAAATCAAAGCTGCATTGGGAAATATGCTGTAATCTCTTAGAAGCTTATCTACTGCATATATACAGACACTTATTCGTGTTTCTGACCAGCGTCATCCCAGCAAATGTAAAAATATTGCACAAAACAAAGATTTTTTTTTTTTTGCTGCCTGTATTAACTCCTGTGTGAGTAACTTCAATTCATCTCCATTTCCTCCTTAAAAAGCAGAGGAAATGAGCAACAGGCTGGAATGGAGCAATAGGCTTGAATGCCAAGGTAAGAGCAGCCTTTTCCCACAAATAAAGGATCCAAAAAGCAGTGGCTGTAAGACAGTGGAAGCTGAAGAATTAGCTATGTAGAACCACTTTACACTGATGTGTGGAGACCTGCCTGAATTTAGAGTCATCTTAATGACGACATGGAGCCTTCAGTTGTTTTAGTTCTGGTCTTAACCTTGAACTGGGATAGACGGACAGAAAGTGTTCTCCTTATCCCCTAACCAGCCTGCTTTTAATAGCAGGGGCTGCCCTTGACTGAAAATGAAATGCTTGAAGCAATTTAAGTTTAAAACAAGATCTAGGACATTTCCAAGGATGAGTCCAGCTCATACCAGTTCTAGGCATCCTCAATGGCCAAGGCTTAGCTCCCTGCTCTTGGATTTTGGTGTTCCTCAAGGCTTGTTTTCTGACAATGAGTATTACTTTTCACATGTTTAAATTTCCTTTCCAAGTGAATTGCTTCCTGGCATATACGGCTGAAGTGAGGATCTATTTACAATGCAGATCTATTTTAAGTTACAGGTCCTCCAGAAAGCTCAAGTACTTACATGTTGGGGGTTGAAATTACTTGGAGTAACCGTATTACATTGCTATTGCCCTGCTTATGCTAGAAAAGCCATCCCTCTGTTGAGGACAAGAGCTTTAATCCATGAATTAGATACCTGAATTTGATAATAATCCTATTTTTGTCCACAAACCGAGGAATAGTTTGAAGATGAGTGCTCTGCTCCAGTTTGAAAGGTAACCTCTTGCGGCTAAGTGTCATTTAATACTTTATTTATCCTGAGGCACTGACAAGTGCTGGACTGTACTACAAGCACTCACTCCTGGCATTTGCACTTTTATTCTGTACGTGACCAATGCTTGAATGCAAGACCAGGCAAGTTTTATGCCTTGATGCTTTGTTTTTTTAGAGTTACTTTGCATACAAGTGCATCGCAATCTGTGGATTTTCTATTATATATGTAGTAGTTTTTATTCTGCTTGGTGTGGGTTTTACATTGTACTGTGTAATGTGACATTTAATAGACTGACTGGTGTCTTGACTGTAATAAATTCTTATCTGGAGAAGGCACTCAGGTTCCTTAATGTAAATAAAGTTCTCTTCTATTTTTCAAACCTTCTCTGGACTTTTAAATTTAAAACTCTGTCCTTTTCTGACTAATGGAAAACTGGAAGTGTTTCTCTTCTGGTTTGGAGAAGGCCTCCAAGAACTTCTACTGGTGTTTTAGATCCCAAAGTTTAAGCTGGATTCCTAATTTTGATTTGAGCAGTCTTGTTTTTACATTATTGTGTGTGTCAAAGAAGGAAACAAATTGAGGGTAAATATTAAGAAAACCCGTATCATTTTTTACCATATCATTTTATTCAACTTTAATATGGTTTCCATTATTAACTTCTAAAACAAAATGATTTCCAGTTTAGAAAACAATGCACTGACCACATAATTCCTTTTCCATTTTATACAGTTATACAAATATTCTAAATACACATTTTGTCAAGATGGCGGCAAATAAGATTTAACTGTACAGTACGTAAGGAAAGAAAATATTTTAAGCATATTTAGAAGCAATAGAAATGTCTATACAAAACAAGCAAAAATGGAATAAAATTTTATATTTAAAGTATTGCAACAGTCCCACAGGTTTGTAACAAAAATGTCTTTGCACAGTTCCTCACAATGCCCCATTAATAGCTAAAGCAAGACAGCAATTTTTAGAAAATAATGTTTCAAAATGCTACACATGGTACTACTGCTTGCACAGTCTGATCAAAATAACAATCTACTTGGAATCAAGCAAAACTTAGGAGGAGATATACCAACCAACTTTAAAATTATCTGTATAAAAGTCATTGCACATTATTTTACTCAGTTGTTTGAAAAGTAAAAAAGTGTATTTACAAAATATTTCGCAGACAAAATTATAAAGTGAATGGATAATATATAAGTAACACGTCTTGATACTGACAGTTCAAGAACACACACAAATGGTTTTATCATTTCAAGAGGTTTTCAGTGCTCCTTCCTCCAGGAAGTAAACTTGACTTCTACTTTGAAATGGATTTACAAGATGTTACACAGAGCTATTTCAACATCAGCATTATAAAACAGTATGTTAGAAACATGAAAGGAAGAAGAAATTTTTACATCTTAAAAAGTGAGCTATTCATAGATCAACAAATGGGTCGGGTTTTTTTTTCAATTTAGTTATGGTAAGTGTTCATTATTCTCCAGATAATAAACCCAACAGTTAAAATGGAAATCCTGGACTAGGTGAGAATTGAAAAAGCACCATGCACAATAGTCTTAGTGTGGTAAACACTGACGAAAAAAAAATAGCACCTGGAATCCTGTAACACAGATAATTTAAAACTGGTCAAGCAGCTGGCGGAGATAGGGTGCCTTTGACAGTTCTCTGCTCACTCTGGAGAGCTTGAAAAGTACTGGGCAGTTGAGGGAGACACACTGGATCTGCCGATCGAAGCAGCCTGTGCAGTTCTTGCATATCTGGATTACACGAGAAAAAGCAAAACAATCATTTAAAATGACACAAGTGAGGCATAAACCACTAGGGACTACTAAATCCTCAAGCCTGTATCAGCAGAACAGGCACAGCCCTTCTGCACAGAGCTTCTCCCCAGCATGGAGGGACCCACAGCAACTCCCTCCTCTGCTTCAGCCTCTTGGGTTGCTGCCAGACAGCTCATTTGGCCACTGGTGGGGGGCTGGCAGCATCACCCACTGAACTGGGCAGAGAGCAACAGCAGGACTCTGCAGCTTGGGTTTCAATCCTGCTAATTAAGTTCTATTTGCATGTGGTGGCACTTGAATAAACAAGTTAAATAAGTTGATTGGGTTTAAGCAGGGCATTGTGTTCTATTTGTGATAATCTTACTCTCTATAAAAGTGTCCTAGTGAAAAAAGACAGAACTCTTGTCCTGCAGTTATTCTCCACAGAGAAAAGAGACTTTAAATAAATTATTCATTTCAAGATGAGCTTTAATTAGAGTTTTACCTATTCACAGTCAGTCAATCCCAACACAGAAATACACAAGCCACAGAAGTTGCACTGCTCTCCTTGTTCAAGGAACTACTTGTTAATGCTGCTTGAAAGTACTTTTAACGTGAGATACCTGATGGAATAAAATAGCAGCAGGCACAGTTTTTCCAAAGGTAGACACCTTTAGGAAACTAAAGGCCCCAGCTTTGCTATTTTATTTTCAACCTTTGCAGCATTTGCCACCTCCAAAAGTTTTTCCAAAACCTTAGAAATTTGCTTCCAACCACACCTGCATTTTATAACATTAAAATGTTACGCAGTTTATCCTATCACTTGCCTAGCCTGATCAACAAACCCAAATTGTATCCCTTTGCTTTTAAAACAAGTTCTTTTCCTTCTTTCCACGTTCCATGCTGATGCCAGGCCTGCATCAGCACCAAATCCCTGCAGGCTGACAATAGCTGGAGAGGGGCAGCCCCTCCTGGCCAAGTCCCTCAGGTGGCATCTCAGAGGATACCAATCCTCCTGCAACTGTGACCAGAAGGAACAGGATTTTAACAGCTGGTTCCAGGTTTGTAATCTCAGAACTACATCTATCCTAGTTCTTCTGAAAGAGGCTGTGGCTGATTTAAATGCAAGGGACCAAACTAAATGGTACTGAAACAAGTCCTAAGTTCAGTTTGTGCTGAGGGGAGAAGTCTATGGTTTTAACCTAGAGTACGTAATTTTTGAGTGCAGATTAAAATAATGTACAGCTCAGTGTTATATCAGTTTTCTGCTGGCTCCAGCATGTTTATAATCTCAAAGGGCTAAAAATTTAAGCTATGAAGGATATATATGCCTTCATATTAAAATAAGACAGATGCTCTTACAGAAACATCAAACACTGACTGGGACAGGATCCCAGGCCATGCTGAGCTGTTATGTGTTGCAGGGACAAGAGAATGTTCTACTCAAACTCACGGATCCTTCTGTGGGGCTGGACCAGCCTGCCAAGTTCTGCTTTATTTCAGAACAAGAGCAATGCAAAGGGTTCGAAATACCACAGGAAAACAGCAGAACATGCATTTCCTCATTTCTGCCATTCACCATGCAGATAAGGGCAAATATTACAAAATACAGCAAGAAGTCCACACCTTAGTAATGAAATATTTATGAAGTGAATTACAGTGCGTTTTTAGCGCACCATGAGAACCTATCATATCAATGCTTAGGTTTAGGAACGTTTATATCCCTGACATTCAGATAAGTCTTTAAAATGGTTCACATGCTACTGCTAAAAATAAATTTTAACTAAAATATTTATTAATTATAAAATATGACAGTATGAAAATTAGGTGAGGGTATGCATATGTTTCCACAAGAGGAGGCATTGTGCTTTGCTGTAATATATTCATGAGCACAGTCAGCTACCCTTTTAATTGACTTCTAGCTCAAGGGGAAAAAGCAGCTTGGAAAATTCCTGTTGTGAGGAAAGGTAACAAGAAAATCCCCAAGCTAAACACATCAATGTTTTACATATAAATAAATAAATTTTCTGACCCAAACATATTTGTTTCTAGAAGATCATCTGTTATTTTAATGCAAAAGAGAGTGAATATTTTACACTCCTACAGCTCTCTGTCATTATAAAAAGGGACCTAAAAACCATATAAGGTACTCTTAAAAATCAGAAGAAAATGAGAAAAGCATCTTCTGTTCTGATCCCCTCCTTTGCCTTAGCTTTCCACAAAGCCTAGGAGAGTAACAGCTGCTGTGCTGCCTTCAACAGCAATGGGTAAAGCAAACAAGCTGCAGCACATTTAACACCTGGACCATACTTCCCATTTCTGTTGGGAGTATTCAATAACACACTGCTTTGAAATTTCAGCCCCTGTCTTTTGCTGACAGACATCTGACAATGCTTTACTCGTACCTGGACCAGCTGTTCTTGTTTACGCTCCAACTCTCGGATTTCTTGGTTGAGAATCACTGCCACATGCTGTGGCTGGCTTCTGCATTTATTACAGATCCCATACTGGGTCAGTTCATCACACACAGGACAGTGTAAGGTCGTGAAATACTGGGAGATGGTGCCTTTGCGTCCTTCTAGCTCAGTGCGGGCAGCTGAGGCAGCCTTCTGAATCTGTCAAGAAAAATAATTAAGAGATAATGAACTTCCAAGAGAGCAGCTGGCCTTATTCCTAGATTACATACTTTTTTTTTCCAAAGGAGTAAGAAAGTGCAAGATGGCCTGCAGGGCCATTATGAACATGGATCACAGCACACTGAAGAGTACAGCACTGGCCCTGAAGTGACACACTGAACAGAGCCCTCCCCAACATGTACTTCACAGGGAATTGTAACCAGAAAAATCCTTGGTCACACATGCTTAACTCCTGATCTCACCTCAAACTCCACCTCCTGCAGCTGTTCCTTTTTTAGTTGCTGATCTGATTCGCATCTAAACGTGCCCTGGCTGCAGCTCCAGTGGCTGCCTTCTGGATGCTGCCTGCCCTCATCTAAGTGTCTGTGCCGGGCAGTTCTGGGCACAGCTCTGCCATGGTGCTTTGATCCATGGCACTGGCTCATGCTCTGATTTCCTTCGACAAGGCTCTGCCACTGGCCCATCACCCTGGGAAGTTTGTTCTCTGCACTTACTCCTGCTGCTGCATGACTTTTGCTTTGTGCTATCCTTCACTCTCCTGCTGCTCTGCGCCCTGTGACTTCCTCGCTTCTCCTTGGCCTTGCAGAAAGCCAGGGCTCTTTTTACCTTTTTAGAACATGTTGTTGGAGATACTTAAGGTGACTGCCACGGTGCCATTGGAAAGGTAAAGAAAAGAAGAACTGAAGTCAATCAAGGCTGTACTGGGAAATACAGCTATACTGCTATATTGCAGTGGGAACATGATGTATTACTATGCTGCTGAAGTCTGTTCTGAGCAGAATAACCAAACTACACAGATACACTGTCTTTCACCATCCCTTTTAAGGGAGGAATCACAAACTAAAATCCAGCTATCTAATGCTCCTTTTCCTGCATCTCAATGACTTCTTTAACTTTTAGGGAAGACATGTTTGGATATTATTGGTTTTAAATTTCTGGTGATACAAATTTTTAAAGTGTTCCTGCTGCTGGGGCATGCCACCTTTTCTATACAGATGAGAAATCCCCAGAACATTTTGGAAAAGCAGGAGTTCCAACATCTAATATAGAGAGATTTAAAAAGCGGTACGGCCAAACAGATGCACATACACATACTGCTAAAAATACAGAGTTATGGCAAAATATTTTCTTAAGCAATAGAAGGGGTCAGGAAACAGAAGATGACTGTGATCAACCCTGCACAGAAGGGCTGAAAAAACTGATTTACTACGTGAATAAAAACCCCACACAGAAGATCTAGGAATCAAGACTGCATATTTGAGCATCAAACACTGCTTCACAAAATAACCTTTGCTGTTGCCTCCTATCAACCTCATTCCACTAAAAGTTTGTTTGAAAACACTCACCCGGGGAAGCTCGTGGTACCAGCTGAAGACATCTATTCCAATGAGTGAGAACACCCTGGCCAGGGGGGGCAGGATCTGCTTGGTGATGTAGTAGGTGGCGTTGAGCCTCAGGCTGGGGTCCTGCAGCACTTCGAGGGGCCGCCGGACGAGCTGGATCAGGGGCAGGCCGGGCATGCCGTACACAATGACGTAGGGCACGCGCTCCCCGACGCGCGGCTCAGAGCGACGGTCATAGGCAAGCATTCTCCTGTCAAAACACAGCCTTGAGAATGCATCCAGAGGCAAATTCATAGTTATTTCATTTGCCTGTGAGCTTCCCCATCTGATTAGATTAGTTGCTCTCCAGATGACTGGAGTCAGTGCCTATTATGAAGCACCGGACCAAAATGTTTCATTTTTAATTTGTCTTGTGATCAGACCTAAATTTTAGAACTTGGGACACAAACCCAAAAGACACAGTCTGTTTCAGGTCACTTGGATTTGCATGCACACTGTTTTCTAGCTACCACTTCCTTAAAGAAATATTTTAATAAGGAACAGCCAGGGTACTAAAAAGAGCTCAAGTACCATTTGCTTTCTGGCCAAGTTCTGGTCCTTTGCTTTTTGAGACTGCTTGCTCAGTAGAATGATACCTGCTTCAAACTGAATTATCCTTCACTCAGAAAGCAAAGGACAATTCAATTTGAAGTAGGTATCAGTTTTGGACTTTGATGATGTTTTATTACAGAAGCATAGCTTAATTGGAAGACCTTTTGTATTAAGCAAGGTGACAAAATGTTCCAGCTTACATTATCTACTTTTCTATTACTGATCAAGGATATCAACAGGATGAAATATTAACTTTAAGTAAGGTACTTCATTAAAAATGAAAAACTATGCCTGGTAATGTATTTCACAGCACTAAGAGACATCACTGTCACAATCTGTAACATATCTAATAACCGTGAGTGATGAATAATCTTGGAAAGTCCAGCCCTCATACAAAACCCAAACTGTAAGTAACAGAAGTGATCACACTATTACAGTGCTGTGACAAGACTTTCCTCTTGAATGTGTAGCTCTTTCCAGGACCATCTCTTCTCACACACAGAAGGAAGCTAGGGACAACTGCTTCAAGAGTATTTGAAGAAGACATCTGACTGCTACCTCTAACTTGACAGTACAAAGGTCAAGAGAAAAAATATCCACAATCTGCTATTTAATGTGTCAGTACAAAGATCAAGACAAAAAACCTATGAGCTCCTACCCATAACCTGTCAGCACAAAGGTCAAGATAAGAAATATCTATGATTAGCACTTCTTGATCTCATTACCTGGTGATTTCCAGAGCAGGTACACAGGCTCCAGGTTTGTATGCTGAGCTCCCTCTGTACTCTTTTGCAAAGATGAAGTCCTGCATGCTGGCTTTTCCTTCCAGTAACTTCATGCATTGATTCTGAACATACTGCTTGATCTGACTTATGTCCCGTGTTTCAAATAGCAGCTTGATAGAACACTCAAGTATCTTTACAACCAAAAGAGAAAGGTGAGAAAAACACGTATGTTTGAATAAAAAAAGAATTAATTGCAATTAATTCAGTAAATTATATGAAAATATTAATACAGTGCTTAGAAAAAGTACCAGTGGTGTACTAGGATATTGACAGGACAACAGGTTGCAATGTTTTCCACTCAAAGACATTCATAAACACACTACTGGACAACTTTTTCCTCAGTTTGTCACATCTTTCATGACATCATCCATACTCCACCACTAAGACTTTTTCAACAATTACAGAAGTTTCCAAAGTATGAGAGAAGATGTTTTTCCCTGCCATCTAAAATATTTTGCCATGACTTCAGTAAACCCTTCTATGTCATTACCTTTTTTTACTGGCATAAATTTCTTTTAATTTGGCTAAGAACAAGATTTCCTAATTTCTTTTTAACCTCTCAATACACACCTTAAAATAAACAGGGGAAAAGAAGTATTTTAAGGGAATTCCTAGCTGAACTAGAATTATGCAAGTGAGCTATTTGGAAGACAGATCAGTGTGTCTCACTCAACTGGCAGTAATAATTCCATTTGAAGTGAACTGGATCAAGAATTGTTTATGAGAGGGCTTACATGGGCCAAGGGCTTTTTATGGGATGAAATTTAAGCTGCAAAACACAAATCCTTGTAATGCTGTAAAAGCTCTTCAATTTATCTTTCAAATAGCTCACACAAGAAAAACAGATGAAGATTAAGACAACTCTTAATCTAAGGACTAGAAACTTTGAGAAAGGACAAATAAAAATGAAATAACAGAAGATTATAATTTCATTCAGGAAGAAATCTATGAATAGCTTACCTTGGAAACAGCAGGACAAGAGTCCCTTCGGACTGTCTCTATGCCTTTTGCATCAAATACTGGGTCCTTCTGGTCCAGTGTTTCATACATGTAACCCACATACCTCTTTTTAGTTTGCAGGACACATGGCAAATAGACCTGGAATGTTTAGAAAGAAGACAGCCCAGTCTGGAATATGTTGGGAACACAGAAGGTTTCCTAAGGAATACTGTGCTTTGTTGGTTTGTTTGTTTTTTTTTTGTTTTGTTAAATCATTACAACTGATAAAATAGATCAAAGTACTCTTAAAGGATGGCTGAGGAAGTTGGGATTCTGTGGTGTTCCATTCTTAAATCACTTTACATTTTATTTAGCTGAAGCTCAGATGGAAAGTGACACACAGTATAAATTGTTGCAAGTACCTTTACTTTTCTGGATTGCACCTGTCACCACTTCTCATGTAACTCTATTATCTTTCTTTCTTATAAAGACAACTTCATTTTAAACATCAGAGAAGAAAATGTTCCCAGCAAAAGTATTGGCTTAGAACTTTCTGTTTCCAAACTTAAGGAGATGCCAAAAATCTGTTAGTATCTCCATTTGGAGCAAATATGCTTTTTAAATTCCTGTGCTTGGAGAAGTTTTCTCAGGAATGGATTTTTAGGGTCATGGTCTCTTTTGCTTGTTTTCTCCATCCTCTTATTTTATTCTTGATTGTGGTAAGTATTCCTTGACTACTTTCAAATGAAAGAATAGAGAACACTTTCTTCTTCGGAGCATTAGTAGGGTAAAACCACATCTTCCTGACTCTCATGGAAGAGGGAGCAGTGAGTTTAGGGTGCCTCAGGCTTACAAATTTTGATGGAACTTGTTGAGTCAGGTATGTACTTTGAAAATATCCAGACCACCTGAACTAATGCTAACTGACATGAACACCTTGCTAATGACTTTACAGTGACAAACTTCCTGCAAAATCAGTAACATACTGCTTTACTCTTCTAGAAAAGATTTATTGTGGTTAATATTTCTTCCAGAAGCCTAATGAATAGATTTTTATGACTTTTCATTTTACAGGTGTATGTATCACATGGACATATGCTGAAGTGTGCTAAGGCTGGCTGAAAAATATCAGGCTTGTAATTAATGCACTGAACTGAAGATGGTGAACATTTCCTCTGCTAAGTTGCACACATTGATTCAACTGTAGGTATACAATATCAAACTGAGGGAGATATTTCCAAAAAGTGATGAGACAAGAATTCAAACTGCCTGATGCTGCCAGCACAACAAGCCACTGATGTGAAATTAGGAATATTTCTTTTTGTTGTTCACACCGTACTGCTCCTCTGAAAAGGCCCCTGAGGCATTAAGGAGCTTGCAATATACCTACACAAACAGCACGTGACTTGTTTATCCTTATGTACATTAGGGTTCAGAAAAATCTTATCTTCAACATTTTTTTGGGCTTTTTTTAAATTTGGTTTTTGTTTTGTTGATGTTGTTTTGAAAACACCCAACACATTTCAAGCAAAATATTTTCCTTTTACCTTTTCAAACTTCAGTTTAACAGGCTTGGGATTTGTTGCTGTTACAGCTTCAGCAATTTCTTGACCAATCTTAAAAGACTGCTCCTTTGTGGCTCCTTTCAAGAGTACAAACATGCTACAAGAAATCAGACAGGAAGTGAGTGCAAATCTATTCAACACAGTCCCTGAAAATCATACGCTATAGTTTCCTGGTAGCAAGGCAGGGATGTTATTATGAGTTGTACTCCCTTTCTTCAGATAGAAAAGCCAAAAATCTGAGAAACTTCAGTGTTCAGCACGAGATGAGGAGTGCCAAAGGGCTAATGAATGCTGCGACTATCTGATTAGGCAGGGAATGGACTGCTCCCAGGCACTGCAAAACTGGAGTTCCCAGGAAAGAATTGTAAAGAGTTCTGGTATACCATTTTTTCCCACTATGGGCAGCAGCAGGATTTTACTTCCTTTCTCCAACAATTTTTTTTTTAAAATGAAACCACTATGAATTCATAGTGGTTCTGATAAATGTCAAGACTTTTATCAGATCTGGCTGAAATCAGTCACTGGATTCATAAGTTATTAAGAAAGGACAGTCAGACAAACTTTGTTTCCCAATGGCTGAAAAATTATCCAAGTGTGGAACAGAGATGGATATGCCTAGAGCATGGCTATTATTTAGATGAAAGACTGAATGAGAAAATGTATGTCAGGCAGCCTAATAATAGCTTTGTATGCTCTGGCGGCTGCTTTCGAATTGTATCCACTTTCTGAAGCTTAAAACAGTGTCTTCCTTGAGGTGCAATGCCTACTGTGTTATATATACTCTATTTTCCAAAATAAAAATGGCATCAGAAACAGGTACAAAAATAATAATAATTTGGTAAATTAGATTTATATTAATTCACAGCTGAAAAAATACTTCCCCCCCTCTTTCTGTTCCACATAATTTTCAAAAGAAAGGAAACCTTTAAAGTGCTTCAAGAAACCTGAGCAAACTCAGTATTATTCACTTTGCATATTCTGCAAGGCAATAAGCAACGTCTAAAGAAGATCCACATACCCTTTTCAGCATCATAAATTTGTCTTGTTGAGACAAAAGCAAAACCTATCTATGAAGAACTATTATGATTTTAAAACATTTTAAGAAGCAGATAATGAATTACCTGTCTGTATCACCATATACAACGTGAGCACCCCATTTTTTTGTATCATTCACCAGTTTAATGGCACGCTCCAATGTTTCTCTGGCTTTGTGAACAATGCTGTCTCCAATCTGCAAAGTTAGATTGAAAATCCTTATTCTACTGCTAAACCAAATACTAGCTCTTGGTAAACACAGTCTAGCCATGCTTGATCTTGTTATTAAAATCACTGTATTGAGGTTATATATTTTATTTCATGGTTTAAATGCATATAATAAATAAAAAGGTCGCTTAACTTACCCCAAAATAACAAGAACTAAAAGAAAAATGATCAAAAATTATTAAGTATTAAAATAAAGAAGAATTTGTTTTAAACTTCTTTAGAAGTCTATAATACATATTAAAAATCTATGGAACAAGACAAGACTGCTCAGGATCATTTTCCCTAGTTTTTGGATTCTGTTGATTCCTATGAAAACTAAGAAAAAGCTACACTGTTTTGTTTTATTTCCACTATTAAAACTGTAATCCAATCTACCTTTAGAAACAATTCTACAGCAATGCCAACTCCAAACGCTTCTTTAAAGGAAGAACACAACCTTTATATTTTTCTGGAAGATCACAAATAAATCCTAAGTTGCTGATTTTCAGTACTACAAATAAAAGCAGTTTTTCTGAAGGTATTTAGTTAGTTTCAAATAATAATATTATATTATCTGACTAGTGACTTTCCAACATTTTTATACATTTTTAATGCAACCCTTACCTCAGTGCATGGCATTCTTCCAGAAAAATTAGCAGCAGTATAGCCAAAAGTAAAATTAGCTATATATTTAAGACCCAACTGACGAGCTTCAAGCATTCGAGTCACAGCCTTGTCATGCTTATAAGCCTTCATTGACTGTTTCACCATTATCCTGGTCTTCAAGATTTCTTCTAGCATCCTTGGCAGCACACCCTTTCTTACTGAAGGCTGCCATAAAGGGAACAAATCAAAACGTGGTGTTAGAAAGCCCAGTATAAACAGTTAAGAGTAAACTCAAACCCCAGAACTATTAATTAACCATGGATAGGAAGACAAATTAACTAGCAAGATGCCCCAGTCACCAACAGTTTGGCTTTTCCCACAGATATTACAAGGAACCTAGAATACAGGCAAAGCTCTTAAGGACAGAACAAATAGCTTTTTGTTCTTTGTATTCATCAGCCCTGCTGATGCAATGTTTAGATAACCTTATTAACCAAAATGGGACTTCAGTATTTAGCTGTTAACTTTTTAAGTATTAAATGCTCAAGGAACATTATCTTTTTTAAAATTCTGCAAATATTCTTTACTTAAAGTTTTTGTTTTACATTAAATACAGGTATGCTGGTGATTGCCTAAATATTTTTAACAGCTCCAGGCCATATTCATTACACATCAGCCAGCAGGACACATTACAAAATGAGAACAATAGAAAGCAAGTCAGGGAGTCTCATTTCCCAAATCATTACCCTTTTTCTAAGAAAGCATTCTGCTATACAGGCAGAAGAAAAATGAATTGTTACACACAAATAATTACTGTTTGATCCCCAAACTGCACAAGTAAAATACAGTTTAATTATAGATGAAATAAGCCTTCAGTATAAAGGAAAGTATAAAGACATTTTACTTCCTGAGATGCCAGAAGTTCAGCACTTTGACAAATATCAAAAACATTGTGAAATGAGAGAATGAACCTTTCTGTCTACTCTCAATGCAACAAAATATAAACTACAATATCAATTTGATCTTAAGTCAGCCAACAGGCAGTGAAAATGCTGTCACAGAGCACTAATATCATTACCTTGACAAAAGCTACTCCACTGGGTGACACTGTGATATCATGTCTAATCTGGTAGAGTAAGTCAGGAGGTACTCTCAGAGATGTACAGCCAAATTTGAATGCATCATATCTAATAAAGACAAAATTTAAATATGAAGACAATTCATTCATTTATAGACTAATCAAGCGAAAACATCAGCTCACATTAAAATGCTAATAACGTCAGCAAGGACAGAATAACAGGTATAAACAAACATAACATAATTTCAAATTTCTTAGCTACATACAGAAGGTTCTAGGAATAAAGTAGTAATAAACAGCTAAATTCCAATGCATGCATTATTTATCAATTCTGCTCTGTGTTATGAATTATTACCAAATACTGAGTTAGTGGAGGCATGTACTCAATTGTGTAATCCCCTATGGAAACCATCCATGTTTACCAAGTACCACACTGCACTTAATTTCTTCCTACAAATTCAGAATTTCAAATCAGGAACTTGAAAACCTGATGGTGACACCTAGCAATTATTGCAGGCACCGTTCCATTCTTCAAAATACTGTTTTATAGAGGTAATTATAATGAGATCTTTTTCCAATTAACAGAATAACTGTTATGCTCAAGAAAAGATGCTACAAAGAATAACTCAATTGTACCTTTTAATTTTTAGTAATTAGAACCAGAGTGAACTACAAGTGATACAGGAACAATCATAGTTCATTAAGGAATAACCCCAGTCTAGTTTTGAAGATAGATGGTGGATTTATAGTAATTTTAATTTATTCTGAAGCAATATTAAAAACCAGCATCACCACAATAATCAAAGAGGTGTACATACACAGAGTTGTTTCCAGGGGTTTTTAAGAGAACAGTCTAATCCTGTATTTCATTAAAAATACAAATAGATTTGTATATGTATGTGTACAACATGTGCACACACCCACATGGTAGATTTTTATCATCTGTATTGCCTAACAGAAAATGGTGCTATTCATACGTGCCCATCGTTTCCAATGGCAACCAGGGGTTCTCAGTACCTTAGAAAAGACACTCAAGTATCTACAGAATCAAAGATTGTGAGAAAAGAGTAACAACTTACTTTCCTAAGTTTTCAACATGTCCCAGGCAGGTAGAAAAACAGTAGTTGTATGCTATGACAATGGAAGGATATAAGGACTGGAAATCCAAGACAAGAACAGCGTTGCTGTAGAAACGGGATTCTGGCTCCATTATCAAGGGAACACATTGTGGGGCTTTCATCTGAGCTCGCTGCTGGACACTGGGAGTCACAGCAATGTAGTTCATTGGCTTTGCAATGCGCAGCATCACCGACTCCACACGGTACTGCAAAACAGTTTGGATATAACCATTATCATCAAAAGTGCAGAACAAACCTGTGCAAAGTGCATTAACTAGTGCAAACACACACCTACATTTCCTGAATTTAAAGTACAAATAACTACTTTTCCAAAATAAATAGCCGTGCTCTTAATGTATATTTTAATTGTACTTTGTATCACTAGATCATCTTTAGGTCCCTTCCAACCCTAACCATTCTATGATTCTGTACTCTGCATTACATACAGTAGAACTTTTCCACGTGTTTCCTCTTCGTTTAGCCCTATTAATTGAAAATTGAGTACTTTTTATATATGGAAAAAAGAATCATCCAACAGGCTTCAACAACATATGTGGATGGCCATACTACTGTCAGTGAATGAGCATTTGCTAAACTGTACTACCGTCAGACCTGCAGATCACCGAAGAAAACAAAGTATAATATGCAGTAAATGCACTGGGTATCATGCTTTCTCCCTGATACCACAAGCAGAACAGGAAGCACAAAACAACAAACACCCAGTTCAAGATACCACAAAATGTTGTATGTCTAGCTGGCAACAAGAGAAAAAAAACCCAGCCCTATTTATTTGTGTATTACTCGATGCTTTAGTAAAGGCTTTACAAGTACAGATGAGCAGGTGTTCATTCAGAATAAAAACCAAAATAGCTGAAAACATACATACATGGTGTGAAAACTACATACATGGGTGGCAAGGGACTGAAAAATCCCAAAATATCAAAGAACAATTCTACATAATTGTAAAATCCTGTGCTTTGTAAGCAACTAAATCACTATTAAAGACCATCTGCCTGACACACTATGTATTCAATCATTGTACTGAATGGGTTAGATATAATTTCTTTAACCTTGAAGTTATAAATGAGTTTACAGAACCAACAGCCTTAACAAGGCCTTGCACCTTAAACAGAGGTTCAGGTTCAATGTGTAGTTAGGGAGCAACATAAACTGCGACTGCTGCCTTTCATGAGTTGCACATTAATTTGTGTCCAGTGATGAACTTGGATGCATGACAAGGTGGACAGGGACTGGTTCTGGCAAGAGGTAGATTTTGGGTTTTTTTCCCTAGTTTTCATAGCATTGTAGAATTTAGGTTGGAAAAGACCTCTAAGATCAACCAAATCCAACTGTTAACCCAATGCTGCCAAGCACCACGTCTAGACATCTCTTAACTCCAGGGATGGTGACCCTGGATAGCCTGTTCCAATGTCTGACTATCCTCTTGGAGAAGAAAATTTTTTAATACCCAATCTAAACCAGCCATGGAACAAATTGAGACAATTTCCTCTTGCCCTATTGCTTCTTACTTGGGAGACTGACCCCCACCTCAGTACAGCCTCCTTTCAGGGAGTCGTAGAGAGCAATAAGGTCATCCCTGAGCCTCCTTTCCTCCAGGGTAAACAACCCCAGATCCCCCAGCTGCTCCTCACAGGACTTGTGCTCCAAAC
>VXBC01002446.1:2461872-2547321 GCA_013399945.1 Ploceus nigricollis | reverse complement strand
CACCAGTTTCGTGCCCCTCCTGGGCTTGCTCCAGCCCCTCAACGTCCTTCTTGTAGTGAGGGGCCCAGAATTAAACACAGGATTTGAGGTGTGGCCTTACCAGTGCTGAGTACAGAGGGACAACCTGGTGGTGCTGGCCACATTATTTCTGACAGAGGTCAGGATGCCATTGGCCTTCTTGGCCACCTGGGCACACACTGCCTCATGTTCAGCTGCTGTTGACCAGCACCCCCAAGTCTTTTTCTTCCGGGCAGCTTTCCAACCGTTCTTCCTGTAGCCTGTAGCTTTGCATGGAGTTGTTGGGAGCCAAGGGCAGAACCCTCACACAACTGGCCTCAGCACATCGACCCAGCCTGTCCAGATCCCTCTCT
Organism: Ploceus nigricollis; assembly: GCA_013399945.1. Lineage (NCBI taxonomy): Eukaryota > Metazoa > Chordata > Aves > Passeriformes > Ploceidae > Ploceus > Ploceus nigricollis. The sequence goes on along the minus strand of VXBC01002446.1, from coordinate 2,546,950 downwards.
AGAGCCTTATTACCCTCCAGCTGAGCAACACTCCCTCCCAACTTGGAGTTGTCTGCAAACTGACCAAAGGAGCACTCAATTCCGTTGTCCAGATCATCAGTAAGGACTGGCCTCCTGTTCGTTGCCCACGCTGAGTGCACTGGTGCAGATGCACCTTAGCTGGGATACTGATCCTACCACCTTTTTTTAGGCAGGGGGAGAAGCCCTAATCCCTACATGACCATTCTCAGGTGCATCTGTGGTTCCTAACACATCAATAATCCTTTTGTCTTTGCTCCCATGTAGACCTCCAGCCCCTACCTCCACTGAGACAGCAGACCAAAGGACTTTGCTAGGACACTGTTTCTCAAACATTGGTGTGATGCTCCCAGGTTTATCTTTAGTGAACCTTATTCCTTTCCCCTTCAAATCGAGTTTAAAGCTCTCTCAATGAGCCCTGCTGACTCCTGTGCAAAAACCAGCAAATTCTTCAAATATCTGACTAACTACATGTATGCCTGTGATCATCTCTTGTTAGATTTTGTTTGGTCTTCTAAGAAATGTTCAAGACAGCGTAATACAATAAACAAAAATAGTATTAAAAAGTTATTGTAAAACTCAATGAGAGATATAAACATGGAAAAACAAAATATCTGAAATCTGTTCTTATTACTATTCCATTTTAACATGTTTTTCAGCTAAGAGGGAGTATCTTCATAAAGGGTAGTGACTCTTCTGTGTGTAAACAAATTATTTGAGGTGACTGGGAATTGTTGCAAGTGCCATTTTTGTGATCTAGAAAGTTTCAATGCAAACAGAGCATACGTGCACAGAAGGGAAGAGAAAAGAACAGTCAGGATAGAAAATGCAGCATGCTTCTGTTGCTCACTCCCACTCACAGACATCTGAGAAAATGACAGGCAGAACAGTCTTTGCAGGCTGCAATCATGACAGTTTAAGCATATCTATGCTGGCAGTATGCCGGTCCCACACTCCCTGTCCCTAACTGTGCATTTCTCTTCCCTTGCTCCAACAGTGGTATTTTCTGATAATATGGTAAACCAGATCTGGGAGCTAAACTGGCAAAATACCTACTGAACACTGCCATGGTTCTGCTGATGGTGCCTGCCAGTCTGCTCCCCTTTTCCCCCAAATATAGGGTCATTACCAGAGAGACTAACAAGAACGTGCTCTGGGTCAAGAGATGACACAGGCAACTGCAGTCTAAGAAAAAAAGGCGGCAGAAGTTTTTTTAACAGCGTTGAATTGTTAAGGAAACTGCAGCTTCAGACACTCGCATATCTGGCTGGCTTATGATAACAGAAGAGTTGTAACACATGACAGAGTATCTGACTCTCATTTCAGGTGCTGTTCAGGTCTCACAGGTAGCCATGAAAGCAGTTCAGTTAGCCTAGTCACTCACAATCTGGGCAAGGAAAGCTTTTGGTATTTCTGGAGACTGCTGGGCTCCCAAACCAAGTGCACATCTTGCTCTGTTCTGCTCCCTTTTCCCTTTGATGCTGGTATCAAAATAATAGAACTACAAACATCTTGCATAACATGTATTTGATAAAGCCAGAGTCCTCTTGTCTTATTGTAAAATCTCACCTAGAGGTCTGCTGCACCAGAAATGTCACTTAGAACATATTCAATGCTGCTTTGTCTGCCCTGAAAGAAACTAATCTCATATTTCTAAAACATGATCAATTATATTTCTTAATGCTTTAGAAAGCACTTATTTTCAGTCTCGTGTAAGTGTGAACAATACCAACTCAAAGGGAAAGCTTACTTTCCTGCTCCTGAAGGCAGCAGAAGAGATTCACTGGCATGATTACATTTGGGGAGCTCTATTTTTAACACCTATTTTTAACCTCTGAGACTAGGCAATTCAAAAGCAGCAATAATAGATTGAAGGCTATTCTTTATGTTTCAATTTCATGTTAATTCATGTTAACAGCTTTCTGTGACCCTATGAAAATACACATATGGACTGAGAAGAAACTGAAGAACTAGAACATTTTGTAAAATGTAAAAACTATTTTGATTTTGTGAAGTATAAGGAGAATGAAGTCTTACCTGGGAGCCTCTTGTTAATACATGTAAGAACTGAATGCCAAAAAGTCTTGCCATTTCACTTGTTCTGTCAATCAAATCCAGTTTGTCTAACAACAGGAGATTCCCACGAACCCGGCTAACATAATGATCAACCATTTTCCATCTGTGAGAGTGAACACCTCGTTATAAACAATCAGAAGAGTGCTGCTCTTTCTACTAAGACAAATGTATTTTTATGGTAACTTGTAACAAACCAGCAAATAAAATTTTAGTCTAGAACATTTTCATACAACTCTTTCAAAAGTGTGGCATATATAAATACACACTTAGGTATTCTAAAGACATACACACATTGTGTTACAGCAAGCTACTGTTAAGGCATCTCGCAATGACTTACTATATCCTGTTTTCCTCACTGCCCGAAAGGATTACCAAGACAGACACAACTACCTCCTCATCTCTTTACATGTTTTTTAACTGAGTGGACCTTTGTGGAAACATCCTTCTGTATTAAGAGTGCCTACCACAGCTGAACATAAATTCATAATTTCTGTATAAACCATGTTTCCACTTAACTACAGAAACCTTTACAGAAATTTTATGTATGTCACAAACAACATGCAGATCAGTACTCAGTTTCATGAACTGTTCATCTCACACAATACCAAATTGCTTCAAGAAGAGTGAAGCTGAATGTGATACATGTCATGTGAAGGTATTTTTAAGCAGCTATAGCTACTGTCTTAACATCTTGTGTGCTGTTTTGTAATACTTTTAAGCCTAGCTTGCTTGATGCGCACTTGAAGTGAAACAAAAGCCTGGCAAGTTCATTAAAAGCCCTTCTGATGAACAGTATATACAAAATAAAATAAAGACATTACAGAACTTCCAAACAGTACATCTATTCAGGTATGTTGAAAATGTAACTGAAAATATTTTGTTGTAATATTGAGGGTATAACTATACAACAGAACATCCAAGTAAATAAGCTCATGTTGCTGCATATACACTACTCTAGTGCCTGAGCTAAACTGATCATTTCTTCCTGTTGTGACTTTACCTTACACCTGCCCAATGTTAAGAATTTGGCCTTAAAAACAGCAAACAAAATGGATTAATAGATCATTACCTGTAGACATCTGCCTTATTGTCAAACCAATCAGACAGAACTCGGAACGTAAATAAAGGAAAACGATGGTGAAGAACATGAAAGCCCACATTTTCAAAAGTGTAATTTGTCAGATTCACCTAGAAAAACACAGTGGACATGTCAAGATGCATGATAGCATTCATAATCGAAAAATCTCTACTTTTCAAAAACTGTAAAAACTAAATTTATTAACTTTTTATTAGTATTTTGTTTAAAAAGTTAGTATTTATTCTTAGAAATCCCTAACTATTTACAAGTGAGGAAAAAGTATCCCTTATCAATTGAAAAAAATATGCAAAATTAAGTAGCTCATAAAGACAAGGTCTGAACTTGGTCAGAACAAGATTTGTAAAGACTGGGCTAAGTATTAACTATTAAATGGAAAGTTATAAATGGAACAAAAAAAAAAAAAGAAAAAAAAAGATAAATCTGACAGCTTAAAATACTTAATGTAGTAAAAGCACCATACTAGACAAATTCCTAAAACAAGTAAGTTATTCTCAAAACCCACGAATCAGTGAAAAGGAGAATCATTAAGAAATAATACTGAAAAATAAAGGCTTCAGTACTTTACAGTTTAGAGAAATGCAAAACTCATTCTCACATACTGGCAAACTACTCTATTTGAAAAGGTGTATAAAGAAAGAAATTGTATAAGTTACATGAAACTTTCAACAAAGTCTGCAATAATTAGAAAACCCAGTAAACCAAAACATTAACCTTTTAAAAAATTTACCTCATGTCTCATCATTCTCCAAATATTCAAGACAATTCGCCCAACAATATTTATTTCACTCATTGTGTCTGCTCCGTATTCATCCAGCTCGGTGGCAAATCTGTTCTCTTTATTTTCATCTAAAGACATTAAAGGAGATTATATTTAGACAGGTTGACAGTCAAGACAGTCATTGACAGTCAAGACCAGATCAAACCATCCCTCTTCCAATTTGTGCTCTCTAGAAAAATAAGAATTCATAAAGATTACTCCTGATTCCACTAAATTATTTATTTACCATTCATCCACACAATCTCTAAATGAAACTCCCCCACATTTTTCTGCCCTTGCCCTTTACAGAGAACTCTTACTTCAGTTTCACTGAAATAGTGTCCAAGGCAATATATTCTCCACAGTGAATATACTGGTTATGCAATGCTGAATATTACTTGAGAGTCAGCTGCACACGCAGCAGTCCACAACATAAAAAAAAATATAATTAAAAAAAAGTGATTTCTGCCCTAAGGAGTTTGTAACTCAAGACTTTACTTGCAGTGATCTTACACAGTCTGAACCAGGTCATGGGAGAGAAAATTCAGTCTCTTTCATACAGTATAAGCAAACCCACTGCAGTGGAAGCAAATAGACATGAGTTCTGGATAGCACAGGGAGAAGGAAACAGGAAGGAACCAATGCAGATGCAGAAGCAGCACTCTAAATCTTTTTGTGAGACAGCAGTGTCTAAAGTAGAGAAATATATCCTCTTTTGCCAGCTTTGATTTTTGTCATGCTTTGGAATACTGCAGCACAAGAGAAGACAGTCTTTTTGGTATACATTTCTTTAAATGATCTTTTTTCCAGTCATTTTAAGTCTACAGTTCTGGTGTTCTTTCCAGAGTTTACATAGATTTTTTTTTTAAATGAACAACACAGACTAAAATCCATTATGAAAACACACTGACCCTCAGCCTTATTTGTTATTAGTTTAATGGGAGAGAAATCACTTCAAGGCAATTTACCCACAATTCTAAATCCATATCCATTTTTAACTGCTGGTTGCTTTGTATTCTGCCACCATTCCTTTATCAGGTACAGCACACTCTGTACAGTACCCTGCTAATAAAGAGCAGAACATTTTGGACAGAGAGTGTAGAAGTGTGGACACACACTGCTTTGCAATAATGATCAGAACTGAACAATTAGATCCTCAGACAGTCATGAAGCACATTACCCTCGATGACAGAAGTAAAAATTGCCTGAAATACTGCAGAACAGCTAAGAAACAACATAATACAGACTAATTTAGTATGTTGATCTTCAAATGTGTGCCATATCAATTAAAATATGGTTAAGAAAACCTATTTGTTATTTACTGACCTTATCAGTAAATCACAGATCCTTGACAAAATTTAGCAGACCTTTTGCATACTTCATCAAAACGCACACTATCTTTTTAACCTTACTGCTTCATATTTTTAAGGAGGAAAACCAGTAATTTCTCTTTCCATGTTTGGATGGAAAAAATGCCCTACCAAGTAGCAACATTTTTTCTTCTGCTTTTCTTCATTACCACATGCTGGATCTCCTGTCAAAGTGAGGAACTTGCATTTCTTCCCCCTCCATTTTTTTTTTACTGGAAGCAGAAACTATTGGTTAGTTCTACTTTCTTCAGTGTCATCCCAGTTCTCTTTTGACTTGTTTAGGAGATTTCCTATCTTAAGTTTGCTTCATGTCTTGCTGGTAAAAAACAGGCAGCAAAGTATACTGTGATCACAAGAGAGACCTACCTTCTGATGAACTCTGCCTGTGATGAGCACCACTATATTACAAAAACCTGCACTTCTTTACAACTGGTGTGGGAAATGTATCACCAGAACCAGGTACGTCTCTTTGGGAACTATGCTGGTAAGGAGCAGAACAGGACATTCCTCCTATCTTTTGAGTGCATGAGATGAAATAAAAAGAAGTCTCCTCTCACCCACTCTTACCCACTCCCTAACTTTGAGCTGTGATGCAAAGGAGGAAACAGGAGGCCACACAAAAAATGCCACCACACACAGGCATGGCATGCACTTCTCTTGTGATGTGTCCTATGACTTATGAACAGTTCACTTGTAAAGGGCAGAGACAGCACCAGACTCAGCCAATAAAGCAAAACCAGAGAGAAGTCCAGCTTTCTTTTTGTTAAGTTGAAATCACAGGAAAGGAAAAGTCCCTTCCATCTTTATTTCAACAGGAGGAAAGAGAAGCATACTTTTTGAAGGAGCACTTCCTGTTCTGAAAATACAGCATTGAAGAAGGGAGGGAAATATGAAGCACAGGAAAAGCAAGAGGAAGACAGATGGGGTCAAAACCTTGGACAAGGAGATCACAAAGCAACAGAGAACACAACTTGCATGTATATTGTCATGCATGCAAGACATTTACGGCATGACATTTCTGGGAAGACCTCATCAGTATAAACATTTTCTCATCTTTATACTGCAATTCTGTCAAAACAAACCAAACACTTACCTTAAAATAACAGTGGTTCTTAGAAACATTTTAAAGTGTTATGTATTCCATTTCTGAGTACACATCTACCAGCTAGCACAGGAACACCTGCACTACAAACACCAGTGCTGTGCAGACTGTGCCTGTGCTCTGCATGCCCACTTGAACTTCACGTACAAAAATGTTAAGGGCTACAATCCTGATTTCCTTCACTAGAACTAAACCCATGTTGCATGGGACTTGATAGCTGTAGGGAAGGAAACCTGACTGTGAAATACATGGGGACGCTACCATTAGGAACCATATAGTTCCCTTTCTTCTTTGAGGACCCATTCATGTGTATGCCAAAATCAGTAACTTGAGAAAGAGCTTATGTCAGGAAGATGGGTACTATTAACAGCTTGGCCAATTGTTTGGTTCTCCATCAACTACAGTGCAGACAGAGCTGTCCTGCCAGACACAAACTGTGACTCGGCCTTTGAGAACAACAGCAGAGGCACATGTCCCAAACTGAAGAGATTGTTCAGCCATACTTCTACAGTAGAGCAGTAAATCTTTGTGATCTTTGGAGGTTTTAAAAAACCTTTGACTACAACACTTACTGTTCCTCTTACTACAGACATTGCAAATCTTCAGATGTAAGGGGTCAAAAATTTTTGTGAATATCCTTCGGTACCTCTGAAGACTGTACCCAGAGGCATTATTTTGCAACTAGTGTATCATCTCAATTTGAGCCATCAGGGAAACTGAATAACAAGGTTCATGTAATCCATTATTATTCCTGAAGAATAAATTTGAGAGCTTTGTGCTGAAGAAAGAAACTTATGAGCACTGACGGCTTGTTTATATTATAGTATGTTTATCTTTGATGGGGGGAAGTTATGAGGAGGCTACAACCTCAGTATTTGAGGTACAGGCACACTACAGATTTTTACATTTTTTATATTTACATTCATTGCTTTATATTTTCCTTGCTCCATAATTCCTAACATTTGCTTTTGCAACCATTAGAAAGCAACAGGCTCAAGTTTTGAATAGAACAATCACAGTAATGGACTTACTTCATAGCAATTTAACTTCCGTACAGATGCTTTTTCCTGTACAAGCTGGCAAAACCAGCTTTTTCAACTGTTTTGATTCTTAAAATCTCCCTCATCCACATCACCCTGATGATCGCAAAGAGCTACAACACATGTTTGAGATAGTTTTTCATTTTACAAAGTCATCCTGACTCTTCTTAGGTGCGACAGTACATTTGTTAGCTGTACATTATTCTTCAGAATGATGGCTTCTATTGATTGGCTAAGTATAAGCTCTAGGCTTACCACTCTCATCTAAGTTTTCTTGCCAGTCTAAACAGACTTTTTTACGAATGCTGGAGGAAAGCATCAGCACTTGGGCCCGAAGTACAAGAATGGTCACTGAAAGTGAGGATTTTATTACAAAGCTGTCCAGGACAATTGCTGCTCAGGAGCAGTTTTACATTCTTGCATTACAGCCAGAGAAACCAGAAATGATGATTATGGTGGGTTCTCTGAATGACTGGAGCCAAGGAAAGCAAAAAAGGTTTGGTAGCAGAAGCACCTCCAAGAACTTAAACTTAACACACGACTATAGAATGTAAGTCCAGGTTCATGAATACAGGACACACACAGAAGTGGAATACGCCACAAATTTGAAAATTCAGAAAACACAAGGGGTGTGGATGTGATTATACTATTAACAACACAGGAGCAAGAACAACAAAAAAAAGTCTTTCTGAAGAAATACTTCACATTTATTTTTTAAATTTGTTCATAGATTTCAACTTGCTTCTACTGGAACTGAACTGAAGCCCTAAACAAATAACTTACCTGGCACACGAGAAATCATCTGGCATAAATCAACATTCAGTGCCGCAGCCCTCTGTAAGAGATAACCCCAGGAATGCATCTGGACTTCATAGCCTAGCAAAATGTCTGGGTCATATCTAGAGAGGTAGGAGGAAAAGAAAAAATGCGCTTCATATAATTTACAAAAATATGTTCCATGAACAAAGTATAAACAGGATTGCATTCAAATTATGCTGAGTTTAAAAAAGATGCAGTCACAATCGGTTTCTATGAAAGCAGCATCTGGACTAGAAGACAATATTTAAAACAGGCAATCTCTTAGGATTTTTAATAACATTCAATGCCAAAAATATTTAGAAAATATATTTTCACTGAAATTTTTTTTTACATACTTCTATTATTTTGATCTTTACAAACAAAGAACAAAACTGAGGTCTCATCAGGTTTTATTGATGGCATCAGGAAGTATCAAGCATAAACTGAAACTCAGCTACTGGCACAAGACAGATGTGCAGTGAAATACAGCCATGTCTATGGAACAGAATTTGCCAGTAGGTTAACTGGAATGTTTACAGATAATATTGTGTCATGCACACTGCAGTGTAACTTTGAGTAATCAGAGGGAACTTCGGGTCTTAAATGATGACCCCTTTATTGGGAGTTACAATTTGTAGTTGAGTGAGAGCTGTCTAAACTGAAACAGAGAAAAGCAACTGTATCTACCAGTTCTCTTGAAATAACTCTTTATTTAAGATGGCCTTCTTTCTAGAAGACACACAAGAAAAACTTATGTTATGCTGTATCTCTTTCCAACTGGAAAATCTGACTGGCTCAAGTATGACAAAAAAGTCAGAATTGACTTCTGACACAATCACTTCCAATCAGGCTCAGAGTAGAGCTCACTAGACAGAAGGACAAAAAATGTAGCTTTAAAGACAAAGCACAGGTAGGGGTTAGCTCAGAGGAGCCAGTATCACCTAACTTTTGCATAGGCACTGTTAAAACAAGTCATGATCTGGTGATTTGCTCAATAGCCTAAGAATGATTTAGCTGGGCAGAAAGAGACCGGACAAAGTAACATATGTTATTTTTATAGCAAAAAAAAAGAAAGGGAGTTTCAGTGGGATGAATAGGTGCTTCTTGGTTAGACTGAATGATTTTTAGTGTATTTTCCAACCTTGATGATTCTGTGATTCTTTCAATGCAGCTAAAGGGTTTTGAGTTCTAGCAGGCAGCATTCAATACCAGCTGAACGACACCAGGGCAGCTGTCAGGAGGAAGAGGATGGATGATGGGCTGAGGATCCTGTACCATAGTCTGTGCCCAACCCTACAACAGGATGCAGGCTTGTAGACCTTAGTTTATGGAGGGAATAGGCAGAGGCCTTGGATTATGAACAGGAACTCTGTACTCCTCGCATCCATAAACACATAAAAAAATTACAAACATTTCCTGACTGTTGAATACAGAACACTCTTTCCCTGAATACTGAGTTAGTTGTATCACAGACATTACAAATGAAACTTCAGGCTTTATCAGGAGAATGTCTTTCTTGCTTATGTGTCCTAGCCAAAGGGCAATGACAACTCACTTTGAAGATAATAATTACTCTGAGAATAGCTCCAAAATAGAGTTTCTCCACACTTCTGCCATGGACAATGACCTTCTGTTAAAAATAGTTGAATGTTGTTACTCAGCATGGCTCTCTATTACAACTTGGGCTTTTGCACCTGCCAGAAGTTGCAAAAATCCCCTTTATCACCTACTACATGTGAGGGAATGGTTTTGATACAATTTCTACCTAAAGCATGGGATTCTAAAGTAAGTTTTTGATTTCTAGCACTCTACAGAAAGTAAAAGAACTAGCACTTTGAATTTGGGGGAATATTTTGCTATCTGCTGTTCATGTTGAAAGAAGAATTATTTGGTTTTGGAGGTGGAAATGATCATCAGGAGTGCAAGCAGTAAATTTACTCAATATGGAGTATGACAATGGTACAATCCCAAAGCTACTTGGAATAATTTATGGACAAGTGACTCAAGCTAGCCTGCAGTGCATTCTAGCAGCGGAATCAAGTGTCAAAAAAAGTTACGACTGCTTGCACAACATATGATTGTGAAATGATGCTCCAAAATTATTAATAGCTCAATTTCAGCTTTGAAATAAAAAGGAATTATGCCATATTTTATACAGGTGTAGAATAAACATTACAAAAATTAACGTATTTTCAAATTAATTCTTGTAACTAAACTATCCCGGTCCCAGCATATTACAAAACAGTACTGATTAATTAAAATGAGGGAAGTAGTCATTCGTTATCATATTTGAAAACTGGCATCACACAATTCAAAATGGAGAATACTTGTAGATTTTACACAGGACAAGGCATTATGCAGATAGGTTCCATGACAGATGCAAATGTGAATCAGAAACTTGTGAAGAACTCTTAAATGGTACATAAAACAATATTCATTATGCCAGAAATTTGCTTTCTCTTATAAGCCTCTTCTGAACAGAAATAAGAACTGTTTGGAAGCAGCAAGTTGGTGAAGTTTATCCTTCATCAACTGATGAAGGACAGTTGCTTTGGGTTGTAACTTGCCCAAGCAGAGTATTACCTTTCTCACTTCCTACTTAAACAAAATTAGTGGGCTATTATATTACTACTGCAACTGAATATATTTTATCAATTCTGGAGGTAATCTTCCCATTACCTTTTAACCTAATGAACAAAATGACCTCTGTAATCCATCTGCACAAATCTCAAGAACTGTTTCTCTAGTATCCTTCAGATGTGAAGATGTTTTTATAGGACAAGATGTAAAAGCCTTTTAGTTTATGATGTTTTCAGATACATGTTTTTTCTTCTATAAATAAATTGTATCTAACTTAAGTATCACATATTTTAACACAATTTTATGTAAATCCACATATAGACTGGAAAGCTTATTAATCAAAAGATTTTTTAAAAAAGCAGTGTGCTAGTTTTTAACTCAGTCTTGCTTGTCCAGGCCATTAGGGATCGCCTGTAATTGCACATTACTGACTTACAGCCTATCACTTTACAGCATATTACTTTGCTTTTCCACCCTAACTAGATACCACGCATGTATTAAGAGTAGTGTCTAATTTCAGCTAATTTTGGCATCTCAAGTTTTCTAAACTGGTCTCTATGTCATTGAACAAAAAGGCCTCTTTGGGTGAACCATTCTTAGTATTTTAGCCACCTCTTGCAGACCAAGACCCTGTTCTGTTTAACTCTTCTGGCGATGAGGATAGCTAATTAGACACTGATTGTGAAGTACAGATGTGTAAGTTTCAGGCAGATGACTTATACAAAGCTATCTAAATGGAAAATCAAGGTAGGTAGCTAGTAAATGGTGAGATCAAATCTTACTGTGAATTTCCTGTAATCACAGTCCTTTAATGTCAGTTGGTCTGTATTTAAAACTTGGATCCAAGTGGTATCCTTCTAAAACATGAAAACCAATAAACGTACTACTGCCAACTGAGTTGCTCAGATACTGCAGTAAGTTACTATATGTATTTTGTATATATATCTGTATGCATTCACAAGTGTATCTCCCAATTATCTCTGAAGGAAAAAACAAAGTAACATTAAACTGAAGAACTCCTTTCTACTAAATAACACCTATAACCCTGAACTCCTCCACTACATATGCATAAGATCTACCTTATGCAATAGGTTTAAGAGGCCTATCAAATTTCTTGCACCTAATAAGAGACACTGTTGTTTCCTGCTTCTATACTGCTTGCTGATGAGCTACGTCCCAATTTATGCAGCAGAAATGTCCTCTCCTGCAGCCCAACCTTGTGTACCAGCGGTACCAATGAACCAGTGTGGCACTTGCTGAGACCTTCCGTGGTATTCTATTTGCTATTAGAGAAGAAGAGATGTCTGGAGCTAAAAGAGTACATTATTCCACATGGGAAAATGAACAGGCAAACCCAAAGTTTAGCTGATGTGAGCTTAGCTGAAGTGTTAGTCAGTCTCACTTTCTCTCTCTCCTTTTCACGTGGTGTCACAACAACAACAGGCTGTGAGCTAAGAGGACAAGTTTTATGTTTCATCCTCCTGTCTCACAATTTTTACAGTATACTATGAAACTGGTCTTTGACATCAGTTCAAGCTATGTTATTAGAAGAAATTGTAATGAGACCAGCTGTTACACCTGCAAGAAACTAGTAAACTGTAATACTGATATTTGAAAGCTGCTGGCAAGGAGTAACACGACAGGAATAAGAGGTGTGCTTGCCAATATATGCTCTTTTGTTAAAAGGATGGGCCCTGATACTGCTTTGCATGCTGTTGCCACACTTTCTGCAAATATGAAAAGCAGCATTTATGCTGGCAGGATTTAAACATAACAGCATTAACATTCAACTCATACATGCTGCAGAGAGAAGAAAGGCGATTATTTTCCTTTCCAGCTAAGTTGTATATGCTGCTATGACATCTCTTCCTCTTTCTCATTTGACGATTTCGTAAATGAACACTAAAGTTCCCAGTTATACCTTCCCTTCTATTATGTGTCTGCTTTTCCTGACTGCTATTTTTCTTCCAGCTATGATTAAGAGAAAAAGAGGGCGTGGGGGAGGAACCATGCCAGACCTATGATACAGACAAAAGCAGTAACTGTGCATAGCAACAGAATGCTTGGTGACTCAAAAACGTAACTGAAATCTCTGAAAACATTTTTCCAGTTTGCCTTAGACAACAAAAATCCATAAAGTTGATACAGGACATTAGATACAGATTTCTACAGGAAAATGTCACTGATGAAGATGATACTGGCCTGGAAAAAGAAGATTAGGTTAGCACATCTCTATTTTAAGAAGACGTTGCTAGAGCATTTACAGAAGAAGAAATATAATGTACTGTATCCAAACAAAAAAAATTCATTAGCATTATACCTTACAAGAAAAACATTATAAAAAAAATTTAAGTATTAAGCATTAACAGTTTAATACACAAATGTTATCCCCAAAATGTTTATGTAAAATGTTATATTATACTCTGTTCATGTAATTCTATCAAAAACTACTTCAGTGGAGACAATGAGTTGCAGGCGTCTGGTAAGCTTCAAGTAGCAATGAATCTACTACTCTTTCTTTCAAGTCCACCCTGTTTTCACATCTTCTGTGTGTCTGAGAGATGGGGACTGTGCATTCCCACATGAAGCCCCCAAATTTTGCTCCTCTCATACCTGCAGGACCAGCACTTTTCTGCTATCCGCTAGGATCTGCCCTTAAAGAGAAGCAGAACAATTCTCCCTAAAAGTGAAGGAGAGGCCCAGACATTTAATTTCTCTTTCATGGGAATCCACTGCTCCATCAGGCTTGCACATCTCTAATTTTCCTATCTAGTTTTAAATTCCCATGCAAACATTCTTGTAGCATTCCCTTCCACCTTCTCCTCCTCCTCCTCAGTCAGCTTTCCTGTGTTAGGGAAGTATGTAAATGTGTTTACTCTTTTTCCTGCCTTTAGGTTCAGAGAGATGGTTCTCTTACTTCCTCAAGCAGAAAGACTTCCATTTTTTCTCCCGTTTCAGCGCAGCTAGCACCTTATGATCAACAGAGGATCTACTCAAGAAAGCACCGCAGGCAGTACAACAGAATGCTTTAGGACAGCAATAAATGTCCAGGCTCCATTTTAAGAAAAAAAAAAAAAATCCCCTCTGAACGTTCCAGAGAGCCTAGAACTTGGATGTCTCTCCTTCTAGGACATCCCCAGCAGCTGCACAGGATTAGAACAATGTTGTCTCTCAGCTGCTTTATGCCAGTTTTGAGCCGAAGCCCTTTTTTTTGGTTTACAGCCAGAGGACAGCTTACTAAAGAAGGGAAATTTGGACTTATGCAGGTGCAGCTCCCTCTGAAAGTCAAGAACAGCTGTCAGGGTACCAAAAACCAATATAATAATGCTTTTCTTTTTTACAAATCTGTGCTGTTTGTTCTTCCCTCCCTCCTCCAAACTCATATTTGTGGCTCTTCCTTTCTGTCTGTTTCCTGACTCTCAACCCTCAACTTCAGTATTCCAATACCCTTCAAAATTAAAGTTGTCTCTGCATAGACTTTGGGATCCACACTTGTAAGTACTTCTATTTCACAGGTTAGTCAGTCTCAGTAATAATCTCCTAGAAACAGAGATGCTTATTCTTAATATCTGGATAAATCTGTGAATTTTCAGTATAGATGAAATCACAGATCACAATTCCAGAGAAAAAACCAGGTGGTCTTCTGCTCTACTAGAACACAAGATGACTTATTTCTGTTTGCCAAGGGCTCTGAGTTAATCAGAGACAACATCTACTAATCCACAGAAGAACATTTAACCTGGTATTTACTTCATGGATGCCAAGGCATTAACCGTACTGTGGTCATTCAGATCTAGCACAGCCTAAACAACCTCACAGTGAAGGTATTAACTGAATCCAACTTCAGTTCATCTATTCCAGAGAACGTTCTGCAGCAATACTCATCTTCAGCGATCACAGAATAACTTTAGCTCTGCTACAAAAAGTTTGGGAAACACTCTTCAGTGACAGAAACCTAGTCAAAGACACTGATAAGCTATGAGTATTGCAGAAGTTACAAATCTTTCCTTCATCTGTATGCTAGAAACAGTGACCCAGAATTTTCTACTGGGCTCTTCCAGAGTTTACATGCATTGACAAGAAGTTACATAATCAACCATTATTTATTTTCAATTGCCAGGATGGAAAGAAAACAAAAGGCCTAAACAAAGAAGTAGAAGGCTGGAACTTGAAACAAATAAGTATGTTCCACAATTTCACATATATGGAATAAGAAGAAGAATCAGGCCAACTACTAAGAAGAGAATGACTAGAAATAGGAACAAGAATTCTTAAACTGGACTGCGTAAGATAATTCTTCCTGCAGCTGAGATCCTTTCTGTTCCATGCTTTAACAAGTTGATAAAGTCTGCTTCTGATATTGACAATCAAGAGTGAACAGACAGTCTGACATTCATTATGCCAGGAATCTGGAATTTCAGTTTTCCACCCTTCCTTCCAACCACCCAAGAGGCTAAGAACATGAACCAAAAGCAGGCTGTAGTCAGGCTGGGCATGCTATTCAGTCACAAGAGCCTATTACCGTCCAGCTTAAAGCATGTATCAGAATATAAGATACTGATACAATTCTCATCTTGAAAATTGAGGTGATTTTGAGTGTTGATCCATGAAGTTCAAGTGGTAATGTTTCTTAAATACGGTCTGATAGTTTTCTTTCTCTAATCTATCAGACCTACTATTAAGTGCATCTACCAGAACAGCCAAAGTACCTAGCTTGTGCTGAAAAAAAATAACACTAAAAAGATAAACAGAAGATTGTTTAAAAAATAATTACTAATTTTCATTAAAGCTGCTTGCTTGTTCATTTCTCATTGAGGAAGTTTTTGCAGTCCACTACTTCTTAATTACATGGTTTTACCATACTTCCTCATTCAGTTAAAGCTACTCTGGGTCTAGACACTTGTTTTGTGCTTAAGAAATATAAAACATTAACTCCAACAAAATTTGTCCTTTTTTTGCCCAAGCTACAGAAAATAAAGGGGGAAAAAGAACACCAAACTGTAGATGTGGTCCAAGTTGAAAAAACTATCTTTTTTGAGAGTCCATCAGAAGTCTGATAGTTGAGGTGTTATTCTAGAGTTGTGAGGGAAGTTGACTAACATGATGACAGTAGCCTATCTCTCCATTAATAGCTCAAACCTTTTATCTTCCAGGAATACAAGTCAACTAACTCAATCTTCATGGATGAAGCTGCTGCATCAAAAAGATACGCTAGCACATGCTAGAAGATCTCATAAGCAGAGATTTCTCAGACAACAACCTGGTACATTCCATCTTGAAGTACACCAAAATTGCATGATTTTTTTTTTTGTTCTGTAATGCCTTCAGCATGTACAGATATAGAAGACTTCTGATCTTCAGTGATAAAAATATAACTGCTAAGTTCTCTCTACTGTATTCTTTCTGTCCTGTCACTTTTTAGACTTCCACACAACTAGTGGAGAATTCTTCATTTATTGGCAGTTTCTCATTCTGAGTAATCTTCCTAAGTTTGATGGAGCACTAGATTTCCAAGAAAGAGAAAAATAATATTATATTTCTTACCTGAATTTTGTCTTCTCTGAACAGGGATCTGCTGCTCTGTCAGGACCCACCCTGTGCTGGTTGCATTCAGCAACTCTTATTGTATTCTGGCTTCACGGGGTTGGTCAAAGCCTTTCTCATCAGAGGTTTTCTGGTTGGAGAGAGAAAGAATTGCAAATGTACTCTGCCTAGTTTGTTTTTTCTCTCGTGCCTCTATTCCAGCAGGGTGACTCAGAGTTTAAATCTGTTTGTTTTCCTTGAAATTTTACAGCTTTGCACCTGTCAGTAGGGTCTGGAGAGACGTCTGTGGTTCCACCTACGCACCAGGCGAGAGGGCTCCCAAACAGGCTTCTCAGCCTTGGTGTCCAGAGTGAAAACCAGCAGTTTTCCAAGTTTGATGGAGCAGGAGATTTCCATTCAGAGAAGACAAAACTAATGAAGGAAACTGATTTTTCAATGAACCCGTATTTTAAACTGCAGCAGTTTCAGTACCATGCAGGATTTTTTCTGTCTTGCCTCAGAGTTCCTAGAAAACTCTTCCGGTCTGAGGGGTTTTCTATAGCTCTCAGCACTCTTAATATCTACTATTCTGAGAGTTTCAGAAAGAGATGTGTAATGAATTCTGGGGTTAACAGGAAAGTTGTATGTTAAGAAAGATCACTTATATGGCTGATAAAGTTTCAAGACTGTAACTCAGCTGCTTAAGAGGATCTGAATGTTCTTGCTGTCAGAGAAAAGGAAAAGCAAAAAGTATTTTTATTTGAAAGACCACCATGCTTGTCCACTCTAGAAATAAGCCTTTGAGGGAAATAACAACAAAAAAAATCAGTATTTGAAAGACTGGCAAGGGTTGAAGGAACTAAATCTGCTGTTCCAAGCCTGAAAAATAAAAGCAGAACGTACAGATATGCTACCTTTTTACAACATTCACTACTTCCTGGAAAAGAGTTCTTTCATCAGTAGCGTAACTGACTTCTAGTCCTGTAACTCCAGATCTTGTAAGCAAGGGGGCTTGGTCTCTGCTCCCTAGAAAATAAAAGTAAAAAAAACTGTTACAATTTAGAAGGAATTTCATTACTTCAGTCAACAATACTGCTTTAGAATAAAACATATAACAGAAAAGAAGTATGGAACACAACTTATTTTTATCTTTAATAATTATCACAATTAATTCCATGGACTAATTTTGTTCCTCTTGGGTGGAATAATTTTTCTTTTCACTTTGTAGAATTCTGCCATAGTAGTTATCTTGCACAGATTCTCAGATAGAAACAAACCTGATTCACGAGAAATTTCACTATTTTACATGCACAGGAGTCTAACTCCTGGAAAATTACTTTTAATAAGAAATATTAAATGACTATATGACAGCTCACACACTGTTTTTATGCAAAATATAATTTTAATTGCTATCTCAGAGTAGTGCTTTGCAAAATGCCTTACAGAATGAAAATGCTATATAACAGTATAGTTCTTTTTTTTCAGCACACTAAGTTACTGACAGAAATGGAAAAACACGACCAACTGCTCACTTAGTGCACATTAAGAGTGTCCGCATTGATAATGTATGAGTAATATCTAAATTTGTATGCATGTAAGAACTCAGCATTTGCCTTCCATATTAAAAAACCCTCTTTAAATGAATAATGCACAACACATACTCTGTTTTCTCTACACAACAGGTAGTATGATCTCTGTTACAGTGACGATGTAGATTTTAGGAACTGGAGTTTTTAAAAGGCATTCTACTTTGACACATTCTTAAGACCTTAAGAATTAAGAAAAGTGTGCGTTCAGAAATCAATGTTAAAATGAGTACTGTGACTTACAAAGCAATAACAACACAAAAGGGGAAAAAAAGATGCATCTCAATGTCAAGTCACTCCACAGGGAACTCAAAAAGTTCTAACCAAGAAAGTATTGACAGCACACATCAATTAAAGCAACGAATGTCACAATAACATTTAAACACATCATTTTATTTCACTAACAAAACCAGATCTGAACCTTCATTTTTTCAAAGTATCATTGGACCTTTTACAGAAAGCTTTTTCTTGATGAACTATCAGTGGCACACACACCTAGGGAGCCATAGTGGCTATACTGTGGAAAAATCTCAGTATGGTAATAGAAATATATTTTTTTAAGATAGTAACAAGCATATAATACCAGAATAAAATTCACTGAGAATAGTACGAACTTAGCTTAACATGATATAATATCTACAATACTTTGAAAAATACACTAGTAAAAGAAGAAGCTGTTGCCTTATTGCTAGATTTTTTTTGGTAGGTTTTTGTCCACACTTAAAATTTTAGACAGTATTTTGTGGTTTGATACACATTCACATTGCCAAAGAAACCCTGAAAGAAAGAGGACTACTTTGGGGATGTTTTTTGGTTTGAGGTTTTTTTTGGTTGGGTTTTTTTTTTACTAGCCTAAACCAGTGGTACTCAACCTTTAACAGCTGGAGAGCCACTTCTTAATAAAATGGAGTTGTAGAGCACCATAAAAATCAAGTATCAACGGTGTGATTTTTTTTTTCCATCATGACACTTCAATGTGTGACGATGCTGCCTTAATGCCACCACACATTGATACATCACGACATGACACATCAGCATCCTCTCTCCCAGCAGCATTCTGTCTTCAATCCCTTCTGGCTGCTAGGAAGGAGTGGGGTGGAAGGGTGGAAGGGGCAAAAGGGCAAGTTTTTCCCCATTCTGCCCCACAGCTGCTGGGTGGGAGGTGATCTCTACTCTTACCTGTGGGGGGATCCCAGCAGCTCCTTTTCTTTCCCCCTATGGGAGGGGGAACTTCAGCGACTCCCACACTGCTGGTCCATTTGCTCAGTGCTCCCCGCGCTGCCTGATAGAGTGGAGCGCCGATCAGATGCCTACATTGCGAGAGCCGCCTGTAGGGCCATGAAGAGCCACATCCGGCTCTAGAGCCACAGGTTGAGTATCACTGGTCTAAACAAAGCCAAAAAGGTACAATAGAATAAGGGCCCCTGTTTAGATCCTAAAAGGATCAGATAAAACCACAAAAATAACCCTTAAGTAAAATATAAAACATACTGTCTTGCTTTTAACATTTTCTACTTGCAGCTATCCAGCAACTCAAGTAGGAAACTAAAGGCAGGTTTTCCTCTTTACACTTTTAGAACACTGCAGGAGCTTGTCCACAAGTATGCAAACATGGATATTTTGCACACGCAAATGCTATTTGTGGTTTACAGCCCATGCAATAGTTCTTTGGAAGATATAAGCAGGAAAACTCCATATTTAATACGGCCATTCAACAAGACAAAATTAATTGAGATACGTAGTAATATACATACTCTATTACATTTTGCTTGCTACTGTTTGATTACTATGAAATAGCATTTTTGTAAAATATAATATGAAAAAAAGAAATAGGAACCTTGGCTTGAGAGTGTCCTGCCTCTATCAATCACTATAGCACCAGTGATTTCTTTTTTATCAGTATTTGGCAGTGCTGAGTCTGATGAGACGCAGTAGAATAAAGCACAGATCGGATCAAACTCTGGGTCTGGTTCCAAATCTCGTCTTGTTCGAGCATGTAACTCCATACTGATGAGGGTAAGGTGCTGGACCTAGCAACAAATAAAGACAGTATGTTAGTTTGTTCTGCAGGTTTCTTAAAAAAATTAAGAGAAGACTATCAGTGCAAATGTGGACATTGCAGATATTTATATGGTGGTATTACATTGTAACTACAAGGTTCCACCTGAAAATTAACAGACGTGATTAACCATGCATCTTTGGATCTCACTTTTTTGCAAATAGCACCATCTTACGAAAAGCTAAGATTCATCATTAAACACAGCTTTATACTCAGTTAAGAAAATTCAATATGTGTTTCTGAGTACTGTATTCTCCTCCTAAAAGCAGAAAATAAGACAAAAACCAGATAATGTTCAACTTCAACAACTGTAAATTCCTGTAGTGTTTTCAAACACCTTTGTATATTGAACTGAATCACATTTCCGAACTGATCAAGAGCAAAGAATCACTCTTGGTCTTTCCTCTCCTTTCCCTTCCTCACCCAAGACAAGCATGAAGACTAAGTCTTACAGGAAGGTGGGAGAATACCTAACTTTGCCTTCAGGTGCATTAATGAACTTCCACATCATAGTGCCAGAGCTTTTTGCAGAATGGTTTACATTTAGAAAATGCTAATCCCTATATACTGTCAAGTTTTGACTCTGCAGTAAAGACAGTATTATTTAATACTGTTTCAACACTATGTTGCTGCTCTGTTCTCTTGCATAATATTGCTCATAGTGTGGATTAATGGAGAGGTTGGACAGATTATGAGGGAAAAATTAGAAGTATTTCTGTGTACATAGGATGCTCTGGGGGCAGCCTGATTTCCTTTGGATTTGCATGCTAAATCGCTACAAACATCACTGGGTGAAATTTTGCTATCAAAGCTCCATCTCCATTTTCCCCAGGATCACTGTTTTTTTGTGGCTTCTCCTGTCCTTTGCTCAGTGCTATCTCCCTATCTCCTCTATAAACTAGGCCAACAGCTAATTCCAGGTGTGCAGACTGTCTAGGGGCACATGTACACAGACCGCTTGTCCTGTCAGCAGCCAAACAGAGCAGTACTGCATTTACATTGCTTCCCTTTCTCCAGCACTTTGATCCCTCTCCCCACACCAAACACTCACCTACATTAAATATATAGAGACCTTCTTTGAGATAGGCATCCTTTTGTTAAATGTAGAAACTGCCCAATAGGTTCAGAAGGTAACAAGTAGAAATACCAGGAGGGCCTTACTGACTGCTGCCAGATACCTTATTTCTTAAGGAAACAGTCCATGAAAATCATGGTCAACTAGTTTTTGAAGTAATATTTTAATGCGCAACTTATTATTTCTTCCTCCTGATTTTTCCCTGATTAAAGGGAGGTGTGCCATCTTCTCAACCAAAATACTGCGAAGTCTAATTCAATACTGTTAGAGGCACTGGACATCAAGCTGAAACTGGTAGATCAACTACTTATAAGCTGCAGACATCACACACTGATTAATTTTTAAGTCACTTAGGGACCCAAGAGAAAAAGATTTTTTTATTTTCAGTATAAAATTGGCTTGATAAATTATAATTTTATAAAGTGACATGTAAGAGTAAAGTTACCTCATGTAAAGATTTTGCTTCCTGCAGGTTTTCCACACTGACTTTAAAACCATAAGTATTATTTAAAGACGGTCCTTCAATCTGGGAAGTCTCTTTCTTTGGAGCACCGAGGGCAGCAAATTGATTCTTATCAGCCAGGGGAAGAAAAAAGCACAGGATAGTGAGAAAATACAGGTTGCTAAATGAAATCTCCTCATTTCATGCAAACAACTGTTGTATCTTTCTGCCTTTTAGGAATAATTTTAATTCATAGCAAAGCAAGAGGCAGTTTAAAATATTTAA
Organism: Ploceus nigricollis; assembly: GCA_013399945.1. Lineage (NCBI taxonomy): Eukaryota > Metazoa > Chordata > Aves > Passeriformes > Ploceidae > Ploceus > Ploceus nigricollis. The sequence goes on along the minus strand of VXBC01002446.1, from coordinate 2,525,140 downwards.
AAACCTCCCAAACAACCAAAAACTCCCAGAACCCTACAAAAAAAAAAAACCCCAGTCCCACACACACTGGCTTTCTTGGAAGTCTGAGGATATGGAAACCAGCAATTCTCTATTCTCTCTTGAGCAGTAATTTGTCAAAAACCCTTGTTTCAGTCATCACTTTTTAAGGCACTGAATTAAAGGTACATTAAGTACCTCCTTGAAATAGGTGAATACCAGTATACTGAGAAGAAAAAACTACTGGGTCACTCCAGTAATGCACCTAGCCCTCCATTCTGTTCCAACAGGGAGAGCAGAAACACTGTTTAAGTAAAACAAGTCCAACCTCTTTCTTCTCTGTTGGCACACCATAAACTGCTCTCCTTGTTTTCAGAAAATGCTTAGAACATTGTCTGAAAACTAATACACATAGAGACACATAAATATACACAGGTCTGGTTATTAGCATATAAAAAAGGGAAATCACACTGGAACTTAAAAAGGATGTTGTAACTCAAAGAGCAAAACATCATTACATGGCGTCTCTTTAGTGTTTCATTAGTATCTCACTATCCTAGAGCAGCATCCTCAATCTCCAACTTACACCCACTTCCCCCAAACTGAACTCATAAATTTCTTCCTAACTTTGAGTGTGCTCTGATTCTACATTTGTACCATACCATTTTAAATGTATTTTCAACATCTCAACAGCAAAAAACAAAAACAACAAAGAAGAAAGAATGGAAACGTGTATATCCTGCAAAATGAAATACATCTGTACAGAAAATGTTAATTTACCTTCATTTGTGTGGTTAGAAGTACTCTTCGAAGACCATCAGTATTGCTTCCCCTCTTGTGGCTCAGTTTCTGAGCTTTTGGTTCTGTAAACACATCAGTGAAAGACTACTTAGCCTCAATAGTATTGTCTAGGCATTAAACAACATGCAAGAAACAAGAGAGGCATTTCATTAACATTACAAGCAAACATTACATATAAAAATAAAGCAAATACAGCTTTATTCTTTGTCAAATCCAAAGCACAACTACTAAAATTTGGACATTTAGGAACATAAATAAGTTACAAAGCCTCACATCATTATGATCCTGAACATTGCAATGTTATTCATACTCTACATTGATATTATTTTTTTGAAAAATACAAGCAATATAGTCAACAAGATTAAAAAATCCCCCAAATAAGCAATACTTCTAAACTAAGCTTTTAACCAGCATTTCAGAGTTCAGATACTAGAGACTGTTAGGAAGCAAATGGATGTTTTACTTCTAGACTTTTTCAATAGTTCAATAGTTTGACAATAATGCACTGAACTTTTCCTTTAAAAAACTAATTTTAAATATATGTTCACGAAGACATAATTTTTTTCTTATTATGTCAAAAGAAATATATTCAGATTTGTGTGTGTGTGTGTGTGTGTGTGTGTGTGTGTATTATTAGAATCACTTAATGGATTTACCTGCAGATAAAGGAGTAAACCCAAGAATTTCAGGCATTCCATCCTGGTTTTTTCTGTGCACAATGGGTGTACTATGTAGACAAACTGATTCAGAATTTCCAGGATCTTCATTAACTGGAAACGGGGATGTGTCAAAGGACGTCCTAATGTTCTCTTGGGTGCATGGAGAATTTTGTGCACTTTCAACATCATTTCCTTCCACAGAAGACAAAATAATATCCTGATTTTTCCACTCTGTGTCTTCAAAACTGGACTGTTTAGGATCTGGTGATGCCACTTGCTGCCAAGGAGGAAGCACTGGAGAATCTGGTGAACTGTAATTTACATAATAATCTTCCTCCTCCTCCTCCTCCTTATCATGTTCTAGAGCTGAAGTAGTGTGTGTCTTGCTTGCACATGAAGTTTTATTAGAGTCTATGTCATTTTTAGTATTTACAGAAGTTCCTATGGTGCTTATAGACTTATCACAGGTTTCCTTGGTTTGCATTTTTGTATTTTCTGTCACAGAGGCAGGAGAATTCTTTGTAGGCACTATAGGTCTTTCATCTTCCAGGCTAGACAAACTCAAATCTTTAGCTACTTTTATTACTTCTATAGATTTCTCTTCAGACAATACTGCAGAGCTGAAATTCTCATCTGCCTTTGCCAGCTCAGCAGAATGACTCTTAGGCAATTTCTTGAAATGTTCATACTCTTCTTTGGCATGAAGCCATATCTGAACTTGCTGTTGGCTTGGAGCACACTTGCATGGCATTATGACTATTTTTTTGTCTTCACTAGTCTTATGGCTATTATTTTCTCTTTTATTAACGGTAGAGTGACCATAATGAGGAGGAGATCCTGGTCTAGGACTTTCTGTCATTGCTGAAAATGCAGTCTTCCAGAGTCGTAGACCTTCTAATGAGAAGTCCCCCTCAAACTCGAGGAGGTCATTTGGAAGTCTGGTTTCCACTGTGAGAAGCCGCCCTCCAATCTCCCTGTGAAGAAAAATAGTTTGAATTACTGTTTTACTCCAAACTGCACTGCAGGCAATCCTCCAGATGACAGAAAACCAGAGTATTACTAACTAGTTTTCTCACTATGCAATTCCCATGGGCAGTATTTTTATTTTACAAACAAATTAAGGCACATTCCCACTTACTACAACAATATGCAATAAAAAATCCAAAGTATCATGAAAGAAAATGGGTATTTGGACTGGAAGCACAGTAATTTTCAACTTCAAATGGATGTATATCAGATGGGATATTTCACGTATCTGTGCCACATAAAAGCACAAAATTGTTTATCAGAATAAATGAAATTTAATATAATCACAATCACACGTAGACAGAAATGCATTTAATACAATACCTTGGCTTTTCTGGAGCATCTGAAGGATTGCTGCAAAATGGTTCTTGATAAACTGTTTCTGCAAGATCATGATCCAGCAAAGTTGCCATGATTTCTTCACGACTGGGTGGGGACATAAGAGGCTTAAGAATGTGAGCAGTACGAGGTGTAAAGCTTCCATTCTTTGATTGTGAGGGAGAACTGGTCGATCTTGGTGAACTATCTGGAGTTGGAGTTAATGCTTCATTGTTTCTTGAAACATGTAATTCTAAATCCTCAGAAGCTGCATCTAGAAGTTCACCATCAGGTGATGACAATAAGGACGTAAAAGAGGTATTAACTGAATCAAGTGGTTGACAGGGTTCAAAAGTGGTTTCTTTTCTAATGTGGCTTTGAATCCAGTCTGAGCAGGTTGGCTGAGAAAGATTAAGAAATCTCTCTTTATTTACTGTATTTCTATTCAACTTGAATTTTTCATTTAAACAGACTTCAGTCTCTTGGGTACAAGAGGTATTGATAAAACTAGATCTAGCAGCTGAAGAATGAATGGTTTTCCTCCATTGACTATGGCAGTGGTTCTCACTATTATCTAGTGAGGTCTTCTCAAAAAGCTCAGGGCTCAGGGAACCAGGCCGTATCCATTTATTTGTGCTTGAAGAATGTTGCTTTTCTTCCTCAGATTTTTGGTCATTATGACATAGAAAGTCACTTTCTGCTGTTTGTCCAGAACCAAGATCCTGAACTGCATCACTCAAGAATTTCTGGGGCAAATTTTGATCTGCTGGGACAAACTGGCTTGCAGAATAAAAACTGCAAAATCCACTTTGCCCTATAGTATTAATATCGAAGTTGTAATTGTGGTCTGGAGATAAACTGTCTTCAAGTGAGTAACAGCTTTCAAAACCAGGGTCTGAAAAAAAAATGGGGCTGTCATTAGATACAGAATGATCAACGCGATTAGTAATTGGCTGGCTTGAAGACTCCATTTTTGCAAGTTTTGCTGTTTTTTCTTTAGGTTTTGTGCTCCTGGGAGAACGAGATTTTCTTGATGATGTGACTGGCCGTGACCTTTTGATGGCTTTATTCTGTTCAAGAGGGCACGGTATGCCCTTGCTCAGCTGTGGTTTGTCTGGCAATGGCTCCTGTGCAATACTGGCATTCTGAGCTTTCTGCTGTCTCTTCTGGAGCAACTCTTTCAAAACAGCCAGACCAGACTGTCCTTCACCAAATGCTGATGGGGCCACTATATTCCTGTTTTTATACTGGGAGATGGGTTTTGGTTGCATGGTTGTTTCTGACAGAGGCCTTTGTTTTGTGGTTTCTGGTTTAAAATGTGACATATCCAAAATAAATCCTCTCTGGTTTTGATCGCAATTTAACTGTTTTACTGGACTCTTCAAAGACGTTACAAAACAGGTTTTAGGCAGTTGAAGAGGCCCAGGGTTTTCCTCAGATGGTTTAAGAATAGAAGAACAAGGATCAGAATGCTTGGATGCCTCCGGTAAACAAAAAATCTGCTGTTGATTATTGTCTTTACAATGCAAATAGTTAGTGGTATGTAATTGATCCATCTTTGCTGTGTCCAGAGAGTCACGAATTTCATTTAATTTCCCAGCTGGTGGCAAATATCTGATTTGCAAATTTTTTATCTCTTCTGCTTTTGGAGAAGTCTTATCTTTTGAGATATGTGCATTCTGTGTTATGTGAGTTGAGTGATTAGATGGATCAAATACGTTTTGAATGGGAGCAGAGTCCTTCATTCTAAATATAGCACTCTGAGTCCTGGACCTATGAGAGCCCATTTTTGGTACTTCCCTTCCAGATGCTGTGGGAGTAGATGTGAAAGATGAATGAAGGTCTTCCCGTGGAGCAGGCAAACACTGTGCATCTACAGGCTTATCAATTTCCATCAGTGAGTGAAAATAGCCTGATGAATTACCTTGGGCATCAGCTGAAGGGAGCTGTGCTGACGGCAGATATCCAGCTGAATAGCCAGGAAGTGGACTGTCTTTGAGGTTGTGAAGTGGCTGAGAGCAGACAGAGTTGTAAGAAATCTCATGAGGATCTTGATGCTTCAGCACAAACTTGACTTCTGTAGCAGAGCGACTACTTCCTTTTTCATCTTTAAATACAACACGTTTTCTTGAGGATGCTCTTTCAGCCGTTTTTTGTTTTGTTCTAGGTTTCTTCTTTCCATCATCTGGTGTTTTATCAATCTGATTAATCTTTTTCTTTTTCTTGGTAGATACAGTGGGGCTAGCAAATTTCTTTTTACATTTCTTAACCTGAGTTTTTGCTCTACTAGTTTTTCCTACACTAGTATTAACAGTCTTGCTGTTGTAGACATTGGGCCCCCTACTAAATAAAGCTTCTCTGTCCAGGTTGGTCAAAATTTCTTCTGCTTTTGGATCGGTGGGAGACCAGCAGCGAGGTGGAGATGTGTTTACTGGGCTTGTGCTTCTCTCAGAAAGAAAACCTAACTTAGACATAACATCACTATAGTTATAGTCACAGTCTTCAGCTTCAGCACTGTAGGAGGGCGAAGGAGGAGAAAGAATTGTATGAGTCCTTTTTCTGAAAGATAAAGTTCTTTTAATATTTGTACTACCTGCTTTTTGTGGTTTTCCAGCTTTTTTCTTGGTTGACTTATGTTTTGCTTTCCTTTTGTGACTTTTCTTTGGTGTTAGTGGATAAATAGGATATTTGGTTGCAGGAGAGTCAGGAACTTTTGGCCAGAAGTCCTTTAAAGGTGCAAGCTTTTTATATAAATTCATCTTTTCCTCTGTGAGTACCACTCTTTCCTCACTAGAATCTACTTTCCCCAATTTAACAAGCATATTTTTTCTCCCTCTAAATCTATTGATGATAATATATTTAATAATAACAGGTGGCAATTTTTTAGAAAGTTTTCTACGCTTTCGAGACTTCTGAGACCCATCCAAACTTTCAACACTTTCTATCGGTTGAGGTAGATTAATTTTTGAGTTGTGTGTGACGAAGCTCGATTCGCTGTCTTCAGTCTCATAATTTACCTTCCGTTTCGTTCGGAGCGTGTATTTATTCCCACACAGTCCAAATGACTGCTCAGTTTCAAGAGATCCATCTGCAAACTGGCAGTCAGTGTAATTAGCAGTACTTGTAGGCATTTTGTTTTCAAAAGCCTCAAGAGGAACTTGAACTAAGTCACTAGGTAAAGCACTATCCTTATCAGGAATGTTACTACAAACATTACCTTGTGTATAGCAGCCTTCCTTCACTGATGCAACATCATTTGCAGTTGCAGGCTCCTGACGATTGATAAAACTATGCTTCTTTTTATTCAGTTTCAGCCTGGACTGTTTGTTGCCCTGCTGTAATTTATATGTCACGGGAGCTAACTTCTGTGGTCGACTGAGACAATTAGAAAGAACAACACTAGGAAAGAACATATAATGTGCTGCTTGTTGACTGAGGCTTGGCTTTTCCGCCTTGTGCTCCTGAAATTCTTCATACCTAATTTTAAGCTTATTAAGGCCACCTTCATCAGTGTTATTTTCAAGTGAATGTACCACAGTTCGACTGCCTCCTGAACAAGATACCAATTCACAATTTTCTGTAGCCGTTGCTGGAAAAAAACTATTTATACTTGCACTGCTGGATTTTTCATTTACTTCAGAGGACATTTTACCTTTGGAGGGGCTCATATCAGAAAAGTTATATAAATTTTTATTCAACATGTTGTCGCCAATATGGCGGCCCACATGCATAAAAGAGACATCCTTTTCAGCCTTTCTAATGCTAATGTACTTCCTACTAGGTATTGGTCTGTTCACTGATGAAATATCATCTTCATAGTCAAAAATATTATTTCCACATGAAGGAACTGGGAGAGCATCTTTCTTGTTACTCTCTTTGTGAGAGTTTTCTGCATGGGTACTATTGCTGAATGGAGTTGGGTACTTGGCTGAGTAAGTGCTTTCTTTTGTAAGAGAATGGACTGAAAGTTCAGGTCTTGTTTCTGTGTTTGGTTGTGAGAGGTCTTCTACAAAATCTTCATTATTCAAAACATGGTTAGAAAGGGCACTTGTGTGTTTACACTGAAAAGTAATTTTAGCAGAAGATGGGGGTTCTAGTGTAGCAGCATCTTTGTGAAAGATTGAGGTCTTTACAGACATTTTGCTTGTTGCAATGACGGAGGAGTGAGTTCGAGAACTTTCATTATTCAAAGGATTGTCTGAAATGGAAGAAAAGCAATTTTATTCTAGTTTTCCTGTAAAAAAATAACCTAAGGCATTAAAAATTTTAATAGTACTTTCCTGAAAGCCTTCCCATCCAAATAAGAAACAAAACTCTTGCGAATCACATTACATTTATCATCATGACAACTAGAGACCCTGACTACATGAGTTGCTTTATCAAAATCACATTGTCAGTACATTTGTCTCAGGCATTTTGTCAGTTATTCTTTAATGGCAGACTTGCATACAATTGTCAAAGATTTCATGCTGACTTTCTGAAAGAAAGCTCCACAATCACTTTCAGATGACTATATAAAAACAGACTGATTTCTAGAAAAGTTTGTACCCCGCTTTGTCCCAGAGAAGTATGTATACTCATTGGCTCTGAAAACCAAAAATCTTATTTAGATGACCTTCCCCATGCATAAAAGTCATTGCACAGAAAGCTAAAGTAGTATATCTCACAACATGGCAAGGGCTTTGTATGAACTATGCTGTGCACTAAACATAGGTAGTTTCCTGCACTTCCATGTAGCAGAGCAATACAGCACCCATTCAGGTGTTCATGCAAGCAGCTTGCACCAGTCAGTTAGATCTGGACTCATATCCATGCATCAATGTTCCCACATAATCTGAGACCAGCAGGTGCTGTGGTAATTTGTCCTGTGCAGACTCATCACATGGTATCTGATTTTCATCTCTTTCGGTGATACTTTCACCACATTTATTGCAGGGTAAGTATGTACAGAGATATTGTAACAAATTAACAAGTGTGTGCTTGCTAATAACCTTGCTGAACAAGTAGTTTTACAGAGGGTGTATCACTGCAAAGAGGCAACTACCACAGAACACCTGGCACACAGAAATTTGTTCATGTATCCACCTCTTTAGCTGAAATGTTGAAGGGGGATAGGAGTTATGAAACATGCTACATGACCTGGAAGCATGTGCTGCACACTAATGTACTAGACTGGGGATCCTTTGGGCTTTCACTCTAAGTCTCAACCAATTTGAGGATCATCTTAGATTCATGCTGCCTTCAGCTTAGCAATTTATTTGCTGCTGGCTGAGAAAAATAAAAGGAAGTCCCAATCTGTTTCTAGTAACATTTTCTAATGCATACAGAGAGTCCCTGAGCTGTGAAGCACAGCTGGGAGACACTGCCTATTATTCTTTGAAGGTAGGAGTCCACAGAAAGAATGAGGATGATTAACTGAAAACTCAGAAAATGGGAGTTTGGCAGTGTCAACAAACACCTGGAAAATACCTAGCTATTCAGATATAAAAACTGCAAAAATACTTGCCAGTCAGATTATATGGACACAGATTCATGTGTGGATAGACATTTTCTAATTTAGGTGACCTGGACTGAGATTTGTTTTAAATTTACTGTATCTCCTATTATAAGAAATCAGTGTAAAAGTTGACAGTAATATGCTTTCTAAGCTGATGTGATATTTCACATACATAAAATATGCTTAAATTTAAACAATTACTTAAGAAACAGTCTCTTTAGCCAGCAGCATCTCTTATGACAACAAATTAGAAAGTATGGCAAATAAGGAAATTAAAATTGTATATCTGACAAAAGCATATCCTATTAGCAATACATCAAATCATTTATTAATCCTACCATTATACCTATAAAAACAAAGGAAAAAGCAAACTATGTTTTAACCACTGAACACAAAAGAATAGCTGTGGTTATCTACAATCTATCTAGTAAGATCATATAGTTCACTTTTTCAACTGAACATTATAGTGTGACTTGCAGATTTTCTAATGAAACAAATACTATTATTTATATATTTCCCTAACTTCAAAGTATGCATTCTGTTGACTAATGTTATTTGAAAAAAGATAGCATGTTATAAAGATGGCAAAAGATCTCTACAGATTAATTTATTTTTTTTACAGATTTTGAAAGGCCGTTCCTTCTGCAGTGGCTTTGTCACAGCACAGTTTTAACTCATGCAATCCCAAATGTGAATATGCAATCTGTGGAATGAAACACAGGCCCAAACAAAAGCTCACTATAGTTTAGCATGTGTGGCAAACACTTGCAAAGAATCATCTAAATCTACACAGTACAATACATTCATTATTTACAATAATCCTAGGAGCAGAAATGATCCCACAGAATCAGAACTTTTAATATCATATTTGTTTTTTTCCAAAGAACTAATTAAACTATGTCCATTTTTGGATCACTGATACAATATGAAAAACAGATTCTGGTAATTCATAGAGGGCATTGAGATTAAAATACAATTGTTTTTTAAGGAAGGTGTTAAGGGCCTGCAATCTGTTGAGAACTTTTCCTTCCAATTGAAACAAGGACTGAAAATGGTCAGTACTTTTGAGAACTAGCAATTTGATGTGAAAACGAACTATGACTCAGCTTCCAAAGCTGATTTTCTATTTACTTACCACCATTTTCATCTGCAGTTCCATCTAACTGAGGTATTGAGAGATTACTTAGGAGCATATTGTTACCGCTCCACTCCATTTCTTCCTCCGACGATGAATCCTCTTCTGTTGAACTTCGATGCATATTTTTGCCAGCTGACCTGGAGGAAAGTGAAGGAACTAATTGATGCATAATACTTCTACTATTAGAAAACACCAGGAGCCACAGGGAACATGAAACTCAATGGAGTGTGGTACTATGTAGTTGTGTAATTTGGGGGAGCAAAAGGAAACAAACAAAAATTTTGTCACAGTTCTCACTGAGAAAGTCAAAATATTATTCAACATTACTCTTTTAAGAGGCAACAGTGGTAGTCAACCATTTTAAACAGCAGGATTCACTAACTTAAGAAGATACAGAGGAAGCATGTCAATGTTTAATTTTAGTTCAATTTTACTGCGATTTAATTCATTGCTTCAAAGTGCTTGAAATTTGAAGACTAAACCAACTATGCAAAATTACTTCAGTTTGGCTGTTAGCAAACAGATGTTTACTTTTTTGTGGTTTTTTTTTTGTTAAGAAGTCTTTACTATATTATAACAATTGTCTCTCTTGGCAGGCATAACTAAATCATAACACCGACAAAGCTATGCTTCATTCCACCTCTCACTGAATATTCTGAAGCAGTTGTTGTTAATACTTAAGCTGCTTTTACTAAGTTAACTGTTCTACACTCCCATGTTTAGAGTCATAAATTCACTGGGAAAAAAAAGAAGCAAATCTACAAAGAAAAGCTTCTATGAATTTTTTGTGTTTGCTTTATATGGGCATAGGGGAAGGAAGAATACAATAGAATATCATAGAAAACCACAAAGAACAAATCCTCCAGTATATTATAACTCTACAACCACTTAGGAATTTGATTTCTTCTTTAACATGAAGTGTGAGATGGACAAAACTCTTACCAGAAATAAGCTGTTCTGTGGCTACACGAAAGAAATCCAGATACATATTAAAGAACTGAAGTTTGGGTTTTTTAAATTTGTTTGTTGTTTGTTTAAGTTTGTGTAATACCTTAAAAGATATAAGTACAAATGTTTTGAATTTACAGGAAGGAAAATCCACAATAACCTAAATACAGTTTACTTTTGCAGAACTCTTTTATGACTGGAGTTAGACCAGCATGAATCATATGTATGGTACCACCTCAGACATCTGAATGTCAGTACAGAGCTAATTTAAATCAGGACAGATTTGTTAGTTCAGAAACAACAGGCTCAAACGTAACCACATAATTTCCACTCAGGTCTGGAAGTATGACTTGGAGAATCAAGTAACAAGCACAGCTAGGTACAGTCTCCATGATCTAAGTGAGCTTAGTTGTCCCTCTTCTATGTTCCCAAAACATGGAAAAGCACAGCACAAAGCAATCAGCTTGATATGCAAATTAATATCAAACTGGGGATGTTCCTTCCAACCTGAATTATGCTGTAATCCCAGGTAAATATTTGTCAACTTTAGTAAACCAAATGAGACTGGAGATTACTTCTGCAGGTAACTTGGATTTCTCCTCATTCAAGCCCATCAGTTTGGATCCCAGGAAAATTTAGGTAACACATACGATACCACCATACATGAACTAGTCCAGGTCTTGGTGGGCTTTTTTCTCTAGTTCAATACAAATCAAACACAAGCCATTGAATTCATTCAATAGGGTGTGGTTACTCCTCATTAGCTCAATAGATTTTCTGAGATAATATAAGACTGGTAAATACTCACTAACAGAAAAGCCTTAGTACGGATATGCAAGGATGCATTAGGAAGCCACACAGATGGAATGAACCTGAGCAGAGTAAAGTCAGATCTATCATCAGACTCAAACTGGCTCTTCACACATGGGCAGAATCATGCAGGGGGCAAAGATATCCATGGCTTGTGTCTGAAATCAGTCCAAATTCTGTAGAGATCTTGGTGAAACAGAACTTGTAATTCCCTCTGAACACGAGTTCAATCCCTGTGGAAGCACATGGTATGTACATTTTCCCTAGTGTTTTCTGTCTGGGATTAAGGTGTAGGCATATGTGAGCAAGATATTAGTGAGACAGCTCATCAAGTCTCTTGAGTTTTTAAAGAGGATTCTTTACTGCATGAAAGCAGTTAATTGCTTCAGGATCCTACCTGACTCCTGAAGTTGTACAGTCAAACCCATACAGAGCTATATCTGAGCTAATGAATTCTGCAAGACACAGGTTTTCACAGTAACTACCACTAAACTGAAGTTTGATGTTAAGTGTTTTGGATGGAAATTTCAACTTTTCAGACTACTGGAGGGAAAAAACATAGAAAATCAAAGGTTATATAGGAAAACTAGCTTTAAAGATCAATTATCTCTAGAACTAGGAGACTAATGAAGTTCTGGTTCTGTTACAACTTTAATGTGCCTTTGGGAAATAAAAGAAGCATTTCTATACCTCTCTGGTTCTCTGAAACATAGTATGATTACAATTTCTGATGTAGGAAAAAACCCCAAATATAAAAATGTTATGTCTGTGAAGTTCCGCGTACTTCAAACAGAATTATAAATATCAGAAGGTGTGCCGAAAGCAGGGGTCAAGAGAAACGGGATATAGCTGCTTTCAATGCCTGTCAGTGAGGACTGTACAAAAGGTCATTACAACCTGAGAAGGTGTTCCAAGAATCTTGGCCTTAAATATATTGAATTTGCTGACCTTTAGCAGTCAAGCAGAGTGAGCAACATTCATGTTTTGATTTAAGCTTTGAACATGGAAACAAATGGATGTTTCTTCCTCAGGTTGCTTGGTTAGTCTTCATATGAATACCTCTTAAATATTGACTTTAGTAAAAGATGTACAAGATACACCTTAACATTTGTATCATATCCAAGGTGTGACCTTACAAGCAAGTTACCACTAAAGGTTTTCTTGTATTTGGACTTGTAGAACAAAAAGTCTACTTAATTCTTCCTCAAAGAGCAAACTAGAAGCTTATGTTTGGCCAAACTTAAACACTTATTATTTCCAGATAACACTGATGAGTCACATCATCATCTACACAACGTGCATTACATCCCAAGATCTGCACATATTTTTCCATGTTGTTAACAGAGACCTCTCTACATCTCATTGGGCTCATAGCACACTTGAAAACAAGGTGGGAGGAAGGAAAGATCTGGCAGGAAAAAAACATATTAAGAAAAGAAAATATATACCTCCTTTTTTGCCCAGGCTCTTCCATGCTACTGTCCCACCTCTGGGACATTAGCAAGCTAAGTTCCATTTCTTCTTTCTCACACTGTGGCTCATTTTCTTCATCATCACTGTTCTGAGAAGGTCGCCAGCTTCCAAGAGAACGATGGTGAGAGAGTGTTTTTTGATGTCCCATCTGATATCCATCATTCTCCAGTCCAGCCAACAGATCAATCATGGCCTCATCAGCACTACTGCCCACTGCAGAAAAAGCCCATACAAGTAGAATCTATATTTTGTTCTACTTGTAAATGACTAGTTACAGTCTACCAGTAAAAAACAAAACCAACCAAACCAACCAAAAAAAACCCCTCACCATTTTAAAATCTACTAGTTTTTTACTGTCTAAGGCAAGGCATACTACAGAAATAAAGCTCTTTTCATATCTTATTTTTTCAAATTTTATGATTTATCTTTTCTAGCTCTGTATCTAAAACTTTGACAACTTTCTTTCTTTCTGTCCTACTCTTCTGATTGTACCAGATTCAGTGGACACACTTCTCTCTCTCCACTCTCCTATTACCTCCTCATATTCAGTAAAGCTTCACTCTCCCCTTTCATTTCAGCTTGAGTGCCAGCTTCTGAAGCACCACTGCCTTCTCTTGCTCAATAGCTGCATTAGCTTTGAGCACTTTTTTCTGTATCACTTGAGGACTTTCAGTCACTGCATCGTGTGAAAAGGGATGCTGATTTTGACCAACTATTCCTCCTTCTGTTGTTAAAGACAATGCTCAACTTTGGCTCCCTTTTCATGTCACTCTAAGCTGTTCTATTCCAAGGTTTCTCTAAACACTGAAAGTTTACCTGATTTCACTCCTCTCTTAAATTTTATATTTCTTTTAGTTGACCCAAGCTTACAGTAATTTATGCACTTCCCTTCTCTTTTTAAAATTTTTTTTCCTTAAAAATCCTTCCAAAAGTCACAATTTTTTCTCACTCTCCTCCTACTTACCTATCATCTGACCTCATAACCAATTTATGACCTCCAGTCTACCAGGCATCTTTGTTACTTCTCTCTCTTTCTCTGGTTGAAGAACTACAATCTCTAATTTCTTCCCTTGGGAAGCATTTTATGATTACAATGATCTTGAGAATTATATAAAACAGATTTCAACATTGGCGAAAAAGGCATTTTTCATATTTTGCAAAGGCTTCACAAGATACCATGCAACCCTTTACAACAGAAACCGTCCCCTTTTCCAGAGTTTTTGAATTAATCCACTTTCAATTATACTTTCTGTTCTTAGCTCCCTTGCCCTTTGTGAGGTTCATCATTAAACTCCAACCTCTACTTCATGTTAATATGAACCTTGGGGTGTAATTCACACTGAATAGCAGAAGTCATGTGGTTCACAGTCCCTGTGGCACTACAACTCTGCTAGAGGAATAGTGAACACTGGTGCAGGCCATGAAGCAGCATAAGAGACCCAAATATGCAGCATATTACTCATAGTCACACAAGACACCAGGAACCAGCATGACAAGAAAGGAGGAGAGAAAAAAAGACCAAAAAAAGTCATATAATCTCAATTTGATTACCTAGTCAATGGAAAAAAAAAAAAAGACCATTTCAACACTTCAATTTGGTTGAGCAATTCAAATGTACAGTCATAAGGCATACCCTACATATTATTTTAGCCACTTTTATCCTCTCAGGTCTGCTCATGTTTGCCAGCTCCCACAGAATTTCTTATAGTTCTTTCAATAAATCCAAATCCTTGCCTATAAAACTTCTATAATCAAAATCCTGCCTATTCTTTGCAAAATAGAACAGCACTACACTCTTAATCTAACTTCATCTACTCCTCCTTTCTCAGCAAGAAAAGATTTCAAGGTTGTATATTGTATTATCCACAGATATATCCTGTTGCCCAAGTACATACTCATACCCTATGGGTATCAAAAGAAACGGAGACTACTACAGGTTTTAAATACTCCTCCCTGCCCCACACTACGTGATTCACATTAACATTATACATTATGTTTACCAAAGAACATACATAGAGATATATCATGAACTATGTGCTTTTCATCTCCTTTACAGTATTTGAACTATTTCTACCTCGTAGTTTTTCATACAAGTTCCTTTCTTGGTTATTTTATGGTTGTTTCCCCCTCGTGCCTCGCAATTTTACTGTCATGGTTTTTCTCCTCCTCTTAAATATTTTGCTTCTTGTTTCTTTGCCTTCAACCATTCCTTGTATCTAAAAATATTGGGAAATGCTCTGCTGCAACTTGCCTCTCATTATCAACCTACTATTGCCCAGTATCTCCACACAGCTGAGCTTCTGAAGACAGATCACACGCATGTTTTCTACCTTAACTGTATGAAAGATGCAGTCAATAACTGCAAGAGTATCATGGACAGACAGTCAAAATCATCTTCATTCTGATAGTTTTAGCCTTACAGCCCCAGGAGCATAAGGAAGAGCAATACCCACAAGAGACTGCACTGAGCTGACCCAGCAAGAGGACAGGGCTTACTGAACCAAACACAGCAGTCTCTACAAACAGTCCTGGTGACATTTCTTAGAAAACATAAGGTGTGTTTTGGTGGTGGTAGGGTATGTGTCTGTGTGTGTGAAGTTTCAACCTGTTTGAAAAATTCCTTGAGATAAATTACTTACTTTCCTAAATGATGGATAGCCTAAGGGAACACAAAGACTGTGGAACAATAAAACAGTCTGGAAGAAAAGACATTCCAGTCATACTCACTAAAAACTGTAGTCTGATTCAGTCTTTGAGACAAAGGCTGAAAGCTCTGACTATTCTCCACAATGTTTAAAATTGCTTCTTCATTAATAAGTGCTTCCTCTTCTTTATCAGTATGCATCCTCTTGGAGTCTGTAAAAGAAAAAAAGAGAAGAGAAAGCATAAAACTTCCGAGTCTGAGACATCAATACATTATGAAAGCAAGCCACTTCAGAATGGATTTTACTATCCAAGCATTATTTGCTGTAGCAATTTTAGAAAGGCTTACTCTAACAATAACAAAAACCAAAACTACTCTTTGGTTTTTCATAACTAACAATCACAACTTCCTTGGCTTACTTCTGTTAATAGTATGAACAGTCAAACCATGACATAGATTTATGCCTAAGCAATTAGGATATTAAAAAACTCACCTTTGCTCATCTGTTTATCATCATGCACTTCTACTGTATTAGCTGGTGTACACGGAAAGGCTTCAGGAGAAAGTACCTCAGAATGTAGTGTTAGCTCAGCAGAGAACTCCTCTGATCCATTACTGTAGTCCAATGATCCTGACAACGTTCTAGTTAATTGAAAAGCAAGTTTTAAATGCATATTTAAGGTTTGCATAGAATACTATATTTTATGACAAATGGCTAAACACTTACACAGAGAAGTCATTTTGCTTGAGAATTTCTTTAAGTCTCTTCTGAAAAAATTTTTCACTCTCTGTTGCTGGCACAAATCCACGGTCTTTAAAATTTGAAAAATATTTGTTATTCAGTTTTACTTTGACCTCTCAACACAGAGAGCAGCTAAAATTACTGATTTTATTAGAAAAAGGCTCAAAGTTGAAGTACCTGCTAATTTTCAGTGCCAAATCCGAGGGCTGACTTTGCAAGTGTATTAAAAAAACTTTAAAATGCTTCACATACTCCCAACTGATCTCATTTGCAACTGTGAGTATCAACAGTATTTACAAATCACGATGCAATTACCCCAAAGTGAGCATCCAAGAAAAATCAGTGAACATTTCTGAGAAGTCTGGCTTATGCAGCCTCAATAACATTACACAGAAACACAGGAAAAAAGTCAATCAGAAAGTAGCCTGCCTTAGCCAGGAACCTGCCTCTTTCCTTCTTTCAGTCCTCTGTCTTACTTGCCAAATATCATTCATATTTTAAAGAAATATGGCCTAGGTTCTATGGAGAATAGCCTGTTCACTATGCAATTATGTTGCAGAGCACAGTCTTCCCCATGTAATGAATTTTACATAAAAACAGGGACATAAAGACAGGAATTTGTCTATCCTACTAGAATTTTTATCTAATATCACCTTAGCTATAATTCTGCAGAAATTCAATGGGACTGCCCTTGTGCATAAACTACAATGGAAAGCTTAAAGAGATTTAGTTTTGCTGGTATTTAAATGTTTTCCATCACAAAGCATACAATCTTAACTACCATTATCATTCATTCTGTCTAGAATGTTTTGCAGACAGCTGAATCATGATGCTGTTAGGCAAGGTTACAACACCTTGGTTTCAAAATTGGAAAACACATACTGGACCATCAGTAAGCCTGGAAGTAAAAAAACCAGTACATCTAAAAATCCCTCAAACATGATACACCAATTTAAATTCTATCCTCTTGCTTGCTTCTCATTCAAAGTTTTGGATNTTTTTTTTTTTTTTACCTTGTGACTCGGGTGGCTTAATCTGAGACGATTCACATTTCTGCCTCCGTCGCTGCTTTTCATCCTCCCATATAGCTTGCAAACCAGGGTTCCTGCCAATCTGGGCTGAAATATGCAATTATACATGAAGGGAAATCTGCCAAAATGACAAAGCATTCTTTCCCCAAGCTGGATTCTGACACTTTTCTTCATCTCTTTGTCATTCTAGCCTGTTATTTTTTAATTGCCATTCCTGCTTTACTCTAGGATTTGGTATTACGTGAAAGTTAAGGCATAACTTCATTTGCTTTCCAGATCTCGTATTTGTAATCTAGATCTCTGGCTTTTTCTTGTCTTCCCACCAAGTAGTGTATATATGTATATATATGTGTACGTACATACATATGCATACATGCACACATGATGTTGGTGTTTCCATTAGTATTTTTCCTATAGGTCTGAAATCTTCTATTATGCATTAACAAAAATCTCTTTATATTGCTCTGATAAGACACTATTTTTATAACCTCTTTTCTTTCACAGTTAATTATTTTTTTTTAACTTTATAAATTTGGAGATCAACAATTCACTAAAACTGAAATATGGATTGTGATTTAACTAAGACGAGCTTTAAAAGAAGAGTGAACTATGACAACATGGTTTCTGTTCTAAAACCATTTTACATGGAAAGTTATTAACACTTCACCTTCAATATCCAGTTGATTCAAAATGTCAGCAGCTACTGCATCCACCTCCAATTCACAGGTACTTTGTGGCTCAACACCTTTCAACATTAAAGAGCTGTGACAACATAGACACCACAGATTAATTTTATCAATACACTGAGTTTGAAACATGTATCATCATTGTTTTTTAACTGGACTAATATCTAAAATTATTTAGAGGAAACAGGAGTGACAAACTGAATGCAGAATTATCAGTTCCCCTCCTCACCTGCAAGTCCTTAAACTAATGATCATATTCAAATCTAATTAGATAAGAAATCTGTACCTTCAACTTAAAGGGTTTAGCTTTTTCTTTTGTGAGGAAAAGAGAAAGAGCTGGTAGATAACTCCAACTACTAAAGCAATTACAATAATGTTCTTCTCCTCAAATACAAGATGAAATGTTCTACAGAACTCAGTCAATAGGACCAGGTGTGTAGGCAGGATCATGCACCCAGAAAACACAGTGGCAAGAATTTTTCTTTCTCACTCGTAGTTCAGAACAATGCAGAGCACTTTAACATTTACAACTAGTTTTTCTGGAATTTTTTCTTTATTTAGCCTGGTGAATAAGAAAGGGAATATTAACAACCCAAACACATGCTGAACTAAGGGTAGCTGGCTTGAGGAAGACTTGAAATACTAGAAAAAGATTCAAGATGGCTGTACAATTATCTGATCACCTTCCTGCTGTGCTTTTTCAGATCTGCAAATGTCAGTGACCTTCCACCTGTTGCTGTCAGTGAACAAATTTTAAGGAGTCCATGGAGGAAGGCAACAAACAGAAACCATCTTGTAAAAGTCCGTTTACCATTTAAAATGTTTTAGGGCAACACTGAAAATCTGCTCCAAGCTCTTCAACTTTCTAGTAGGGCTTATAGCAATAGGACAAGAGGTAATGGTTTTAAACTGAAAGAGGTTAAATTTAGACTAGACGTAAGGAGAGTGATAATGAGGGTGATGTATGATAAGACGTATGATAAGGGTGATGAAATGCTGGAACAGACTGTCAAAAGAGGTGGGAGAAGTCCCATCTCTGGAAACACTCAATGTCAGGTTACAGGGCTCTAAGAAACCTAATGTAGTTGAAGGTGTTCCTGTTCATTGCAGGAGGGCTGGACTAGATGACATTTAAAGGTTCCTTTGAATCCAAACTATTTTATGATTCTATGCACACTCTTCAAGACAATCCACTGCCATCACATCCTTCTGTTCCCAGTCATGCCATCCACTAGGAAACAAGCCCGCAATATGCTCAAAATGCATAGTTTTCACGTCACACACTTTGGGTGTTCACTCATCAAAGGATTGAAACAGAGCTCTGCCTGCACAGTGGGCAACAGGAACTAGAGGCAAGCTGAAATTTGTATTTTGATCCCACAATAACAAACAACTGCAAGAGCACTGGGAAAAAAGACTGAGAGAAGAGGCTGCAAGAATTGTTAGCTCCCTTTACAAAACCAAAACATTTCTGGGAACAAGCAAAAAGGACCGTGATAGAGAATGGTCAGTGACATCAGAAATGTGGTAAAGACTTGCCTTGACTTGTCTGGAGGATACAAAATCAAAGATCTGAGCTTCCCACTTTCACTGATTTCTTCTTTTAAAAGACAATAAAAAACCCCAAAAACTAATGGGGGTTGGAGAGAAAGATGAGGAGCCTTTCTGTCAAAAACTACAGTAATTCAATTTACATGGCATATTACTTTAATTAAAAACACTGAAACAAATCTAGGATTTATCATTATAGCTGTCATTAACACTTTAATGATGAAGGCAGGGCTGGCAGTCAAAACTGCACACTCTAAAGAATTACGTGGAAGCTAATAAAGACACCTGACACACAGTAAATTCTTCATTAGACTTGAGAGAATGTCTTCCCAATACCACTGGTTCATTAGCTTGGCATTTAACATGCTTGTCAAGGTGAGCTGCTAGACACTTGCACTAGTTGAAGTCATGGCGGTAGCACTACAAGCTTCTGCAACACTCAGGTAAGCCACAAAGGTCAAGAAGTCAATTGTTTCCACTTCAGGAAAACCCTTGAAGGGCATATGAAACCAGAGCAGCTTTAACTGGCCCTTCTAACATTTTAATTTATGTTGATTAAAAAAAAAAACCCATGAGGTGGTGAGGGGGGAGTACAAACTGCCCTGAAATACAATTATTTAACTTGGGTACATGCTGCTTTGGGAACTGGTTCATCTGAGTATTGGCAATAGCTTGGTCAGCTGTTAGGTTTGGTGCTTTTGCTCACCTAAAACAAATGTGTGCAACATATTGGGAAAACACACAAAGTAACTGTATTTCTCATTCTCCCTGATCAAGACACATTTCCTCAGCAGCTACAGTGCTGTTTTTAGCAGGTGAGAAGACAGCATGAAGTAATCAGAACATGTCTAGTCTCCCAGTGGTAGTTAATTGAAAATATGAACTATTTCATGTCATTAGCAGTTGTAATGCCTTGGAAGATATTCAGAAGTGGCCTGTTCAATACAGATTGCTTTATACAACAGACTAATCACCTGCCTCACATCGCATGCATCAGTTTTGCAAAGAAAAGTAGTGGTTTAGGTAATGCCAAAACCATGATTTGAGAATATCTGGATTAGAACATGGTTAGAAAAGATGAATTAGCAAGTCCCAGGCAAAGCTTTTCACAGCATCTATGTTCCATTTTGTAAGAAGGAATGTAAAGAGACTTGTTCACAAGATAAAACTTGTAATACAGGTATATATTGTGGGAATATTTAAAATCAGAGGGTTTTGGGCAAGTTGCAAAAGGCAGGCCTCAGAGACAGCAGAACAGCAATTAGAGCTAAGCAGTAGCTATAAGATTTGTCAGCAGAAAAATTATACAAGAAGTAGAAAGTAAGGACAAATAGAACAATGGTCTGTGTATTAACACTTGGCTAGAATAGCTCCGTAAGTTACAGAAAAGTATATCTAGCGAGATATTAGGAAGTTCTAAGCTCAATAATGGAGCTCTGTGCATTGTATCTTAAGGCTTACAAGTAGGTATTGTATTTGAAATAAGTGAGCATTGTTTTAACCAAAGGCACCTGTGCTTATAGTGGTTGGATAGAACTTCTGTCAATATGCTTTTGCTTTGTGTGATTGGTCAAAAAGTTTTTAAAGTAAGTTGTAACATTAAGTTCTTTGTCTGCTGCCAGGGATGTGAGCTGCTGGCATCTTCCCATTGCCATAGCCATGTAATGAGGCTGATGCTGGAAAATAAACAGCTCGAGGCGAATTCCTCAGCAGTCCCGTCCTGTTTGTGATTTGTACATAGTCCCCTGGCTGGCAATATATGAAAAACAGGGTTAAGTGAGGTAGTGTAGAAGGAACCCAGCTGCAGGAGAACAGAAATTTACTCTCTGAAGAAGCAAGATAAATCAGGGTTGCACAACACTGAGTTGCCATGGCTAGGCTACTTGGGATACTCATACTAGTTAATTTTAAATTGCCTTCTAGACCTACACACTAGGTGAAAAACTGCAATACAAATCCATTTTACTTTTGTACTAAAAGCTCCAAATACATTATTTTGAGAACAGAGAAAATGGTCCTTATTTTTGAAGAATGTAATAGTTTGTTCACACTATCCACTGAGATAAAAACTATAGTTTAGGATGAAACTTGCGCTCAAAGAAACTACCAAGGTTTGGTTTTCCTAGACATTGAGACAATGAATCAAGGCTACAGTCAATGCTTTTTTTAAGAAGTGCTCACTACATACAGCTAGGTAGATCAAAGCCCTTGAAAACCTTGAAGAATAATCAACAAGGTCAGTATCTTAATTCACCAATATTAATGACAGCCTAAGGAAAGAAGTTCTGTAATGACCACATCTGAGGTATTTGTAATGTTAAACTGAGCACAAGAGACAAAAACTAACTCCATGGAGTATCTGAAAGGTGTTATTCAACTGTGCTGATAAGGACTTGAAAATTTTACATAATGATTTTCCATACTCCTGTTCATGGCAGAAAACATGTCCTTGTTTTCAGGATGTTCAAGTGACTTAAATAATGTGCACATTATATTAAAAAATCAAACAGCTAAATAAAAACATGCACAGGCTGACAAGCGAGAAAAGCAATTATGACAGTCACAAGCCTAGCAAAAATCTGCAATATTACATATCTGCTAGACTGTGCAGAAGTGTTATTTGTCAGATCTCTCCACTTCCATATAAACTAGTGTCTAATAGCAAATCTAGGATTTAAAAAAAGAAAGTGTTTCTCAAAAGCATTCTACCAATCATTCTGCTTTTAACACATCATGTCCAAGTGGTAGACTTGACTGGCAGACACTCTAACTCTAATGTTTACCAGAAAGTTTTCTCAACAGAACCCATAGAAGTGTTTCATCATTTATTATCAGCTGCCTGAGTGGGAACAAAATGTGTCTCATGTCCAGAATTCCTGATGTCAAACAGCTGGATAGCACTACCAGGTTCAGGTGACTGCCGCTCATTTTAGGGCAGGCTTTGTAGGTTTCAGTGCAGTAACACTGGCAGGTATTATACCTAAAAGCCTTACAACATCAGGGATTCCTGGGCACTAGAGATTTTGGACATTTGTCTACTTGATAACAGAATCATTCTAGAATTACATATTAAAAAATGTCTCTGACTTAGTACAGTGCACTTATCATAGCAGTGAATCAATAATTTGTAGATTTGCCAGGAGCAAGACAGGACACGGCTGGGTTGAATGCTGTTCTTGGTAAGTGGCTGAGTAGCAAGGTGCTCTCTAGCATGAAAGAGGGAGTTCAGCCACCAAGAAAATTTGACACAGTTCTCAAATGTTTTTTGAAATAAGGAACTATCACTAGCATTTCCTTGGCAAAATGCTGCTCATGTTACACATGCGACTTTTAAATTTTGCATATAACCTTCCAGGTATCCAGAATTGTATTTCAGCCAAGCGATATATGGTGTTCCAAAGTCAAGAAATGCCCAATCACTGGCACTGCTTGCTTAAACAAGAGAACTTGTTAACTGCCGCTTACAGCAAGGACTTGGCAGATACATGCTGGACTATCTCTAAAATGTATTCTTAATGTACACAAAGGATAATGAGTCCAAACAGACTTCCCAGTCACTAAGAATACAAGACAGGCCTAGAAATTTTGTGGTCTCAAACGACATTTGACTGTCCTTTCCCTTCTTGCTTTTTGCTGACAGAACAAATAATAAGCATACAGCTGAAAGGTAGGGAAATATTTATGTGATCTCCATATCTGATATAAAGGACAAGCAAAGAAATTTAGAAGTTCAGTGATATTTAGAAGAAACCCCAAATGTTACTAAAAATAGCAGTCAAATCACAGTAAGTAGAGTAGGTAAAATTACAGTAAGTAAAAAAATTTTGCTAAAAAATTCACAAAACAGTCAAGTATCTCAACTTGAACTGGGTAGAACTTGAAGAGGACTAGATAATAAAGTGAGGGGACTGTGCAGGTATTGCACATGAAGCTAGAAATGAATACAGCTGTTGATATGTAAGTACATATGTGGGAATACAGAACATACTTTGTTAAGAAAAGAGAAATAAAGGAAGAGAGACAGTTTTACAGCTACTGAGTAATGCTATAGCCTGCAAAAACAGAAACAGTTGAGTCACAATCATTTCAGGAAACAATTAAAAGGGTTTCCTTGGATAGGTATCTCATACTCTCTGGGTCAGATTTACCCTCAGTAAGGCTGATGATGACAGTTATAGATCCATTAAGCCAATCTAGAAGCAAATTTTCAAAATTTGAAAGGAAATGAAGTAGGAAGGCAATATGAAAGTGGCACTGCAGTATGGGTTTGATTACAAGAACACTGTTTTAACTTGATGACTCCCACAAATAATCCAGGAGAAATTTTAACAGGCAAATTATTTTGTGCAGATACAGAACAGAGTAAAATCAGGACTGGAAAAGTTTAGGTTTTTTGCTTTGCTATGGCATGTAGGTCCTACAGCATGGGGAAGACAGTCATGCTAGAACATCCTTAATAAAAAAACTAATTTTCTAGACAAAAGAACATTTAACACAGTATCAAATGCAAACAATTTCAGTTGCAGGAATCATAAATGAGTTCCCAATTTATTAAAGCATTTTAAGAGCTAACTAAATGTGAAATTCCTCTTGGTTATATAAAAAGGACAGAGCATCGATACAAAATGTGTATAACTGAATATAGACTAGTTTCTGTGACTGAGCTTACTTCACATCTCATTAATACAGCAGTGTAGTAATGAAATATCCTCATAAGGCAAGCCAGTAGACATGCTGGATACATAACCAGATCATAGTAACAGAAAACTAAAGCAGGATAACTCAGAAGTAGAATAATAGTAACAGGATGAGAAGAGAAACATCTTGTACTAATAAATCCTAAAATGCTCACAAGCCAAATTGGCATGATAAATGAAACTGTAAAGTGTATCGGGAACTACCATTATCATTGCATATGGTGTACAGAGAATTTGTGTGGTATATTATGTAGTATTCAGGCTTTATGTTCAAGAAATAAATTCCTGCTGGTAGAAATATAGCAAACAGATACCAGGGAAATGGACAATCTTGGTATTTTCCCCATTATTGTTAATGTCCCACTTCTGGAACATATGTGAGCACTGGAGAAGGACTGGCACAAGTGAGGTGCTGCACCCCTGGCTGTATACATGGAAGCGTGGAAGGAGGAGGAAAGAAGACTTGTGGTTACAGCCATGAGGAGGCATCCTTGGCTCCTGCTCTGCTAAGCTTATCCCACTCTGGTGTTGACAGCCAGGAAGTACTACTTTGCTTTCTTTTTATTTGTCTTCCCCAGATCTGTGTAAAGTAACATCAGATAATCCTGGTCGAACTTAATGATCCAACCTTTAATGTTTAAGTAAGCTGGCTTGTGGAACTAAGCCAAATAGAAGTTGAAATGGACTGCGAATGAAATATGCAGCCAAAAAGAAGAAACAGCCCAAGAACAACTGCACATAAAGTGACCAGAAGTTGTCAGACGAATGTTGTTGCAAAATCCCCTTAAAGTAGTAATAGAATCAGAAAACCAGATGTAATCAACAGAAGCTCATGTTTTTGCATGCTAGAAAACCAGAAGTATGGTTTAATGCGCACACTTTCTACTGGGGAAGCAAATTCTTCCAGTACATAACACTAGCAGGAAGTGTGGCATATTGAGCCCAATAAGCTCTTCAGAGAAGAATGACAGGATCCACCCAAAGACTGCGAAGATTATTAGATGACAGAAGGACCTGCTCAATTGTTAGCAAATAGCGTACAGAATTAACTTGCTGTAGATAAACTATACAAATCAAAGTAGCTTCACATTCTGTGAGTTTCTCTCCCCTCCCCAACTCTGGCCACAAAATTCCCAAAATTCCAGAAATATTTCATTTTCTTATAGAAGTAAAATGATAACAAACTGTAAAGTAGGAAATGCCTAGGAAAAAGGAAAAGCATGGGTAACAGAGATGAAAATTCTAAGCTGAGTTTCTTATGTAGCTACCATTTGAAATGGACAAACTGAAATTCTCTAATAACACACTATNTATTATTATTATTATTAATTACTCCCCTTTCATCAGGCTATTTTATTTTGTCCTCCCACATGTTACCTGGGAGAAAAGACTGACTCTCACCTGGCTAAAACCTCCTTTCAGGCAGTTATAGAGAGCAATAAGGTCAGCCCTGAGCCTCCTTTTCTCCAGGCTAAATAACTCCAGCTCCCTCAGCTGCTCCTCACAGGACTTGTGCTCCAGACCCTTCACCAGCTTCATTGCCCTTCTCTGCACTTGCTCCAGTNTGGAGAAGTCCTCTAAGATCATCAAGTCCAACTATTAATCTAACACTGCTAAACCATGTCCCCCAAGAATCACATCCACATATTTTTTGAATACTTCCAGGAGATTCCACCACTTCCTGGGCAGTCTATTCCAATACCTGACCACCCCTTCAGTAAAGTAACTAATATTCAATCTAAACCTTCCTGGCACTTTTATTGTTTATTATTTTAATTACTGTAAATTATTGTAAATTATTTTTACTTCCTGTTTTATTATTATTATTAATATTATTATTATTATTATTATTATTATTATTATTATTATTAATTACTCCCCTTTCATCAGGCTATTTTATTTTGTCCTCCCACATGTTACCTGGGAGAAAAGACTGACTCTCACCTGGCTAAAACCTCCTTTCAGGCAGTTATAGAGAGCAATAAGGTCAGCCCTGAGCCTCCTTTTCTCCAGGCTAAATAACTCCAGCTCCCTCAGCTGCTCCTCACAGGACTTGTGCTCCAGACCCTTCACCAGCTTCATTGCCCTTCTCTGCACTTGCTCCAGTCCCTCAATCTCCTTCTTGTAGTGAGGGGCCCAAAACTGAACAGAGATTTGAGATGTGACCTCACCAGTGAAGTCATGTTAGTTAAGGATGATTACAAAAACACAATCTGTGAACTGATGTGTAAATATTCTCTATAACTATTAAGCTTGCTTAACTCTTCATCAAAGTCATCATTCCAAAACCCAGAAAGTAGAATTTTGCCCATTATTTCCCAGCTGCATTTTTACAACCATAAACCACAAAGCATCAGGTGACCAAGACCATACAGAGAAACTAAATAATGATAATTTCTGTCACATAATCACTTTTTTTTTAACATGTAAAACATATAAGGGTCCTTTGAATGAGAGACTGTTACTCCATTACATGCAAGTAAATGTATATACATACAGGAACATACAGCATACAACAGAAAAACCTGGGATGCTGACCTTGGTATTTCATCTTCTTCCCATTCAATGAAAGACACGTTGCTTGAATTTTCTGGCAAATGAGTTCTATGATGTTTACTTACACCTGATGTGTCACCTAGGGGAAAAGTAGAATGAGAAATTAATTAATTTATGTGGCAATATTTTTTACAAATATCATTATATAACTGCATTTATTATTTAATATTACCAGTCCACCTGCTTCTAGAGAAGAAATGGCACTGCATGATATCATCTTCACCCATTAACTATGCTATCATATAAATTATCTAATTTTATTTCTAACACATAGACATGCATATATAGGAAAGAAAAATATACCTCCAACACACTGACATTATTCGAACTACATTTGTTGCATTCTAGTCATATCTTAGCCTAAATTCAATCTTCTATTTGTGAAAATTTCAAAAGAAATCATACAGTCTGATGTAAACTTCAGAATTTCCCAGGTCCACAGTTCAAATCCCAATGGAAATTAGAAGCCAAAGAAAACACTAAATTTTACTTCACACTTTTCCTTTTTCTTATTCGTGAGCTGGAAGGGAATATACAATACATTCCAGATACAATGGTAGTAGCAGTAAGTGGAAACCTGCAATGAAGGCAGACGTTGTCTGACCTACAAATAAAGAAAACACTGTAAGCTTGCTCAGAGGTCTCCATGTAAGGAAGTGTGCTCCAAAGTCATGCTGGTGAAGTCCTCTCAGAAGAATTCCTACCGCCCTTGAGGTCTCCACCCGAACCTCAGTTTTCAGAGAAAAGAAAGACAATATACACAGGACATAGCAGAGGAAAGAAAAAGGCCCAGGAATGGAGTTGGAGGGAGGCAGAATGGGAGAAGAGTTTGAAAATTACTCAGTCTCCCACTTCTACCTGAAAGACCAGCTTGAACTTTGAATTTTTTCAGCTACGGTGGTGTCACACACTAGCAGTTTTCTGGTATTAAATTTACTTTTCAGCCGTAGCAAACACTCCTGCATTTGTTAAAGCTACACCAATTAACTCAATTGTCAGAGGTCTTNGGGCAGTCTATTCCAATACCTGACCACCCCTTCAGTAAAGTAACTAATATTCAATCTAAACCTTCCTGGCACTTTTATTGTTTATTATTTTAATTACTGTAAATTATTGTAAATTATTTTTACTTCCTGTTNCTTAACTCTTCATCAAAGTCATCATTCCAAAACCCAGAAAGTAGAATTTTGCCCATTATTTCCCAGCTGCATTTTTACAACCATAAACCACAAAGCATCAGGTGACCAAGACCATACAGAGAAACTAAATAATGATAATTTCTGTCACATAATCACTTTTTTTTTAACATGTAAAACATATAAGGGTCCTTTGAATGAGAGACTGTTACTCCATTACATGCAAGTAAATGTATATACATACAGGAACATACAGCATACAACAGAAAAACCTGGGATGCTGACCTTGGTATTTCATCTTCTTCCCATTCAATGAAAGACACGTTGCTTGAATTTTCTGGCAAATGAGTTCTATGATGTTTACTTACACCTGATGTGTCACCTAGGGGAAAAGTAGAATGAGAAATTAATTAATTTATGTGGCAATATTTTTTACAAATATCATTATATAACTGCATTTATTATTTAATATTACCAGTCCACCTGCTTCTAGAGAAGAAATGGCACTGCATGATATCATCTTCACCCATTAACTATGCTATCATATAAATTATCTAATTTTATTTCTAACACATAGACATGCATATATAGGAAAGAAAAATATACCTCCAACACACTGACATTATTCGAACTACATTTGTTGCATTCTAGTCATATCTTAGCCTAAATTCAATCTTCTATTTGTGAAAATTTCAAAAGAAATCATACAGTCTGATGTAAACTTCAGAATTTCCCAGGTCCACAGTTCAAATCCCAATGGAAATTAGAAGCCAAAGAAAACACTAAATTTTACTTCACACTTTTCCTTTTTCTTATTCGTGAGCTGGAAGGGAATATACAATACATTCCAGATACAATGGTAGTAGCAGTAAGTGGAAACCTGCAATGAAGGCAGACGTTGTCTGACCTACAAATAAAGAAAACACTGTAAGCTTGCTCAGAGGTCTCCATGTAAGGAAGTGTGCTCCAAAGTCATGCTGGTGAAGTCCTCTCAGAAGAATTCCTACCGCCCTTGAGGTCTCCACCCGAACCTCAGTTTTCAGAGAAAAGAAAGACAATATACACAGGACATAGCAGAGGAAAGAAAAAGGCCCAGGAATGGAGTTGGAGGGAGGCAGAATGGGAGAAGAGTTTGAAAATTACTCAGTCTCCCACTTCTACCTGAAAGACCAGCTTGAACTTTGAATTTTTTCAGCTACGGTGGTGTCACACACTAGCAGTTTTCTGGTATTAAATTTACTTTTCAGCCGTAGCAAACACTCCTGCATTTGTTAAAGCTACACCAATTAACTCAATTGTCAGAGGTCTTCAGTAATTAAATATTTATTAGAACATGTATTTTTATTCTAAAAATTTCGTAATAGTCTTGCCGATGTGAATTCCACTACTTAGAATATGAGGTTTAGGGATACGTCACGTAGCAAAAAGCCCTAAGTTACTACAGAAGCAACTGGCAGGCACCATGCCAAAAGAACCCTGGAAGCTACAAACAGAAGCTACAAGCAGGCTTAATTCCATACGTTCCAGACCAAACTTACTGCACTCAGACTAGGCTCCTGCAAACCCTGCCCCTACATCAGACTCTTAAGTGTACTGGCATGGCACAAAGACGTGGCATTCAAGTGGGGTGAAAAGACACTCTTGTGCTTATGCAGAGCCAGCTCACGTTTCAGCCACACCTGCGCTGTTACGGTCTATGCACTTCAATGCCTAAGCAGGCGGTTCTGGAAAGACAACACAAAATATCTGATCCCATTTGCACAGATCCAGCTCAAACCTAGCACACCTTACTCTCTGTGCTGTTTAGAAGTGATTACTTGCCGTAGGCAGCTAGTCCAGGAAGAAACACAGCCATGTTTTTACTGCATGGCACATCAGCTAATTCTCCATATTAAAATGTAAGCTGACTATGCATGGAAACAACTCTTATTATTTTTCATTCGCAACTTGATTATTTCAAGTTGATGAAATGGGACTGAATAGTTGTATATTTTAAAGGAAAATACATCTCACAACAGCTATGCAAGATTATAGACCAACTGCAAAAATATATACTACTATTTTTAAAAATTATATGCATTTCAAATACCAGTTTCAGTGGATTATTCCCTATCATTGCTGTTTTCATATATTTCTAAAAATCGAGGCTCAAATTCCTGTATTAGTTTGTTTCCTCAGGAAAGTTAATCACAGGGATAAGAATTTAAGGACACTCAATATTCCCCTTCTCTTGATATAAAGATCTTTAAAGACAGTAGCAATGACACATCAAGGTCTTTCAGAGTCATATTACAGAAGCAGATTCAGCTACTGAAAATAAAAGTTTTGCAACAGTTACAGTGGTATGTGGTGCATGAATGAATAGGCAGCTTCTTCACAGCTCATAAAGACAAGGACTTGAGGAAATGAACTGCTGCACCTTCTGGATACAAGCTGATGAAGGCAGAATATTCCTCTTACAAGAAATCTGCATGCTGACCTCTCTCAGCCTTCAAAAACACTGACTTATCTCAGTGAGAAAAATACTACTATGAACAGGCTCCTAAGGCTGCTTGCTTACACTGACAAACATATGAATTGCCAGACTCATTTTTCTATCATCATCTGCAAGGGAAGTAAGGTAAGTGTTTGCTGCACATCTTTTGGTAAAGGCCTTTACTGCTGTCTAAGAAACAATGTTTGGCCTGGCCTGCGTAACACAGCTGTACCTGCCTGAAACACAGAGGCTGAGGAACAGGCAAGTAAAGTGTGTCAGGTGTAAGCAGAGGCTGTGCTTCTGCACCGCTCCAACAGCCTGAGCTCAGAGAGGGCTGCTGTACAAGGACAGGCTCTTGACAGCAGTGCCTCTGTAAGACTGCACCAGGGACAAACCATTTGTCGCTCGGCTGCTGTGCCAGGAGCAATAGACAGTGATCCTGCGCCTGGGGACTCCAAAAGACTGAGCTCAGGCTACTGATGCATGTGTGATGTGGAGCCATGCAAAGCAGAATGAATCTTCCTAGAAGCACTGCAGCCAGTATCTGATCAAGCCAGACAAGGTAGTGTCATTTTTCTCCTTTTATTTTACTGGATTCTTCCCCTATAAGAATAGTTAAAGTCCACTGGTCTCAGCCCATGCTCCTCTTCAATCCCCTTGCTCCCATTCAAGACTTAGGTCCCTCATCCTTAAATAAATGATGAAGGAGAATATAAACAGCTTATGTTTTTCATCTATCAACTGAAAGAGGCGGGGAAAAAGAGCTATGGAAAAAGAATGGAAGCAACATATTTGATACAATCACATTGCATGTTTCCAGAAGGCTGATTTGAATATTTGGAAGACTAAAGGTACCTGACTGTATTTCCTCAGGACTGAAAATTCTGAAGATGCTCTGTCCATGGCAGAGCTTTTGCCTTCCTACAGTTCTAACATCAGGGAAAAGTGTGGCCTATTGTTGGGTACGAAAAGGTATTAGTTATAAAACTCCATGGGCTAACCTATTGCCATCAGAATACACATGCATAAAAATAAGGAGGAAATTCAGCATGATTACTGCTCTGTGTTTTTAGAGAAAGATATTTCACCATTGCTTTCAACTTCTGCTTTAGCTGTAGGAACAATTATGATTTAAGTAAATACTTAACAATACTTATTTTACTAAACACTACGTACCAAAGGCATACTTTTCCTACTGTTATCTCTCCTTTATAATGAAGAATTTAGAAGAATTAGGGATGTTTTCACTGAACTTAATTTTTATGTCAGTGGTACATCTGAAATGCCAAATTAATTTCTTAAAATGCTTCCTTTGCTCACACACTAATAATTCAAATTTTACCTTAGAGCAAATGACTTCAGCACAAACACAAGCATTTTAGTTAAGAACATTGATTGTCATCAGAGCAAAATCATTAGCCATAATTTTGTGAAGACACTACTGCAACAAAAAAAAAATAATTTGAATTGAAGTAAGAATCAAAACCATAAAAAACAAAGCAACAATATTATTCTGCTATCTTTCATGTCAATTCTTCAATTAAACATCAACAATTTTTCATCTTCTAGAAAACAGGTGTGGTCATCTTGTGAAATGGTCACAGCTGCACTGCTGACAGAACATGTGTTTCTTGAAACACAGCATCTTATTTCAGGAAGTAGGCTCAGAAAGCAAACTTCAGGGAAATAGCATGATACTCATTCAGCCAAAATAAAGCAAAAGCTTGACAGCTAGTGATGTCTTGTTTAAAACGGTAGTGTTTAGCCTGCAAAACAATTATTCGGTCTTAAGAAATAAACACCTTACCTTTTCTCCTTGCTTTTCTGAATTTGACAGCAGCCAGGTTTATTAAATTCATTCCATATAAATTGTAGTCTATAAAGAGTTGGAGGAGGTAGGGAATATGGGCTTCATGAGGCTGGTAAGATTTGTTCATTATGGCTCCACCTTGCAGAAGCTCACAAACTCTAAAGACAAATTAGGACATAAATAAAATACTATTTCAGTACAACAAATATACAAATACAATACAAATATTTATATTTGACTTTATCAAAATATAGAATACTTAGACATTTCAAATTTTGCCTTAGTTGTATTTTTAACTTATGAACTGTGTTTTCACAATAATAGATGAACAAAAATGATCTCTGCTAATAATGATACAATATTTGTGTGTTAGTTGCAAAGGAGACTTGAATCCTTCAGCTAAAAAACCACCAAACTCTCTGAAAAAAAATCCTACGATATTCTATTCCTGCAAGTGAACCAAAAACCACTACAGCCAATGGAAATCTTTCAACAGATTTCAACTGTGGCAGCTGTATGCCTACCCACCAGTGGTAAGTCTGAAAGTCTCTCTAGTTCTCGTTGACATATATATGATACATAAAATGTCCTTCATGGTTTTCAAGCTACATACTGTATACTTAGAAGCAGTATTTTAAAACTCTGCAGAAGGACAAATCCTCTCTTTTAAACAGCTACACATTAAAAAATAATTGCAAGTATTTGGATAACTATAAACTGGTACAATAAGTTTATCTCAAATTAACAGTATACAACTATACAACAAAGAAAAGCACTAAGCATTTCTAAATGCAACAAACCGGGATTAAAAAGAAAGTTTTATACCGAAAAAGGAAAGGAATAATTTAAGTGAAGTGTCAGTCCTTATTTGGATAGGAGCAATTCAAACATGAGAAGCTTCAAATTTTGAAACAACTGTCCTGTCATCCATTAATACAGAAATTTTAAACCATGCAAAACTTCACTTGCCTAGAAGAAAAATCAGACAATCCTGTCTTATGATCATGTATGGGACCGTTTAAAAAAAAGTTACAGTATGTAATAGCACACACTCAAGAAATTTCATTTTATGCTTGGGAAATAATTCCTCCTTATTTATTCCTGAATTTACTGCAGCTACTTTGACAGTAAGATTGAAATCAACAGCACTTTCATACAACAGAACATAACTCTACTGAGAGATAGAGAACCTGTCTAATAACAAAAGCTACTAGGTTATCCAAGCAAATCTTAAATTTAGTAATTTTTACTGGAATTAAAACCTACCAAAATTTATTTCATAACAGATGAAATGAAGCCATATGAAAGACAGCTACATTGTTTTCCTTAAGAGTTACAGGAAAAGAAAGATGATGGAAATTTGTTTAAGTATTCACAAATCACAGTAAACACAGAACAACTAAAGGCAAGTATGTTTTGGTACTGTTTTCCTAACATTCTACTGCTTTAAAAGATTATTGGTGTGTTTAAAATTGGTAAATTTTAAGATGTTTTGAAAACTGTGAGACAATAATTTTGGAGATTTTGTTAAGTTACTGGTGAATCTTCTTTCAAACCTGATTTTTTAATTCAAGATATAAGGAAATCAGACAGAACTTCATACTCCCACATCCTTACCTTTTTACCATTGCAGGATTGTAAAGATAAATCTTCATAAACTGTCTCTCCTTTTCATGGTAACCATAAAAAGGCCTGAAGAGAAAAAAATAAAAGCATGAAGCTAGCCAGTTATGCTGTGGCATTTATTCAATGACATTTTACTATAAGGAGTATTAAATAAGCATGTCTATCTATCCAGATAAAGATGAAGATGTATTTCATTTAGGTCTTCCCCATTAGCCTCTTATACAAACAAACAAAACACCTGAAACGCTCTTATGCTGCTTTGAGGCAATGAGCAGCTGACTTTCAGTATCGACTGTTCTGAAATTCTAAGGCAAGAGAGGTGAAAAAGAGGCAGGTTCTCCTAATTTCTACCTGTTCTTTTCTCACTTATTCAAGTAAAGATTGTCATCAACAGTTTACTCTGCCCAGTTTTCACTACTGAGACGAACAGCTATACTACAATTTATATAGTTCTCACAAAAAGAACAATATCAAGAAATTTGGTAGGTGACCTTCTTTGTTACTGTAAAAACATCAGAAAGTTCTGATTGAAAATAAAACCAAGTTATTGCAGCCACTTTACTCACAATATCTAGAAGCCACCAAAACTGGCTGGGAACAGAAATATTATCTTCCTACACTTAAACAATTAGAAAGAATGTATTTCAGAAATGCACGAAAAGAGCAAATAAAACATAGTGTTGCACAACACTGAAAATTAGCACTTACATTGTTTTGAAGATGAAAAACTGAATGCATGTATCTCGATTACCTGTGCTTTTCCAGGATATTTTCCTATTACTCAAATTATGATTTGACTTATTTTTCAACCCTTGGTTATGCAAGTTAAATAAAAATTAACTAAAAGAATCCTTAAAATGCGAACATTCAATATACATAGCTACACCAAATAAAACACAATGGTCACCTTGATAGATTAGTAAATGTATGTTTAAGAGCCTCCACTTCCTAGCCTGTGCTGCTGTAAGAATCAGACAGACAAACATGACTTGAGAGTCTCCATGGGGACAATTTTACATGAACCAAAAAAAAGAGAACACCTAGAATCATGTTCCTACAAGACATGCCTGGTCTCAGGGAACCTAGAATAATCCAGAGAGGTAGAAAATGCTGCACAGAAAGTACTGCTCCAACAACAGAGACAGAAAAAGCTAAGAAGAACAGGTTTTGCAAAATTATAGACACTAGGATACAATTTATTAAAAATGGTTGTTCAAAAAGGTTTTTGGGAAAACCTGTTAACTATGTTAAGGTCAAAGCAAGTGAGTTAGAAGTTGTACTGCCCTGTAGGAAGACATACATGGGTGGGGAATGAAAAAGATTAGCACTGCAATCACCCAAGTCCAAAGTGCTTCTATGTAGTAGAGCTGCAAAAAACTATTCAAAACAAACAACTAAACAACAAACTCCTGACAGGTCATACTTACATTCCAGATACTAATGATACTTTGAAAACATGTTGAACAGTAGAAGATGGATTGCCTAAAGCCACATTGAGTGCTCTGTCAATGCTGAACGCCACTTGACGAAGGTAGCATTCTGGATGCTGTCCAAAACCATCGTATGGTACATAGAGGTAAGGAAAGATACCATGTAAGTGGAGACAAGTCTTCTGACCTAAAAATAAAAGGTAAACATTTATTTTCTAATGACTGCTTTTTTGTCTTCTAAGTAGCTGCTACATTTTTTTGTATTACTTTCAGGTTCCTCAGACTGGATAAATTTATGACACAAGTGCAGGT
Source organism: Ploceus nigricollis (assembly GCA_013399945.1). NCBI lineage: Eukaryota > Metazoa > Chordata > Aves > Passeriformes > Ploceidae > Ploceus > Ploceus nigricollis. The sequence continues at coordinate 2,489,776 of VXBC01002446.1, read as the reverse complement.
GTGTTTCAAACAAAAGGTACTAACGTAGAGCAGTTCTCACACTTGATTCATTGACAAAACCAATACAGAACAGATGTGGTTACATTACATACACATGATGACACCTGTGTAAAAACAGAATTCACTACTAATTATTTTCTTTATAGAAATAAGGCAACATCTCTCTAAGAATAACTTTGCATACTGAATAAATGTTGGATGCTTAACAGTTTCTCAGCCTTTGTGAGAAGTTTTCACTATCAATCACACAACCTCTCAGAAATTAAAAAGAACATCTAGAGCACCTATGAGGCCATTCAGTATTCTAGTTACTAAAGCATAAATTGGGATGTGGGAAAAAAACCAGGTGATTTTCAACTTTTAAAATCTGTAGATCCCTCAGAGATTTCTACTGTATATGCAAATCTCTAAACTTCTAACAACACGCTTACTTCTCAGCATTAGCTTCCATGAGTCTGCAGCAAGAGCAGAGTGAAAGGACACACCATGAAAACCTTTGTGCTAGACCACAGTCTGAGCTTCTCATTCACACAAGGCAGTACAGTAATATGGACTGGGACCTCCCAAACCCACCACATTTTTGGGGGGACTAGTCTCAACTACAATGCATGTTATCTGCTCTTTTCTCAGCACACTACAACAAAGTATGCATTTGCTGGCATCCATTTGCCACCTTTTCAGTCCCCAAAATCATTCATGACTTCTCAGCGGCCAACGAAAAACTTTCACAGAAAAATACTGTTAGCATGTGCGGCTGATTAGCAACCACCACCACAGTGATAGGCAGCACATATCCCTTTGCATTTTGTTTGGATGAACTCCCTGCATGAGGACAGCAAAACTGGCTGTGCTTTCATCACCCAGGAGATGAATGCTACAGAAAGGGAACACAACTTTACTGGTCCACAAGACCAATGAAAAGACTTCCAAAAGTCCACTCTTTCAAACTGAGGTTATTGCTCAGCTGGTGGAGCTTGCCTGAAGTATTTACACTCAATCATATCCTAGTGGCCACCCAGTGAAGAGAGCTTATGTCCATTAAAGCACAGCAATAACAAGACCTTCAGACTGAGGACTGCCTGCAAATTTTTTACACCTGTGAAAAGCATGCCCAAAAATCCCACTAACAGCACAGCTTTTTTTGCCTCTTTTTTTTAACTAGGGTCAGATGAATTGTTCTTCAATTATGTTTAGAAATAAAGTAATTGCTCAAAAAAATGGTACTACAAGTCCATTTTCCAAGGTGAATTTTATTCTTCTTGCAAGTCAACTCCATCAAGTCTCCTCATCAATGTTGAAATACAGTCTATATATGCAGTCTTAATGTTGAAGTCATCATCTGTGGATTCTGCCCATATCTTTAAGATATTTCAGGAGAATAAAATTATTATTTATGTACCAAGTTTTTCAAACAATAATTCATTAAGAGAAAAGGTAAACTAAAGAAACTAAGAACTACGGGTTTGAGGGTTTTTTCAAAGGCAAAAATAAAGGACAGTAAAAGCTTTATATGGAAGCAAACTTCTTCACCCCTAAGGTGGAAAAAGTCATATATTAGTAGCATGTGAACTGAGAGGACTGATTTGTGCAGTGGTAGCATACCATTTATTTTCTATACCAAGTCACCAACAAATTTGAATGTATACTGATGGCTGTACTTAGGATTGATTTTGAAATAAAGGAGTCCCTCATCCAAATACAATTATCAGAAAATTAATAGTTGTTTAAAGTTCTACAGTTTCTCTATTTAAGTTTGGTTGGTCAGTTTTGGGAGGGACTTAAGTCTGGGGTTTTTTTATTATTTTTGTTGCTAAGTTGGAAAGGGAGAGTTGTTGTTTTTTTTTTTAATGTATCCTAGGATCATGTTCAGGGGGAAATTTAAACTAGTTCATAAAGTAATTTGCCTGAATGCTCACTGCAGCTTAAAAAAAAACAAGTGAACAAACCAACTCAACCCAAGCTAAATTTGAAATTGGAATACAGACTGAATTTGAATTTCTGTATATACAAATATACACATCTATCCTCTCATGAATTTTATAAATTCAGGTGTTTGCTTCCTAGAACTTGACAGTCAGAATCAGTTCTGCACTTATACCTTTTATTTGCACTACTAGCTATGGACTCCTTTCAAAAGCATGACTTTTTTCATATTTTAAAAAATACCTTAGCTTTAATGGTTGTCCAAGTATTCTGAGTTATAGTTAATTTATGATCCCTTAGTTTTTTTATGTCATAATTTATGACAAAATTACAAAGCACCAGAATAAACAGAACAGTGACACAATATAAACTTACTGTACTTAAATTCAGGTTCCTTTCAAGTTAAGCAACTATTTAACAGTTCTTGCTGAACTGAAAATGCAATTTTATTGTTGAATAAAAAAGAGAACATGTACAAAGAAAGTTTCCTTCTATTTCCTTCTGTTCCCTTTCCTTGTACTCTCCTTTATGTGCAAAAAACCCCATAAAAAACACTATGGCTTTCGATTGAGCGGAGTCAAATTACCACTTAACTCCAGGGAAATCTTATAGAACACACATTCTGAACTGCTTTTCATTTTTGATTCTGCCAAGAAAGCAAACAAGTTACTGCTGAGCTAAGACTCCTATTAGGCTAACAGCTGTCAAGTTACATGGGTTTACACAGCTACTTACTTTGATCCTCGAAAGTATTGATTTATTTATTGTGATATTTGGTTATACTGCTATTTTTACTTAAAATCGATGTTATTACAAGTCTGATCCTGCTAACTGTTAAGAACAGTTGTGTATTTCCATCATTTAGGTAAAATCATCAAAGTGCACCAAATATCATGGTATTGAGTTTGAAGCCCAGACTCCAGTAATAGCAACCATAGTTTGCACTAACCCATTAAAAATTCTAGTGGATTCTTTCCAATAGAGCCACAAGGAGAAAAAATATCTACCCACTGAGGATTTCAGACTACACAGACCTGCCAATTTGCACGAATTAAAAATTTGGCTTAGGAAAAGGTTAATGAGTGTTATGGTTTAAATGTGTTAATCTTATGTTCCTGTTTCTTTTTGGAGATACAGAGAAACAAATTTGTACCACTAGAACAGCACTGACTGCTACAGTGCCCACTTACAGTGACCAGATGATGTTATTTTAATATCTGTTCATCAGTTTCTTCACATCTGTACAATCAGTGGAAGTGGTGCTCAACAGCAGACTCTGCATATGACCACTCTCCGCAGAATTTCTGGATACAAAATTGGCCACTGATGGGACAGGCAACTGAAATGTTTTCATTCTGTGGCCTCTTCATGGACCTGAAAGAATGAGGTCTGCAATGGCTGAATTATCTGCAGATCAAGCACCCCAATATGACTCAAGGAGACTGCTAATTAAAGCACCTACAAGTAAAGCTCAGGCTTAATCATGAGTCTTTGTAAGGCACTGAATGAAGTGTTAAATGAAAGAACACAAAAATTGCTGCTGTAACATAGAAAAAAGGCAGTACACAAAGACTTGAGATATTATGAGATACTCAACTAGCAAATTGGCCATTTTCTCTGAAAAGAAGACACTGCCAACTAAATATCACTGCAGATGAATAGTCATAATAATAATAATGAATCAATACTTCAAAAATAATACAAATGCAATATTTTCATACAGTATAGAAAGAAAGCTCACCTGCAAAACCCATACTTCTAAAAGCAAGTGGCATAAATGTTACTGAAGTATTAAAATAAAGCATTTTGCATACTTGACCCATGAAAAAGATATTAAGAAAGTCAATCTGGTATTTTTTCTGGAAGATGGTTGCCATCTTACTATTAGGAAGATGGTTGCCATACATTACTACTAGGAGTACATACCAAGCATAATCCTTCAGATACTCTATAATTTTTGCTACTACAAGACAAATCTGTAGCAACCCTAAGATAGAAAACTTCAATATTATCAGAAGGGAACTGAAACCAGAATGACAATGCAATGCAAAGATACAGGAACTGATGTCTTCCGACCACCAGAATGCTCAGCCATGCAGAATGATCTGGTAGGGATAAAACTGAGATGTAGTCTACACAGAATGGCTGAAGCTGGAAGGGACTTCTGAAAGTCACCTTCTCCAGCCCCTTGCCCAAACTTATGAACACCTAATTTCACAGTACAACAAATTAGAGAATGTGAGAATTATTATTCAAGTGTCCTCAGAGAAGTGCTTTTTCATCATTTGTAAACATTTACTTTGATTTAAACTTCTAAAAACTTTCTTCCACCAAGATCAAATTGGACAAATTTCTATACAAAAGAAAAATGTGAACATTATTAATAAGGGAACTTACTTAATTGTCCGGTTCAGGAATAAAGTTTGCAAACAAGACAGAAAAGGAGCACATGAACGTCTGTGTATATATTCCAAGAGAAAACAGAAGTCCATCTGTTCCAGATGGAATTCCACACACACATGACTACCTGCTGGTTCATATTCCATCAAGGGGAGAGCTTCTGTAGATACTGTCTCCATTTATTTCCTCCAGAAGACTTACAATCTCATGGGAGAACAAAGCATGTAGATGATCACAGAAGGCAATCAGGTTGGCCAAGAATGATTTACCTTGAGTGAATCCATTCTGACTACTCTAATTTCCAATAATGAATGAGAACATGTTCTACAGTTGTGATACAGTTAACTAACTTTTCATAAATGATACTCAAAGCTGTGTAGCTCCTATCCTGTAATTCTTAATTTAGGAACTGACTACAGAACCCTCACAAACTGAACTCAATGCTGGAAACATTTCCAATAGATGTTTTCTTTAGTATTTAGAAAAACAAAAACTAAATCTAAATCTAAATAAATATGACTTCAGAGAACAGTTCAACGCTGGTCTACATGCAGTCATATTTTGCTGTGATATTTCTCCTACAGAACAAGCTGGTCCCATTATAAGAAGCTAAGCAAAGCCCAAGGGAACAATGGTGTGGGAGTAATATAGAGACTACAGCAGCACTTAGAAGCATGGCAAAACCCTGAGATTTTAGGATATTTGGGCTGGGAATTAATAAAGAGATGCAGAAGACGGAAGATAAATGGCTTTTCATACACTTGCAATCTATTAGAAGTACTTTAAGTACAGTTTTGTAAAGTGGAAGGACTAACTAAGCATGGACAAGCATTAGAAGAATGCACACAAACACATCAAGCGTCACTACAGGATGCAGAAAAAGTCAGACAATCGTAAGAGATTTCTTTCCTTTAACAGCAACAGTAAAGCAAAATAATTAGAAATCAAAAGACATGACACTACCATCTTAAAAAGAAAATTGGTATTTTCAACCAACTGTTGAACCACTTACATTCAAAAACACTTGAAAAATGAACTGTGAATAGTGATGCCTACAGAGAATTGGAAAACTAACAATCCTGTTGTAAAAACAATTCTAAAAATGAAATTTTTAAAGTGGAATATTATTAGAATTCAATTTCAAAGTAATTTCTTCATGCAATAAAAGTTCCTGTGTCTTGGGCAATCTCACCCTTTCTCCAGGAAGAGGCTTCAGAGAGCAACATCAAGTTGTAACAGGAGTACATCATCTACCCTGCCTGGTAGGTACAACACAGGCATCTTGTGCACAGTTCAGATGGTGCTTTCAGTCTAAGCTATGCTGCTCACTGGGGTGGGCTTGTCAAGCCTGTATCACTGAATACCACCAGAACTGAGCTATTGAAAAGGCACAGGTCTCAGTCACTTTCTAGTGCTAACACAGCCTGTGAAACTATAGCCACCCTTCCTTCTCTCTGACACAAAGCAAACAAATAACATACACGGACCGGTAAGTAAAGTAATGCTTTGATGAAGACAAATCCTTTTCCTAACAAAACTTGGGAAGATCTTTCCCCCTTAAGACTCTTGCTAAGTAATTCAGAAATGTAAGAGTTCACGCTTTTAATCTCAAAGAGTTCTTCAGGAGTATATTACATTAATGTAACTTCTTCAGTGATTAAATAAAACTTTCAATCTTCTCCCAGAGTCATGAAACAAGTCAGCTTTTTCACAAGGACTGAGAAGAAAGGGAGAACTACACACATTGCAGTCCTGGATACCAGAGAATACTCAATGTCAGAGAAACAAGAACAATGAAATTAGGCCTTGCAGCAGCAAGATATCCTCAAAACATAATCAAGAACAGGATGCAAAGACCTTATTTCAAATACATTAGATATTTGTGCCAACACTTTCAGTTTTTCCCTAGGGCGTGAGAAAACACTTATTTCAGTAACACCTGTAAAAGGGACCAAAAAATATTTTTCTTACATTTGCTGAAATCCAAATGGAGTGTTTGGTTATTTGTAATTATTTATCCAGGAACTGTTCCTTGCAACATGTCATACCTCTAATTCTTATGAAGAAAAAAAAAAAAAAAAAACCCAAAAAAACCGCTAAGAAAACCAACCAACCAAAAAAAAAAAACCAGCAAAAAATCCCAAAAAACAACAACAAAAAAAACTCCAACAAAAAACCCCCAAAACAAAACCCAAACAAACAAACAAAAAACCCTCACCACTAGGAAAATGAGGCCCTTGACTCACTGCAATTAGATTGTTCCTCAGCCTTGATTCAGGGATCCTTAGTGAAGGAGAAGAGCTGGGTTTTTTGTCTGTAATTTAAAATTAGAAACCCCTGTATAACTAGACGCACATTGGAGTGATACCTTGAGCTATGGCAGGAAACAGATCAAAGAAAAGCAGCAGTATGGAGATTTAAGCAAGAAGTCCACAAGCTTTCTTGAATTTGGTATCTTCCAAAGGACAAATTCCTCTCAGGTTAAGGTAACATCAAATAAAATTACATTTGAAACACTGATTTTTACTAACATCTCCAACTGCCATCCATGCAATTAATTTGCTCACTGACAGCTTTTACATCAAGCATAACTTGTCTTAATAATTTGAAATACTAGGCCTAAGAGACCACGTGGTTTACCAAGTCCTGTCTTCTCCAGTCTAGCAAGCAATTCAATTGTCACACAAAACTGAAGGCCATTAGATACTTTGAACTGTGAAGTATCCAAAGAAGAAATAACCTTTGAGACCTCTCAGGCTAGAATTTACATTGGGAATTACTGCTGATGGAAAGTATCAATGGTAAATTCCAAAAGCAAGGCTACTATCTTTGTCTTACTGAGAATTTTTAACATATATTTTCTATATTTTCATATTTCCAATATGTAAGAGAGGCACATATAAACAATGAGCAAACCCCAAGAAGAAGCACAAAATTGGAAACAGTTTATTTAATACATCAACAAAGATATTCTGATTATCTCCATAAAACTACCTCCTCCTGATTGGAATTGATTAGGATGGATCTTTTTTCAATTCCTGCTGAGACATTAGAAAACAATCTCAGGAGTACCATTGATAAGCCTAGCCATTTATAGGATGCAAAGGTACATCATCAGAAAGGAACATCTATTCCCTACTGTTATCACCAAGCAAAAATAACTGAAATATAACTCAAAAAAATTATTGTTATGCAGTCCAACTAAAACCAGGAAAGTCCAGAGTTGGATAAGATAATTTAAAAGTATCTCCAGAAATAATGGAGACTAAAGAAGGTAGGCATCTCAAAAAGCAAAGATAAGCTATGTACAAACCATTCTTCAAGCTGATGACTGTGTGTTACCAGAAACAGCCATGGCATTTTCTTCTTTTCTTAAGACACACAGGGTGAGGTCAAATACGCGCTTATTAAGGACCCATCTATAAAATGAACCCCCTACAAAATATTATTCTTGCTTCTTCTATTGACAGATTACTCATGTAAGCAGCTGGACAATATCAGTAACTATTTCTAGAATAAGTGTCAGAAATCACTATGAAGCCAGCTAGAATGAGCTAAAACACACAAAGGAGGCAAATGCAGCTGGCCCCAGCTACAGATTCTAGCTATCATATTGAGCTCTTGGCACTCACAGGCTGGCAGCCCAGTCCAAGCTGCTATTCTGGTAAGAAACACAACCACATGAAAGCAACACAGGCAGACTATGTTAGACCACACTGACCAAAGCATAGCTGAACAGAAAAGAGTATATTTACTAGTCCCAGGTAAACTCATGAGGTGTACTTCACCACATCCTGTAAAATATGAAAAAACAAGTCAGTAGTAAAAAGGGGGAGCAGAGCAGTCACACAGCTTTTGGTTTCCACCTCCCTCCAAAACCATTCATTAAAGACTGACACTGCCACACAAGTCTATCTTACCGGTCTTTCTTGGTGCAAGTAACACAAGTCACATGTAAATGGAGAATGGTGCACAGATAGATATTCGAAGAAAAAGTTTTTGTGGTAACTGAACTTTCAATTCTACAGGAGGCTCATCTGCCGATTTAAATACTGTGATGTGTGTGCACTGCTCCAGCCACAACTCATCTCTTTGTCCTGTGCTACAAAACTAACTGAAACATTTTTGTTCAACAGGTATTTTTCTGTCAGCTGCAGAGCTAGTTAGAGAAAAAGCACCATAAATTATTGCCAAAAATTATTTGTTACTCTAAACTGCAGGCAAAAAACTCTCTGGCTTTATGATAAGGTTAACAGTGCTTTCATCAGTACAATCTTTCATAGACACTTTTCAGAAATGTTGACTATAAATTCCTGGACAACACCAAGCTTGTGTAATCTCCTCAAAATTACACAGTGTAGAGTATACACACTCTCATGAGTCACATTAGTTTACGGTAACAACTAAATGACCTCACATTCTGTTTTCTTTTTCTGTATTCTTCAAACAGCACAAAATAATTCTATAAATATTTCTTGAAATTTTTGGTTTTGTATTTGCATTAAGATCTCTCATTTGCAAGTAACTGTCATTTCAGCCCACTCCTTGAGCTGATGAAAGCTAGAGAATGTGCTCCACAAATACAAGCACTGCTCTTAGGCTACCCATAAGCAAATTTGGAACACTTGGTACTCCTTATCACACATACCTTTTAATTCAATAAAAATTTTATGTTTTTATGTTTTAGGCTTATAATTTTTGGACAAGCAGCAACTTAGTAGGAAGTACTTCCTTACTATAGACACCCTCCAAAGTTCTGTGTAAGCTTTTGAAATGACTACAAGGTGTGTGACAGTAATAGTTGGGGACAGAATCTCATGACCCAGGAAATAAACTGTGTTCCTAGTATCTTATTAACTCTGTGTTCCAGGTTTATGTGGCAAGTGGCTGGCAGAGGAGTGGTTGCTGTGGGAAGAGGCCAGAGGCCTGTGCAGGACACAGCCAGACCCAACAGACACACTGCAGAGCACAGCTGAGTACCTCAGCCAAGCTGGGGACACTTCTGGGAGAACATGTTTAAGAAAGGGAACACCAGAGTCAAAGGAAAGTGGAGGAGGAACATCTCCATGGAACAGCAGATATTCCCTGCAGTCCATGGAGGATGCCACAGTAGAGCACAAGGATATTCCTGAAGGAACTGAAGCCCACGGGGAACCCACATCAGAGCAAAAACATGATGACGAAGGAGGCAGAGAGACACCATTATGTAGTGGCTGCAACCCTCCTGCCATTCTCCATGTGAGCTTGCATGGCCAGCTTGGGTAGGGTATGTGAGAAATAGAGCTGAGCGTGGGGGAAAGGGGAGGAAAGGTGTGCTGTTTTGAGTTTGTTTCTGACTACCTGGATCAATTTTAGTTGGCAATAAATCAGCTATTTTTTCCCAAAGAGTTTGTTTTGCCTGCAATGGTAATTGGTAAGCAACTTCCATGTTGTTATTTCAACCTATTGTTCTACTGTTTCTGTTTTTCCTATTTTACCCCCTTGCATTACCAGACTGGGGGTGGTGGGTTGCACAAGCAAGCAACTGGATGGAAATTTTGCTGTTGGCCAAGTCTGGCTCAGCACACACCACTTAACAGAAATGATTCTCTGGATGTCAACCTCTAAAACATACTACGTCAGACAGTAAGGTAACATAGTAAACAGAGGTAACAAAGTAAAGCAAGTCTTAGCGTTGGCAGACTCCTATCTTCTACCTTGCGAACTCTAACCACACCAGAAAACTTCAGAGGGTGTTACAGCTGCAAATCTCTATTTTAAGCCTTTACTTAGAAGTTTCAGTCTACCTGATTTAACTTAATAAAAACAATATACAGCCTCAATCACCAAAGTAACAAAACCTTTCAATGCAACATTAATATATTTAACCACAAACTTGACTAAAATAAAGTAGTCCTATTACCATAGCTTACATTAAGTGATGTAACGGCATAAATATTGTCCGTTGTGTTGTGTTAATACACAATTAAACAATGTGTGAGACAGTATTACCCTTTAAAACAAATGTACTTAAAAACATATTAGTGAAAGATATGCCTGTTCATGAGTCTTCCAAAAAAGGTTGTGCATGAAGGTGCAGAACATTCAAGACATTTCCATGTCGGGGAGAAACTACAGCAAGCAGACAGAAAGATAAAATGCTCTAGATCCATTGAAACTTTTTAAGTTGAGATTGCACATACCTCAAATCCTTATTACAGTTTTTTCCTAAAGATTCTCATGACAGGATCTTTCAAGCAGCTACGCAAAGGAAACAATTTTCATCTGGTAACAGCAGCACTAGGTGTGCCATGAACCCATCCTCAGCCAAACTCAATTCTATAACGCAGTTACAGAGGGAGCAGTTCCGTATGTGACTTAGAGAAACCGTATTCTTGAAAACTGGTGGTCTGAATCTGGATTTATCTAACAGAATTGTAAATCCTGAGCAATTCTGAAGTTTGTATCACACACACAAAAATGTTAGCACTCCCTTTTCGTTCATATAATTTTTAAACTTCACTCCAATTTAGCAGTTGTTCAATAATTATATCATCAACAGATACTCAGGATTAACTTGAGAGGTACTGTTCAAGTGCAAGTACAACAGTTTTAAACAGTGGAAACAACAGCAGCATTAGAAAAAAAATCAGATTACAGCATTTTTCAGTATTTTTTAAATTTTTCTTCACACTAAAGAGCACATTATTTGGAAATCACACTACAGTAATGTTTTATTTTATTTTGCTTGTCAATATATTAGATAGCCTCCTTGCTTTACAAAAGACATGGCAGGGTAAGAGTCTTAGAGAAGAAAAAAAGTCCTTGAAACCAAAAGTAAATGAAACTAGCTCTTTTTGGACTTTTCCAAGGTATTCTAAAAGAATCTACATTTTAGCTTTTTGCCTTCTACTGCAAATACAGTCCTCAGGTGTCTGCCACACCCTCAGCTGTGGGTACTAACAAGCAGGGTCTTTACTGACTCCAGGGGAACAAGGACCTTAACATCCACTAAAGCATGACTGAAGTTGGTAGATGCTAAATGCAGGCACAGCATTTGTCATTCTTTAAGTGTGCTATTTTTATGCTGTCTTCTTTCATGTTTTACAAAATATGTAAATTAATGCTCTTTCAGTAATACAGCCAATGCTACTATTTTATTCTACACATTTTGCGATACTATTAAATATCTTAATTCTTATTTTAGGGGTTTTTTTCAACATACTACTTTCCTTTCTCACGCTGAATTAGGCAGCCATTCCCCTCTTTTCATCTTCTGTAAAGTCTAGTGTCTTTTGGCAGCACTGGAAGAGTTTCATGGCTATTTGCCTACTCTAGGCCTTTGTCTCTGCAAAGAATGCCCAGACTTTGTAGTATCCTTATCTTAGGCTTGTCATTAATTGAGAACCCACGTACTGTTCTACTTCTTCACATGATTAGAACTACAAAATCTTTTTCTGTTTCAGTGCCACAGCAAAAAAATTTAAACATCTGAGCACTTTACAGAAAGTATGTATCCAAAGACTGCTTGCCTTGTACAGATCATCTCATGTGGTTGTCTGGTATATACTCAGCAACCTTCAGAGTGGCTGGAAAGACTGTGTAGAAGGATACCTCACTTGCCAAGGCAATGTATTTATAGCAGTATCTGCATTCTTTAAGAAATGTTTTGAAGTGTTACTCAGAAGTATCTGTTCCAGACACAGTGTCACCCAGCCCAAATACTCCTATTTTACAAGGTCATCTCACTGGCTATTGTATTTTGAATTGCTGAAATTCTGCGCACAGCACAACTAACTAGTGACTACCTTTCTGCACTGAAAACAAAGGGTCTCCCTCAAAAAAATCAGCCAGCAATCTAGTTTCACATTTTGCGCTAATATCAAAATGTGCTGAAGGATTACTTAATCTCTCCACTGCTCTGTTCAGCTCTGAATTGTCTCTTACCACTTTCTCCCTTTCCCCAAATCTATGATAGCAGTGATACACAGGCAGTGTCACAGAATCACGGAATTAGGTTGGAAAAGGCCACCTCAATCAACTCCAACCTGTGACCAAACACCACCATGTCAACTGAACCATGACACTGAGTGCCACATCCAGTCTTTCCTTAAACACCTCCAGGGACAGTGACTTGTCCACCACCCTAGGCAGCCCATTGCAATGCTCAACCACCCCCGTTCTGTTAAGAAATTTCCTCCTAATGTCCAACCTAAACCTCCCGTGGTGCAGCCTTAAGACTATACCCTTTGTGACTAAGATACTAACAAGTTTTTCAATAAAAATAAAAATAATATTTGTGCAATAATGGGATGGTTTTGTCTAATAGCAAAGTGTGCATCAATAGCAAAATAACTGCATTAAAATACAAAGATTTCCCCTCCCTAGGTTCTCAGTAGCCTTATGGCTAGTATCCAGTTAGCAGAGAAAACAACAAAAAACCAAATAAAATCCCCTAAAAACCACAACACAACCCAACCAAAAAAAAATACACTCTGCATGAAGAGGGGGTGCAAAAAGATAAACAGAGATTCAAAAAAACACAGAGTGGGAAGTATTGGTGTTGGAGGAGAACAGGGCCAATCTACTGACAGAAATCTTATTAAATGCCAGAACAAAGTGCTACTAGTTAAGCCCTTGACTCCTCACACATATTATTGAAGTGTATTTGTGCAACTGATAGTGACTCTCTCACAAACTCTTAGCTACACATGATACAGAGTAAAGACCTGAAATCTGCAAGTCAGAACAACATGCTGAATGATTTACTTGCATAATGCATACCTCATTTGTCATAGTAGTTAGAAATTTATGCCGATGAAGCAGACACCAACGCATACAGAAAGGTTCATCATTGAGGCAGATGAGTATCACCGTAGTAAACAGAGAGCATTCCCACCTCTCCCTCGGAATTTTATAGTGATGCTGAGTAGGTCGTATGTTAAAAAGGCAGAGGGAGCCTTTATTACACTGAGACAGTTAAAATGGTTTAGAAAACGGCAAAGTAGTTCTATGCTTAATTAAATCACTAAGCACTCTAATGCTACAGAAATTTAAACCATAACTTGTCACTGTTTAGTAAGAAATGACACAAAGTCATCAGAAGGCTGAGTGGCATATCGTGCCCGTTTACTTCGGACTGCTCCTTTTTATACACTGTTCTGATACAGGTAAACCTGACTGGTCGTTAAACAATACATTTCACTTGATTGGCTAATTAACAAGATGCCCTTTTATAAACAATCTTATGAGAATAACAAGAAAACAGACAGTAGGAAAAACAACACCTGCAGGTTGTTTATAATAATAAGCTATCATTGTTTATCTTCAACTCCCTAAAGTCTCCCAGGCCGATTCTGGGAAAACTTATCTAGCTTTCTTGCTCTCTGACCAGGCTGTCACATCCACAATAACATTCTCTTGAAACCCCACAAAAGCTCAAAAAATTTAAAATCTAGTATTTTCATTTTGCAATCTCAGTTTTTCATATACAAGTTACTATCATTACCACAGCTCAGACTTGCAGATAAGGTCCAAAAAAAAATTTATAAATACATCAGTATTACAAGGAAAAAACCCTCTCAGAGTGAATGTGTAATTTGGATTGAATTTTTGACTGGGAATTATAAAAAAGATTATGCCTACTCACTGAATAATTGGTTAGAGTCACTGAGCACCTTGTGCTAATTGCTAGGGAAAATGAGAAAACATAGTGTTTTATCACGTTATTGAAAATCATCCCAATGTTCCACACCAATGAAAATACTTCTGGCATATTTTCACTCTTTTTACTGACTGCAACCCTGGTGTTCTTTTAACTAAGAATTTATATGGAACACTGATAAACAGGGACTCCAGAACTCCTACACCAGATGAGGAAAAGATGAGATGGGAGGAGAACTAGTTAAAATTTGGTAACTCTGAAGGTTGAAAATGTCCTTGTTCATTGCAAGAGGGTTAGACTAAATTACCTTTAAAGGTCCCTTCTAAACCAAACCATTCTATGGCTGTCTGAAGGTGAAAAACCAATTTGAACTGACCAGTAGATGTCACTTGGCAGACTTTGCTGATCTAGATCAAGATCTAAAGTCATTTGTTCCTTGTGTCAGGTCACAGAAAGACCAAAAGTCTGTATCAAAATTTACATAGGTATTTCCAAGGCTCTATAAAGCCATTATTTCTCATTTGTTGCTTAGGTGTAGCTCATATTTCAGGTAAAACCTCCAATGATTTACTACAGTTTGATAAACAACATAAAGAAGCAAGCCAATTAACAGTAAGACACAATAATGAAAAAGTATGAGATACATAAAAGGTAAATATGTTGAAGATGAAAGCATCAATTTAATGAAATTTAAGGTTGCTGCTAAAACTACAGAAAACTGCAATATATTACCAAAACATACAGAAAAAAAAATCATTAATGGTATCATGACACATAGGCTTTGCTATTATAGGAATAACATCAACCATCAACTCTTACATATCAGTAAGAGTTCTGAGAACAACTGTCGACCAAACACAAACTGACTGACATTTGGCCTCAGCACAAGTGACATCTATCACACTATTTAACCTTCTCAATCAAGATCAGCCCAGGCCAAAAAGAGCAAACCTGGCAAACAAACCACCTTTGATTCAGCTAGTGCTGTATGCTGTTCTTTGCAGTGAATATATACTTTCTCATTTAATTCCAGCTCTATAAGAGCAACAACTGCACGAGTCACCTTGTGGCTGGCATGAATAATGTACTAGATTCCTTATAAACTTTAATCTAAAACCAGTTTTATGAAAGTACTGCATGTTCAGCATCTGCACACATCAACTTCAGCAAGCGTATCAAAAGGTGAGATTATGGGTGGAGTTTGATTGCAAATAGTACAGCTGAAGTACTAAAGATTTATTTCTCATACCAGCACACGAGAAACTACATTATAAAGGTGCATGGATTCATTTGAGTTAGAGGTAAAGAACATGCTTACTGGTCTTTTTTCCCCCCTAAATTTAAATGTCAAATTTATTTAAATATTACCTATATATTACTGTTGAACTAGAAGCATGTTTAAGTTACTACTTTTTAAAGTAAATTTTTAAAATAGATACATCAAAGCATATTTTAACCTAGCATATATAACTGTCCATTTAGATTTTTGAGTTTTCAGATTACAGTGAAATGGAAAACATTTCATTGTTTAGATACTACTCTTTCCCCCACCCATTTTTAACCTTAACAATATCTAGGAAGAAGTGAAATAACACACAGTTTTACAAACCTGGAAATTCGCTATACATGTTCCTCAGTTTTTAATTTTTGTCCTTTTATTTCTCTAAGAAAGATAAGGGAAAGAAAAAACCAAAATACAGCATAAGGAAACAAACAAACAAAAAAAATCTCAAAATCTTCTTCATACTCCATGCATTTCAATACAAAAACATCTTCCAGGTGTTTATACAGAGAGAAATAACATTGAGAGGTCATTCTTTAGAAAAAGCAATTTGGCTGTACAGTAGAGACAAAATCAGATGAAATCTAAGCTGTCCAAGTAATCTGGTCTTGCTCCTGCTCTCAATTTCTCTTTTGAGACTGAACAAGACTGTGGAAATCTGCACTAGGAACTGAGTTGGAACACTGACCTGGCTAAAAACTCATCCTGCAAAACAATTACCCTTTCAACACGTATCAGTTCCCCAGGTTCACCACAACTGCACAACTTACTGTGCCAGCACACAAAACCACACAGGACAGTTGTGCACACTTCTTGCTTCACACAGTATCAATGCCAGCTAATAGACAGCATATGCAGCATCCCAAACGATAATCTAATTGTTAGCTACATTAAACGCCAAGGGAAAAAAATCCTGTACCGCCACATTCTTACAAGTGGGAAGGAATGGCTGGTACACCCATATAGCTTTTATGTTGTGCCCCTTCCACAGAGACATAAAAAGCAATTATTTTTGCAAATAGAAGAAAATACCAGTTAAATAACTGCTCTAATGTATTTAAGCAAACAAAACAACATCTCTAAATGTTTCTTACTTCTAAAGCAAACTGGACAGACCGTATTTTACAGTATTTTTGGCAAACTAGACTGAGAAAGCAAGTAGCTTCCAAATGTAGCAAGTAGCTACATTTTCAAGACATAAATCCTATTTTTCTTATCACTTGTAAACCACATCACATGACTTGAGTTTCATGTGGAGAAAAAGAACTAATTAATCCAGAGTGTAAAAGAAATTAAGTATTTCTAAAACTAGAGCAATTATATTAACGCTACTATAACTGTATCCGTTAGGACAATGGCTATTGAATGGTGAAAGTCACATTTCTGCCCTTTTTCACATTAAAAAAAAAAAAAATAGGTGATGGTGGTGGTGTTGTTCTCAATCAAGAAATGTACCAGTAAAGTTTTATATACTTTGCAGTTATTTGCTGGACAACATAAATGGGCAGAATGAGACCAATGTGAAATCATGTGCTCACACTGTAAGGCTACAGGATCACAATATAACAGAAATTAATAAAAATCAGTATAGTTTGAAGTGCACCATTTTAAGACAGATTTACTGAATAGCTACTAGTCAGAATACAGCTGTGATTCCCAAACTGATTAAAACAATTAAAGAAAATGAAAACATGACAGTGTCATACAGCAATAAAAGGTCTTTCCACCACAAGTGAAACAATGCCAGTTTTGGTAATTATACTTACAAATAAAAATCTACGTAAGGAAAACAAATATGCATGAAAGTTCACAAAGAAATTATAGCAGAAGAAATTGGCTCAGCATTGGAGATTCAAACAAATCTGCATAAGGTTACTGTGTCAGAATTATGATTTATCAAATCACTTTAAAAAGTGGAACAAAAGCAATCTAACTGGAATATACCCAATACAGGATTCAAGACACACCCACCACAATCTGCGGTTAGGCATGCAAAAGAATGTAAATTTACTTAAACATTTGGAAAGAAGTAAGACTATTGTTAAGAAAACTTTTAAGAAGTACTGATGATAGGAATCAACACTGTGGCTTGCCATGTGACCAGGTTTACATTTTTGCTCCAAAGAAGTTTGAGGTTAACCAACTAATAATTAACATCTGCATTCAACTGGAAGATATATAGCTCTAGGGATGTGTATTACAAAACAGGCTATTTTCTAAAGTACCTTTATTCTAGCTTTAAAAAGTGCTTAAAAGTCGAACTCGTAGTTCATTGCTTATAAAAAATTTGTGCAGACAAGCCCCCTGTGTACACTACAAACATGCATAACGTAACTTTCCTTTTTCTAATGGAACCACATATAATAAGGCACTGTCTAACTTCAAATGGAGCTAATACAGTCAAAATGATTTTTAAAGCATTCCTAATCCCACGTAAATTATTTCAGCAAAAGAAGAATCACTGCAAAAGTAAGTAGACTCAAGACAGTAGATGGGTAAAATTACTACTGTTCATGTAGTTATCACACCATGTTTAAACAATATGAGCTATCTTGTTACCTGCCTGTATTTTAGGGCCCATGAATCCTGTCTATATGTGTGAGGCTCTTTATTTGCAGTTTCCTATCTTGACTCATTTCACTATGTGTACTTCAATCCAAAACTTGTATCACATATTTTGTGGTAACATTGACTACATAAAGATGCTTCTCTGTACTGCTGTTCCCTGAAGAGAGGGAGGGGAAAAATATTTTATTTCCATGTGTCTCATTGTCAGAAGAACAGACCTACTATGAATCAGATGGATCTTTTTTCCAGAGACCCACCTTTTTTTTTAAAGCATGAGATTCATGCAGTCTAATGACTTAAGCACCATACTGCTTCAAAGGGGACTAGCAGCAGATTGGACCCCTTCAACAGGTAATTCATCCTACATTAAGACAGCAGTTTTATAGACAACATCTCCCCAGTGTTTCAGAGGCTTCTTCCAGAAAGTAGTTGTTTTCTTCCACTTTTGCAAGAAAGCAAAAAACTATTCCCTGCCATGTAAATTTAGAAATACATTTTACAGGAGCATGTTATATGCACTCAAATTTGAATAAGTTGGAGGAAATGTCAAGCTGTTACCATGAGATGCATTTTCTAAGAAACTTCCAATATTTTCTACCATGTTCTAAGTTAACTTGCTTTTTACCTGTGTTATAGTCACCAGATAAATTAGGTTTCCTCCTATTACCATCCAAGATGAAACTTTACAGCAATGTGTAACACAAAGCAAAAATGCACAAAACCCCCTAAATGCACATAGAGAATCATATCTTTGTGATATTTTTAAAATTTTAAATTAAATTATACATTTCACTGCCTTTCTTAAACAGAGGAATGGTCAATGGACATCACCTCCATAAAGTTTTGTTAGGAGCATGTTCAGCTTAAATAATCAAAGCCAGTGATGTTAAATGAGAAATATCGAATGCAACTTACACAGCCAAGCAAATAATACTGATTCCATGCTACTAAGCTTTATGAGAAATATAATGCAGAGTGCTTGACAGTTTGCCACTAGAAAGTCCTCTCTACTAAGCCCATAACTGCACTTGCCAGAAAGTAGTGATCTGAAAAATACTCTCTTCCTTTTTAAGTTCTCCTTTTAAAAACTGGGATTTAACCAGGACAATATTCACTCAAGCTGGAGTGGTTACCCTGTGATAGACATAAATGAGTAATACAGAATTTGGTGAATATTCATTGAAGTACATCTACTTTCAACAAATGAAGCCCATTGTCTAGAAGAGACCCAATCCTTCTGTGACTGGTGAGGATCCTGCACTAAATGTGATGATATCAGCTGCTCCTTCTACAACAACAATTATCTCTCAATTCCACTTGAAAATTCTCCAGTGATTCATTTTGACTTGTATTTCATCAACATGGGTTGTGCAAAGTAGACTGAGTAAGAAATCTCCAAAGGCAAGGAAGCTTCTTTCAGTGGCTGGGTCTATTTGGAAACATTTGTTTCCAAAACAATACTGAGCCATATTTTGCAATGAGCGCTCACATTCTCAAAAAGAGACAAGGGCAATGGCAATGCCAGGAAAGGTCTCCTAATGCCATAAATCAAATCAATACCAGTGAAATACTTGTATTGCCATAAATAACGTAATTTGTCTAGAAATTAAGATAACTGTTTCAAAGAATATTGTGATGATCAGAACACTTGATGTTGAAGTGCTTAATACTAACAGGAACAAAAATACAATTGTTTCAGAAAAGAACAGCCGACGCTTTCTCTTTCTATTTCACATAGTACAGAAGCAAACCACATCTGGCCTGATGCTGTGCTCTTCTGAAGCTGCTTTTTTACAGTGTTACGTTATACATGCTAGAAGGAGGTTTGAATAAAAACAGATTGGGCTTGCCAAACTACACTTGTATTTGCTAA
The DNA here is from genome assembly GCA_013399945.1 of Ploceus nigricollis. Classification (NCBI taxonomy): domain Eukaryota; kingdom Metazoa; phylum Chordata; class Aves; order Passeriformes; family Ploceidae; genus Ploceus; species Ploceus nigricollis. Next base: position 2,470,087 of record VXBC01002446.1, on the reverse strand, counting down.
AACAGTGGCTTTATTATGTTGATGCACTAGCCCAATCTTTCAGTAGATCTAACCAGATTCAGCACTACGTGAAAAGGTGTCTTGTGTGTTGTTCACATCCTTCTGGAGAAGAGTTTCCTCATACAAATGAAACAAGAAAATAGCATCTGCCAAAATACAATAATCACCAGAAATGTTTAACAATAATGGATAAATAGTAAAGCCAAATGATCCTATGAACCCAAACACTACGCTTTTGCCACTGGCCAAAATACTACCATACATGGCTTATCCTGTTTGAATGGGAGCAAGAAACAAGTAGCAAATAAATTCTAGTCACATCACATTTATTTTATAAGGTATGTATTCACTACAGGCTTCTCTCTTAGAACCAGAAAGAGCAGACAGGAGGTAGAAGTCACTTGCCCTTTATGCCCTGAGCTACATGTGAGAGCACTCCATATTGGCATTCTCTCTTAGGTCACAAGCAGTTGGAAGAATCCAATCCTGCACATGCTGAATTATTAATCAGATACATTTCTAAGGACAAGCACATCTCAAAAACTAGTTTATCAAGCTAAAATTTACTCAAATTATGCATTTAACAGCTGCTTTTAGAGGACAACAAAGGCCTCTGCTCTGTGACACTAATCTCCCTCTCCCATAGTAAGAAAATGGCAAAGACCCTGATTATCCACAGACACATTTCATGGAAAAGTTACATTTAGTTTCAAATTCTGATTCCATTGTGGCAGTGACACCAGCTGAAGACACTATAACAGATTGCTCAAATGCTTTGAAAGCACAGGCAAGATGTTTTGCCTGTCATCCCTGGAAGTATGAGCACATGCACAAGTTACAGCAGGTTGAACCACCACATAAATTTACAGCATATCAGCTGCTCCTGCTATGACAGTTTGCAGAGCTGTTACTACAGGGTAACACCATCAAAATGGTGCTGCAAAGCTAGTGAGCTCTCTCATGAGCTCCAAGATAGAGAAAGCACAATCCTACACATATATTTTATCTAACTCCCAGTATTTGATGTCAGCTGTTTACACACAGCTCAGATCTGCACAGGCCAGTGAACTCTGAAGTAACACAAGGAGCCTAACGGGGAGCTGGAACTCAAGGTTTTCTACTTCACACACTTGTAGTTAGTATTCCACGTTGCTGAGACTGAACTACAAGCAGTATTTCCCAACCAGAAGCAACCCTGCACTGATACAGCACTGAATCATATTGATGCAGTGGACTGATATTTAATGTTCTTTTTTTCTAAGTTATGGGGGAAGACTTCTTCAATTTGTCTGTATTCCAGAACATTATGGACCTGGTTGTCCAGTGGCTTACATGACAAAAGCAGCCATCATAGAAAGATCTATATCTACCTTTAGGAGAAGATGTGGCTACCACTTTCTTCTAACAGGCAGCTCAGAAGTCTTTAAATTCCTCTCTCTAGAATTCTTCATCGCCTATGTGTTTGTTCAAATTTGACTGGCCTGAATTTCAGGTATTTTTTTCCTGTAGTTTTCTTACAAAACTAGAACTCATCACTTCTTCACAAGCTCCTGATACCATTTAATAAAAGTTTATTTTAATATCCTCTAGAGGGGGAAAAATGTTTTGAGCATTCTTCAAAGCCTCCTATATTTTTCCTACATAATTTAAAATGCAATGCCACAGAGTCACACTGTTTAGCACATCTGTTTCACAAATGCTACCTTCAACCTCTGGTATTCTGTTGTAACCAAAAATGACAGCCCAGCCCAGCTGCTTGTCTGCAATGACCTGAAATACTTTTTACAGTCGCTGTTTTCCATACTAGGGACTTTGTTTACATTCTTTGTTCTTACATACAACACTGCACTTTGTCTGAACANTTCTTCATCTTTCTTGAATTCTATGAACATTGCATTTTACTTATACAAACTAATTGAATTATCAACTTGCACTAAAATAGTTTGCTATAAATAAGTATTATAATCAGTAGCTTCTCAGGTGAAAGATTTATGCTCCTTAAAGAGATGAAACCTCCAAAGTTACAGAACTTTTCTAAAGACCAAGCTCCAGCTCTTACTCTGCAACCACATGTAATTCAAATCAAATTAAAACATCTGGTATCAGGTGATACAGTTATCAGAAAACTTTTACCTTGAATTTTACATTGCAGTGAGAATTAAAATAAAAAATTCTCAAGCAGTTCTCTCCTGTGTCCTCTACTCTCAATAAATTACTTCAGTAAGTTTTACTACAGTTATAAGGGATATTGTTTAACAGGCCAGAAAGAGCCAATATGCTTGTTTCATGGCATATGGCTAAGGAGCAATAAATTAAACAAGCAGCACAAGAACGAAAACCTAAAAATGTATCAATAAGAATACAAAAAAATATGCAAAAAATATGCAAGAGTATGTTTACCATAGAGCTCAAAACGAGTCCTACTGAAAACAAGATACATTGTATATTAGAAGCATAGTTAGCATTTCTCACTACATACATTTTATCTATATATATATAGTAGGGCATGTGGGTGTTTTCATTCAAATAAGGAACAGTCTGGTTGAAATGTCTGCTTTCTAAAATTTTACTTGTGGGACTAAAAAAGCTCTGTCAAGCTCAGATTTATTTACTTACTCACTTTTTTCCTCCTTTTCACCTGTGTTGCAGTACTCCTAGCTTAATTTTACTCATTTTGACCACCAAAGTTGACAATTTAAATCTTCTGAAGGGATACTCTGCATGCTAAGTGCGCTGTTAAATGCCAGCAATCAAATGCAACCTAATCTGAACTATGCGAATTTTACTAAGTGCTGGCTGTTTGCCTTTGTTCCATGATTGAAGATTTAATCACTTACTCACTTAATATCCAGTCTCTCCTGAAACTCAGTTCTTACAAGTCTGTAACGCTTCATCATGAGCTACCAGAGGGCATCTCTGTTAGCTGTATTGAGCTTCTCCCTTATATTACCTGGATAAAATCATGCTCCTTTATCCAAATAGGATAACTATTATACTTCCATTTTTAGGGAATCACAAATTATATGTCAGTGAGTAGTGGCTTGACGAAGACATTAGAAGAAAACCAAACCACAGAAAAGGTAAAGTAAGTGATTTAGAATTACGAAGTTTTTCTAAATACATCTTGTAACATAGACAATTTTTCTCAAGTAGGTGCAGAACAAATATCTTAAGTTTGGTGAAATTGATATATACAGATTATATTCCTTCAGAACTGAGAAACAGCTCCATTAATAAATACCACATAAAAATGACTTAAGTATTCTTTATTTTAATTCAAGACAACAGAATGAGATAAAATATTTCAACAAAACAAAGAAGAAAATCTGAAATACAAACTAGTTGGATAAACCCATTTTTAATGTAGGTATATTAAATGCAATTCTTCTGTCATATAACAGACTGGCAGAACAGCTGAGGTTGGACGGCACCCTGGACACCATCTAGTCCAACCTCCCTGCTCAAAGCAGAGTAATCTAAAGCAGATGGTCTATGGCAATGTCTAGTACTTTAGTTAAGGGAGTTTTTTGGTCCATTTGACTCCAATTTCTACACAAATGTATTTTAACAAATGTTTAAGCCACCCCATCACAACCACAATTAGCCTTAAGCCCAACAAAAAATGAAACAAAAGAAAAAGCAGTGGGGTAGCTTTTCTTCAAGAAAATAAATATAATTAATTATCATGTGTATGAAGTATCCCTATTTGACATTAATTATGTTGGCAAGTCTAAAGTTTTACAAAATGTGTTTCAGAAAAGAGATTCTAAATCTGAAAGTTTGCTGCTTTTCATTTTAATATTCACGTATGTATGCTCTTTTACTCTTTTTACTGATTATCAGCTTGTATGGGCTCTACATTTTTCAGAATGCAAGTAACATGCACATAAATATGGTATTACTTTCTAGAACTCAATGAACAATCAAACTTTAGTAAAGTATTCTGACATTCTGGACCACCACTATTGGCATTTAGATTGGTGTAGTTTTAAGAACTATTGTTTCAGGCTCTCTGACAGCTCTAGTCAATTACATTGACTTAATTCTGGTGTTGAATGTTTCCTTGCAACTACAACTACAGAACTGGTTGTCATTTGAAAATAAAGTTAAAATGACAAATCACAAAACAAGGGTTCCCAAGAAGCTTTCTTTTATGTCTCTTGGAATTGCTGCAATTATTCTTAGAAGTCTGACTTTGCAAAAAAAATCTTAAATTGAAGATGGCAAGGAACAGCACGTATTATACAAAACTTATACAAAGTTGCACTAACAGAACTTTATTGATTCAGGTTTTGAAAATTTATGTCTACTAATCACCATGTTTGGAAAAAGGTATCAAATACCTATACAAGCTTAATACAAAAATTTCACATATTACTATATTAAGCCTTTGAGTTGAATGGATCATCAATGGATCATGCTTAAAGAACACAAAGAACTTGCACTCCCAATGCACGGAGAAAATCATCATTACTATCCAGTTGCATCAAAGTAAATCCTCAGTTCTGATCTGTAATCTGTTTAAAAGCTGTATATTTTAGTAATACGATGGAGGCCATCTACATTTAAGACACCCAGAGGACTTAATTAAGCTCCTCAGTAGAACCTGGTAACTGGAATAGCAACATCCAAACCAAATACAGACATCTCACTGCATTAATGAAAGGTCACATAGACTAAGGGTTTTCATACAAAAGCAGGGCTAGTACACATATGAAAAAACCAAAATAACAAAAAGCATGGTGCAGAGTTTATGATTAAATGTTAGCTAAAAGCAGGAGCAATGCGGACAGGACAGAACTCTCAGGACACTGTACACTTAGTAAGTAAACAGAATAAAGTCTCCTTACCATACTAACAGGTAAAACTTGCAAATAACACTACAGATTAGCTATGAAAGGTAATTTAATGTGTTTTTAATATATTTTTTGATGAAATCATTAAATCTTTGAAACCAGTTTCTTCCATACTAGTTGGTTTTCTGTAGTGAATTCATTGCTTTTCAGAGCTTACAGAAACAAGCATTTATTATTAGGTCTTTTTTTCAGCTGGTGGCAGAATACACATATGATAACCTTCTCAAACCATTGTTTCCCCATGCTACAACTACTGGAATTGTAGAAGTTAGCCATAAAAGAAAACAAAGAGAATTAGAAGCTACTGAACATATTTTTCTTTTTGTTGTCAGAGAAGCAATAGTCTTTATATCTTCAAAAATAGCTTTTGCTTTATTCACATGTGTTCAGATGCACCTGGCAGGTGTTTGTAAAACACCAGTCAGTGACTCTGCATCTTCACTACTCTTTGTTCATCCATGTACCTCTAGCGTTATGTTCTACTTCTCATGCTGAGATCCTCTAAGAGCATTTACCAGCACATACTGTCAGTTTACATGTCCCTTAAGAACAACTACAGCCAGAGGATTGGAGGACTACAAGCCCCAAAAATAATTTTAGCTGCATAGTCACAACAAGCTTGAGTAAGAAATGTGCTTGAATTCCAATCTGTGATTTCTCCTATAATCAGTAAGCTTGACCAAATCTGAAAATACAGGGAGGTTGTTAAAGTAAACTATATGATACACTTTTGGAGAAGAACCAAAGAAGCACTACTGCTAATTGCTTAGTGAAGACACACCTTAAATGAGTACTTAAGAGTCTTCCTCAGAAGCAATTATTTACATTTCCAAGATTTGAAAAGAAAGACCATGTTCCTGAAGCCATGCAACAGCTTCACAATAATGATCTTGTATCAAGAGACTGAGGAAGAAGTTTATACAAGTTCAGAAGTACACTGAGGAATCACAGCTCCAAGTTTATTTTGTCCCTGAGGTCTGTTGGACAGTTATTGCTGAAGTTAACTCCCAGTCCATGAAGATTACTGATTAGTAAATGGTTTTAGGCTGTTGAAGTATAAAGTTACCATCATCTCTTGCTCCTTTAAAAAAGAAGTAAAACATTTCTGAGGATGTACAGTTTTGTAATGCAATGAGCACTACTCAGCTAGAGACCCCAGTTCAAGTCTAGAAAAATCTCTTGAGAACACCAGTACCACGGAACAGAAATTTTCCCATTCTCATGTTTCAGATTTGAAATTATGTGCATTTTATTTCCAGTACTAATGGTTTCACTTCTATTCTAGACAATGATATTTATTTCACTGTCCCAGCTCCTCGTCCTTTTGAGAGGTTTAACTCAATCCTTTGAACAACACTGATGAAATTATGAATAATGAGTTTAAAAAACAACCGACACACTTGAACTCGCTCAGGCATGCAAAGCAGAAGAACCTGGAAATACTGATAGCAAAGTTCAGGACAATGAAGAAAAGAACACATTCTCTTATTTGCAATTAGACTAAAAGGTGGTAACAGGACAATGTAGATTCAAATTATTCAGGTTAGATTACCAGTGCAGCACTGTGCCTGTTTATAAATTAATACTTTACTTCTACTTATATTTTTATAGATATTAGAAGCATTTTCCAAAGCCTCACAGGCTTTCAAAATCTGAACTCTAGCACCCTAGCCATGAGACTGCTCTTACTTTTCCAATGGGCGTTCAAACAACTGGACAACTGGAAGAAATGGACCATAATCAGAATGAAAAATCTGTGCTTAAAAAATATTTTATATAGTTGGGACCAACACGTTGGTGATTGTTTGGAATCCAAGTCAATTAACTTGAATGTACTTATTTTACTTTTGATACGAAGTTAATCAACAGCAAAGCACAGATCCAGCAGAACTTCTCACACAGGTGACGGCTACATCATGGTATTAACAATTATGGCTGTGGACTGGGAATATCGGATCCAGGGCAATCCCCGATGGGAAAAATGACTGGCATCTGACTCCACTGATTCAGAAATGCTGAACAATTGCTTTATTAAACTATACTATATTACATTAACATACTATTTTAAAGAGATACTATACTACGTACTTACTTAGTATATCATACTTACTAACTCTCACTAACTACAAAAACCTGTGACTCTCTGCTGAGAGTCCCAGACACAGCTGGATCCAATTGGTCAATGAATCCAAACAACCATCACCAGGATCCAATCAAGCAATCACTTCAGGTAAACAATCTCCAAACACATTCCACATGGGGACAAACACAGGCACAGCGAATGAGATTAAGATCGTTTTGATCCTTCTCTCTGTTCTTCTCCAGGAAAAATCCTGAGAGAGAGAATTATGTCTCTCTGTTCAGAAATGTGAATGCTACACTGGGAAAACAACCTGAAACCCTCCAGTTGAGAGAAAATAATAATAAGTCTTGTGCAAGCTTAAAGAAAAGCCGACTATTAAAACTTCCAGGGCTCTAGCCTTTCCAGAGCTAAAAAACTTCCTCTTGAAAAAGCAGAAAAGAATGGCCATCCAAACCACGAGAAGACCCTGAAATACAAAAACACAGATAAAGCTATTTATTTTCTTTCTTGGCTTTGGCCAGAACAATAATTCACTGCTGTTGCTGGGGTGTTTTTGCACTGTCCAGTTCTAAAATCAATGTTCAAAACTTTTTAATTCTATGTAGTATAAACAGATTTTAATTTTGTCAAGAAAAAAATCTTTAAGAGAAAAAACCCCTATGTTTCCAACTCTTTGATGACAAAGGCAGTCTTCCAAATAAGCATCATTTAAACCCTATGCCTGTAGAAAAATTGTTCCTCTGCCTTTACTGTTGCTATTCATAGTTCTCTAAGCAGCTACTAGTCCTGACCAGATGACTGTAACAAATTCAAACACTTCTGGCAGAGGAATGTTTATTATTTTCCAATAGGACTGCCTGCCAAGTTTCCCTGTCCAGGATTTTTTTTTTTAAATAAAGGAACTATATGAGCCAAACTATGTCAAGGGACTATCCTTCAAGCAGTTCTTTCAGGAAGTGGAAGTGCACTATCATATATGCAGACTTACACTTGAATATGGTTCAAAAACATTAGGAGACACAGCACAGTCAAAACTTCAATTTTCAGAGCACAAAATGCTATGCTGTGAGTCTTGAAAAACACTTATCAATAAAGAATCCTCAAAATTGTTCTTAGCACATGATAAAAAACCCATAAACTTTAATGAAATGGGTCTTCTTTAACTCCCCTCAAAATGTAATCTTTTAATAAAACCTTCTGTTTAGTGACTTTCCAAAATATATATTCTACAATGTCTTGTGTCCAGTCTATTGCTCATTAGGTTGCTATACAAATC
>VXBC01002446.1:2442890-2461341 GCA_013399945.1 Ploceus nigricollis | reverse complement strand
GACTATTAAAACTTCCAGGGCTCTAGCCTTTCCAGAGCTAAAAAACTTCCTCTTGAAAAAGCAGAAAAGAATGGCCATCCAAACCACGAGAAGACCCTGAAATACAAAAACACAGATAAAGCTATTTATTTTCTTTCTTGGCTTTGGCCAGAACAATAATTCACTGCTGTTGCTGGGGTGTTTTTGCACTGTCCAGTTCTAAAATCAATGTTCAAAACTTTTTAATTCTATGTAGTATAAACAGATTTTAATTTTGTCAAGAAAAAAATCTTTAAGAGAAAAAACCCCTATGTTTCCAACTCTTTGATGACAAAGGCAGTCTTCCAAATAAGCATCATTTAAACCCTATGCCTGTAGAAAAATTGTTCCTCTGCCTTCACTGTTGCTATTCATAGTTCTCTAAGCAGCTACTAGTCCTGACCAGATGACTGTAACAAATTCAAACACTTCTGGCAGAGGAATGTTTATTATTTTCCAATAGGACTGCCTGCCAAGTTTCCCTGTCCAGGGTTTTTTTTTTTTTAAATAAAGGAACTATATGAGCCAAACTATGTCAAGGGACTATCCTTCAAGCAGTTCTTTCAGGAAGTGGAAGTGCACTATCATATATGCAGACTTACACTTGAATATGGTTCAAAAACATTAGGAGACACAGCACAGTCAAAACTTCAATTTTCAGAGCACAAAATGCTATGCTGTGAGTCTTGAAAAACACTTATCAATAAAGAATCCTCAAAATTGTTCTTAGCACATGATAAAAAACCCANTCAAAATCTGAACTCTAGCACCCTAGCCATGAGACTGCTCTTACTTTTCCAATGGGCGTTCAAACAACTGGACAACTGGAAGAAATGGACCATAATCAGAATGAAAAATCTGTGCTTAAAAAATATTTTATATAGTTGGGACCAACACGTTGTTGATTGTTTGGAATCCAAGTCAATTAACTTGAATGTACTTATTTTACTTTTGATACGAAGTTAATCAACAGCAAAGCACAGATCCAGCAGAACTTCTCACACAGGTGACGGCTACATCATGGTATTAACAATTATGGCTGTGGACTGGGAATATCGGATCCAGGGCAATCCCCGATGGGAAAAATGACTGGCATCTGACTCCACTGATTCAGAAATGCTGAACAATTGCTTTATTAAACTATACTATATTACATTAACATACTATTTTAAAGAGATACTATACTACGTACTTACTTAGTATATCATACTTACTAACTCTCACTAACTACAAAAACCTGTGACTCTCTGCTGAGAGTCCCAGACACAGCTGGATCCAATTGGTCAATGAATCCAAACAACCATCACCAGGATCCAATAAAGCAATCACTTCAGGTAAACAATCTCCAAACACATTCCACATGGGGACAAACACAGGCACAGCGAATGAGATTAAGATCGTTTTGATCCTTCTCTNGAGAAGACCCTGAAATACAAAAACACAGATAAAGCTATTTATTTTCTTTCTTGGCTTTGGCCAGAACAATAATTCACTGCTGTTGCTGGGGTGTTTTTGCACTGTCCAGTTCTAAAATCAATGTTCAAAACTTTTTAATTCTATGTAGTATAAACAGATTTTAATTTTGTCAAGAAAATAATCTTTAAGAGAAAAAACCCCTATGTTTCCAACTCTTTGATGACAAAGGCAGTCTTCCAAATAAGCATCATTTAAACCCTATGCCTGTAGAAAAATTGTTCCTCTGCCTTCACTGTTGCTATTCATAGTTCTCTAAGCAGCTACTAGTCCTGACCAGATGACTGTAACAAATTCAAACACTTCTGGCAGAGGAATGTTTATTATTTTCCAATAGGACTGCCTGCCAAGTTTCCCTGTCCAGGATTTTTTTTTTTTTAAATAAAGGAACTATATGAGCCAAACTATGTCAAGGGACTATCCTTCAAGCAGTTCTTTCAGGAAGTGGAAGTGCACTATCATATATGCAGACTTACACTTGAATATGGTTCAAAAACATTAGGAGACACAGCACAGTCAAAACTTCAATTTTCAGAGCACAAAATGCTATGCTGTGAGTCTTGAAAAACACTTATCAATAAAGAATCCTCAAAATTGTTCTTAGCACATGATAAAAAACCCATAAACTTTAATGAAGTGGGACTTCTTTAACTCCCCTCAAAATGTAATCTTTTAATAAAACCTTCTGTTTAGTGACTTTCCAAAATATATATTCTACAATGTCTTGTGTCCAGTCTATTGCTCATTAGGTTGCTATACAAATCTGCACACAATACTATGGCATAAAGGCACAAATCTTATGAGGAATTCTTAGAAGCACTAGTGCATATCGTTATCTTAAATGATGGTCTTGTGATTAAAATACCTAGTGGCATGAAAAGGAGGATGAATCCCATTTCAAATCTACCATGACCTTGTACAGAAGTCATTCAATCCCTCGGACTTGATTCTACATCTGTAATAACCAAATTAATAATTGATTAAATATCTTAAAGCACAAAGTCATTCACTAACCACATACATGGCATTCAGAGAAAAAAAGCAGTCACACAATTTATATATGTGATAAACACTCAAAACCCACTCTTTGCAGGAGTTGAATTAAAAGAAAGAAAAGTCAAATGTCTTTGCAAAGATTCTGCACATCACTCTCAGCTTTCAATCTGAGCATAATCCTGCAAGGCCAGCTTGAAGGAAATACTATCTTGCAAGAGTTTAATCCAATTGAAAATAACTCTAACATGTAAATGTACAAAGTAATGACCAAACAACAGCGATACTGCTCAAACGGGTAGTGGTTTGATATGGTAAGTACTTTGATTTATCTTGCTATTACCAGGTTTTCAAGTCTTGATGTATAAAATTCTGTTTAGGTAAACTGGGGAGCTGTGGGGGAGACAAAAACCTTAAGAGATGACTGCATGAAAAATACCAATCACTTCAAAATTATGGTCAAAAATCTAAAAACTTAACCTCATACACAAATCACAAATGAGACTGTGGGTTCTCCTTATTGTCTTCTACAAATAAGTAACTACCCTTGACAATTATGCATTAAAAAACCCCACAGGACTCCAATTACTGGTTCTAAATAAAAACATCTGCAGCACATTTCTATTAAAACAACCAACCAAATAAAAACCAGTAAGAATGGAATTCCTAGAGATAGCCAGAAATATATTAGTTTTATAGCAACTGTGATTCTTAGATACTACTGAAAAATCAAGTCTTGGTGTTATATAACTGTATCAACCAGATCACCTACTTACAAATTTCCTCGTATCCAACTGATGAATTGTGAATTGAAATTCTGATGTCTCACGTATTAAGAAACTGTTTTAAAACAAAGAAAGATCTTACACATGGTTTCTTACAACAGTGGTGTGTTAACAAAAAAAGTCTGCAAATGTAACATTTGGACACATTGATTCTGTTATTGTGGCTGCCACTGTTCAATAGCTGGAGATCAAGAACTCTATTAACAAACAATTACAGAACATAAATATTTGTCTCCCCACTGAAAAAGGTGCAAGCCATTTCTAAATATATATTAATTACAATTATAATCTACTGCATTTCTTTTTTTTTTCTTTTCCTCCTTTCATTTAATGGAAATCATGAGTCTTAATTAAATCCAAAATTTCTTTGGTTTCACTTTATTTCTCTGGAAAAGATCACTCCATTTTCATCACATTCTACTACTTTAATAGTAGAAAACATCTGTTTGCCTTTTTTTTTTTAACACATTTTTCAAGTGCTTGAGCAAATTCTAATACAAAACTACAACAATTCCAACCATCACTATCCTTCTTTGGAGTAAAGCTTTTTGTTTATGAATGGGCCTATGCAGAAATACCACTAAACCTCATGAGAGGTGATCTTTAGAAGCCTTTTTAAAGCTAAACACTTCAACATACAGCTTAGTAATGAGAAAAAACTATGTCCAGTTGCAACTGAGCTTATTTTAAAATGTGACTGAAATTCCTGAATAGCAAAAGAGCTTTTAACCCCACAGTGCAACTACAAAAATGGTCAAAGAGCAACAATTTTCACTACAGATGTGACCCGTGCTTCATGACTTCAGAACTAAACTTGAACTAACTCATAAAAGCAGAAATTACGTCAGGCCAGATCTACTTCTGAGTTCAGGATGAGTGTATATAGAAGCTATTTGCCAGAAAAACAAATAATTCATGCAGTTGGCATCTTGTCCTTTCACATGGCTAGCCTCCAGTGTCAATTTGGAGATTTTCTTGTTCTAAATGTTGCAGCTACTAGAACATACGTTGATTTTTAAAAATCCACTTAACTCCTTGGTACTTTTTAAAGATTTTACACAGAATTGAAATGACACAAGAGCTACAAGGAAAAAAAAGAAACATTTTACTTTAAAAAGTAGCTGATTAGTACTCAAATAGTAATAACAACTAGGACTTGATTGTTTATTCCTTGGCTGGAACACTGGAAAAAATTTCTGGATTGCAATTAAGGTTCAATTCACTACAACTATGAAAAGCACAACATGCCTTCTCTTTCACCAGTACTCTAGGTTTCACAGAAAGAAGTAACAAAGTGACACTGAGAGATTCTGGGTGGCACCACTAACAATAATATTTAAGAATATTTAGAAAGCCAACACACACACAAAATGAAAGAACTGCTGTCACCTCCACAGAAGTTTACCATTTATTTTGTATCGATGACAGTATCATCCTTAATTAAAAATTTCATCCTTGAATTGATTTTTAAACAATGTTTTCCCAAACATTTGAATTTTCCCTAGAAAAACCCATACTAACAAATGAAACACACACTTCAACGTATAATGGCATGGGACTGCTGTCATATCCAATCCCTCTGGTATTGACACAAAGATTTAGTGGACACATTTCCCTATCACATATTCCTTCTCTACTCTTCTGAAAACTCTAAGAAAATGAAGGGCATCAATACAACAGCTGGAGAATTTTCCAAATATTACTTAAACAAAAAAAAACAAAAAAAAAAACAAAAAAAGGTGGAAAATTAGTAATATCTAATTTAGACATACAAAATCTTGTTCAAAACTGTATCATAACATTTGTAACTGCTATACCAGGTTCTACTCAGTCAAAAAGACTATGGTACTGGGTATGCACTTAAATACAATTTAGAGATATTAAAGAGCTAGGATTATATTCAGAGTAGCAGAATATATCTAATTCTATTACATCTAGTTACATTAAGGAATGGCTGGTATCTGTAACAGATCATTTCACATTTGAAGAAATAAAGAAACCATTTTAATATGGAAAAAACCAGTTTAGAAGGAAAAAAGTTGAGATTCCTTCATGAATGCAGATGGAATGGACTTCAAATTCCCCAAGATTTATTTTTTTCCTCTTTTTCTCCTCTTGTAATCCTCACAGGAATATGCCACCTCTAGTACTAGAAGTACCCTCTTTTACTGCTCTGATGAACCCAAACAGCACACTTCTGCAAAGCTTCAGCGTGTGCAGTAATTCAGAACACAGCCAGTAAATCATCTGCCTTTCTCAGTTACTCATTACAGCATCAATATGCAGCTCACAAAACAGTCTGAAGCTGTAAGTTATTTTCAGCTCTAGAACAGTTGAAACCTCAATTACACTGTCCTAACAATGAACCCAGTTACTTGAGGACAACAGATTGAGTCTACCTCCATCAAAAAAACAGAAAACCAAAACCACCTCCCAAAAGCCTCCTCAGCTCAGCAAGCATATTGAATGAGTCCTTTCCCCTCTTCTGCCTCTTCCCTGCAATTCTAAGTGATTTCCTAGTTTAAAAGCACTAGAAAATAACCACACCTGACCATTCACATGTCATAACACAAGCCAAGAAAAATCAGAAGGTTCCAGAAAGCAACATTTATTCAATGTGATGGTTACTGTATCAAATTCTGGGACGAAGAAACTCTTGTTCAATATTGCACATAATAAAACATTTTAAATCATTAACCAAATATAGAAGAAAGAAAATGTAAACCACTGGATTGGAAACTCATCAAGTTATCTGATGTAGAGATTCAACTGTATGATCAAGTTTTAAGTTTCAACTGATGGCTTCTGCAAAGCAGCTGTAACAACAGACAAGTTTTGTACTACTGTTTTAAACATTGCATGTGCTTCTCCAGACCCTTGTATGCCAAATTATGAATCTTCAGACAATAAAAGCACTCTCATGCAATCTTAAGTCACCAGGTTTTCTCCTAAATCAGTTTCTTACTCAAGTTTCTCTGGCCAACTCCACTCTGACCTACTGTTATTTTTACACCACCATTTTATCTCCACAACTTTACTGCCAAACGCATAAGCTTCAGCCTCTCACCACTACCTGGTCTGCTGTCAAAATATCAAATTCCTAGTCATTAGGGTACTACAAGTAAAAAATGCAGTCACTCATCCTTTAAAAAGTAAAATTGAAACATTCACTGTAATTAAATGGCTTACTGTGAGTCAGATGGCTACAGAAGCCAAATTACTAATAAACATAAAACACTGCATTGCTAGTGGTTTCCATAAGAGAACAACATTCTGAAAAAGCCAAATACTAACCTGGAAAGAACAAGATATTGCTATGGTTTTCTTACAATAAATCAAGCTTACACAAGGTTAAGTAAGATCCTTTTGGAAGTAACTGAGTAACATAACAAACAAACAGACTACAAGAAGCCCATTGGCACCGAAGAAGAGATGATCAGGTTGAAGAAATGTGTTGTTTTTCACAGCATTTGTGTTTTGTTCTGTTTCTGAAACCTGCCGCATATGCACATAAGATTATGCAGGCCCACCTATCTTACTCAGCCAGCAAGAGATGCATTTTCTTGCGCACCCATCACAGCAAAGTCTGGCTTGAAGTCTGGCTGGTTTTAGTTTATTTCTATTGATACACTGGGAAGATGAACACCAGATATTTATTTGTTTTATTTACATTTTCCCTTGACCTAAAAATAATACAAATTTTCATGAAAGTAGGCAATACAAAAGGTGTTCACAAATTGTACAGCACTGATGAGAATACTGTAGCTCTTCACTATGTTCTACACCTCTTGGACAGTTCTCAGTCAGGGTTTTTCTCTCTTCTCCCACTGCACAGAGCAATAAACCTTATGCAACATCTCATGTACCTCCAGCCACAAGTCCAAAGAAAAATTTCAGGAGACCAGTCAGCCCCATGAGCCAAAGCAAGCAAATCCAAAAGGGAGCAGCCTCAGATAACTGGTCCCTGTTATTGCAACTCCAACATCAATATTTTCCACAGTCCCGGCTCTCAGCACTCTGCTTCCTCCAACCTCCCCTACCCCCCAGCTCACCTCACATGCTATACATATTCCTTTCTGATCCCAGTCTTCCTTTCAACACATCCTACCCTTCCCTTGTTTTTCCATTCAGGATATCCCTCCTACAAAATTCCACTTCAAAATAATGACTAACAATATTGCCATGCCATCTGTTTTTATAACATACCACTTTTTCTACACCTTTTAATGCTCCATTTATATAGAACATAACTTTTCTGGAGTGAGGACTACCCCACTATCATCTGTACCCTGCCTAAAACAACTGGTTTTGATTCTTAAATCTTTCATCTTTAATATAGCAGTGGTTAAAAATGACTATTTATTTCCTTGATTAGATTTCGAACTGCTGGCATAAGAACACAAATTCACCAAAACCTGACATGCTGGCACAATCTGTAAATGCTTAGCAGTACTTTATTCTGTTCTTCCCATCTATCTGAAAATGTGCTGATGGAGTTTTTCTGGGGGTTTTTTTGGCTTTTCTTGCTGTGGGTTTTTTGGGGTTTTTTAATGCATCAGACTGAAACCAGGAATCTGTACTGTAAAGACACTAAATTAATCTCTGCTTGGGAATTGCAGGTTTACAAATGCACGTGTCAATGCAAAATTCCTCAACAATGGTACATCAAAGAAAACCACCACCAACAAAAAAACACAACCCAAAAAACCCTAAGAAACCAGAACAAAGAATGACCTGAATTACCATGGCATAAATGTACAACATATGTCACTCTTCTGAAGTATGAAAAACATGGGACAATTTAAAACTGTATTTCCAATACAGAACACCTTTTTAGTCACATGATGACTTATATTCAGTTATTTTACAAAATTCTGTTGTTTTCTGTCAGGTAAAACATACCATCAAAACCCAGAAAATCCAGATCCAAGATTTATTACTTTTACACAGCCATAACATACCCAAGATATGTTACAGAAATTTTATAAATGTTACAAAACAAACCTTGCTGTAATCAGAATTGAGATGCAGTGCTTATACTTTCATTTCAGAGGATGGCACGTTAAAAAAATTCTTGCTAACAAGACATGCACTGGAGATCTCTAAACCAGATCTGACTGTTATGCAGCAAGGAGAAGAATGAAATTTAAGTGTGGAGAAGCAGCCTTGCAATAACGGATCACAGAGACCAGTCATTTGTGGTGTACTTTAGAGGTCAAAACTCAGGCCAATGTTGTTTAACATCTTCATTAAGGACCCAGACATTGAACAGGTGCACCTCAGCAAGCTTGCAAATGATAAAATCTGGAGGAGTGCCTTATACACCAGAGGGTCATGCTGACGTTCATAACAGGCTGAAGAAATAGGCAGAACTCCACGGAGCCCCACAAGGAGAAATGAAAAGTTTTAACCTGGGGAGGGGCTAGAGGCAGACTGTCTGGAAAGCAGCTCTGATAGCAAGGACCCAGGGTCCTGAATGTAAACAAGCAGCCACAAAGAAGGCCAAAGAGTGTCCTGAGCAGCATTAGGAAGAGTAACACCGGCAGGTTCAGGGGCATGATGTTTCTCCTCTAGTCAGCACTGGTGAGATGCATCCTGGAGTGCTAGTTTCAGGTCTGGGTTTTCCAGCACTAGACATGGACATACTGGAGTCAGGCCATAAAGCTAATTGAGGGCTGGGAACACTAGACAGACAAGAAAGAGAAGGCTGAGTAAGTCAGGATTTTGTAGCCTCAGGAAGAGAAGGTGGGAAGATCTTACTGATGTGTATAAATACTGGCTAGGAAGCACTAAAGAAGAGTGAGTCTGACTTCTCAGTGGCACCCAATGAATGGACAAGAGGCAATGAGCACAAACTGAAACACAAGAAACTTTAAAAAAAGTTTGGGGGTTCTCTTTATTTGTTTGGTTTGGTGTGTTGTGAGTGTGATCGAACACTGTAAGTCACTTAGATTGTGGCATTTTCATCCTTGGAGCTGGTCTAGAAAGTCCTGTTTTGTGCATGGTGCTTGGACTAACTAATCTCTAGAGATGTCCCTTCTGACATGAACATTAATCTGAGAGTGAAAACACACTTCTACCGTAAGAAATAGATAAACAGGTAATCCCCCAGTAATGATGGCTAAGTGTCAGTTCCACAAAGCTAATTCAAACAGCTCAAACTTTAAAATATTTGATACCATAGATTCATTTTACCTCAGCATAAGAATCTGCCTGTAATCTCTTCTGATTTCCTACAGACAGCAAAACAGGTTTCACTGCTTACAAATGTGAATGCCACAAATCCATTTGCTTAATGGTCAATGGACAAAGACATATAAAAACAAAGACTGAATCAAGTATTTTGTAACATTTTAGCTAGCTTAAATATGTAACTTTTCAAAAGAAAATACAGAAGTTTCTGTATGAACAACTCCAGAAAATAGCCTCTTCATCTGGTTACTAAGCATAATAGGAGTGATAGAAATAAAAATTTGTTCATTATTGATCTGAAGGCAGTACCTGCCAACATGAGGGCTCAATCAGTTTCCAATTCGCACTGCTTAATAAGATCTGTGCTATGCAGAAACCCACCTAGGTAGTTTCAAACACAAAATGAAAGACTCATTATACAACTCATTATACAAAACTCGGAAAACTTCTATTGTAAACCTCCCCTGAGGTGCAATGTCAGGTATTATGGATTAGGTGCAACATTCCAAAGTCCTTTCAATATTCATAGTGAGTACCGCATGTTGATACTGCACCTAAAATAGGACATACAGCTTTTCTGTAGTAAACACTGGTTTAGTCAGCAAACAGCACAGAGGCACAACCTGAATATAAATAAGCAGGGCTGCTCCTACTTTTTCTCTAATTTTTAGGAAAAAACCATGTCACTAAAGGCCAAATACAGCTTAGCAATGGTCTCTGTACTGAATATTCTCTCTTTTCTTCCTCTTTCCAAATCTTAACAGTTTTCACCAACAACACCAAAACTTTCCAGTAACTTTCACAGCCATAGGGCAATCAGCTTAAAGACAGCTAGCTATCTGGCAACCTTTCCACACCATTTGAATGCAACTGTGCTTACCTGGTCCCACAAACAGGCTGTACAGAGCACTTGGATATTCACTACTGACAAGAGTAATCTCTGTAATCACAGAATGGTTGAGGTTAGAAAGGACCTCTGGAGGTCACCTGGACCAAATTCCCTGCCCAAGCAGGGCCTCCTAGAGCTGGCTGCCCAGGACCACATCCCAAGAACGTTTAAGTGCCTCCAAGGATGATGACTCCCCAACCTGAAACCAGAGAAGGCATGCACATATACACAAAAGTAACATAACATGAACTCATAAACATGCAGTCAACATGACAGACTGCAAATATATGAGTTGGAGAAGAAGTTATCTGAAATGGCTGTCTGCATACTGATCACAGGAAGGCTGCAACATACAGACATCAAATGGTTCCTTAATAAGCCATATGGCTCAGCCCAGCCAGCAAGTGTGAAGTTTTATTTAAATGCCCTGCCAAAAAACACACAAACTTCTGCATACCTTATAACGCCCCTGTAATAAAAAGCAGCTCTTGAAAGAAAACAGCCTTAACAAACATGCATGAATGAGGCCTATGCAAGAAGTGACAGTCCCTACATCTGGTACAAACTTTTCAGGTATTTGTTTAGGTTCTTGTATATTTTGGGCTCTATTCTCAGTCTTAACTGTATCACTGGCAGAAAAATACTGCCTGTTTGCAAGCTCACATACTTGGTTATTCCATTGTATTCTTCAGAATTATTAGTTTCACCAGAATACATATAGGTATTGTGAATAACAGTGTGATTACATGTAACTATACAGATTTCACAGCAGATCTTTGCTATCAATCCCTGGCCCTTATTAACCAAGCCTATGCCTTAACATTATAATTGTTACCACAACTGTAACTTTGGTCAACATATAAAAGAACATTAATTTACTGTTCACATTATTTTGTTATTGGGCAGTGTAGTAGCACAGAAACAACACTGCTTGTAGACACCAGCTTCTTCACTGTACTATCAGTTCTGCTATTTATTTGATGTGGGACCCTAAGTAAATTCATCCTTTTCTTTACACAAGTGTACCTTGCTGTCTGTCTAGAACATGTTCCTGAAATGTGAGATAATTCAATATAGTGAAACAATTTTCCCCACAGAATAAATGTGATATAGAGGAGATATATGCAGGAACTTAAAAAATGCACACAATTGTAACATATAGGGGCAGACAGTGCGGAAAAGGCAAAGAAGCAAGTTCATCAGTTGTCATCTCAATATCCAGTGATGACAGACCAGGAGGCTGAGATACTGGCTTTGCAATAGCTGGAGATAACAGAGCCTCTTTGAGTTGTAATTAAAGAAGAAAAAATTTTTCAACTTTGAACTGTCCTGAGATTTTGATGAGCAGGTCTTCTGTGACATGAGACTGAATCTTCAGTGACTCTGTCCAATCATTATTAAAAATTTTATCTGCTTCATTTGTGAGACAGAATATTGACTATAAATCTTTTAGTATGAGTGCTCATACTGCCTCCTTCCAAACGGTTATATGTTCACCATCATGCTTCTCAGAGGTCCGCTGCACACAGAGGTCAATCAAGTCAGCCAAGGGTAAAGGACAAAACCAAGGTAATGACAACAGTTAGCAGAAGAGGGTATTATTAAATGATCAATACTGGAACTCTGAATATGAGAGACTGAGAAGAAATTGATAGCATGGTATTATCACACCTGCTTCCTTCTTTCAGAGATTTATCTTGTCTACTCAGACTGCAAAAATTACAACAGGAGCTGTTTCTCACTGAGTGTTTACACATCATCTCATCCTGCCAACCTCAGTTGTGATATGCATGTGCTTCTCTGGTAAAATTAAGAGAGACAACTATTTTCAGACTAGCATGCTATTTAGAGGAGGTTCATTTTACACACTGAAAAAGAATATATTTCAACCAGCAGCTGAAAAGCACCCTTAAGAAGTATGTAACAGAACTGGAAATTATAGCTGAGATAGATAAGCTCCTGGTCTACTTCCAGGGACACTAATCATAAAAACCAATCCCAGATTCAATATAGATGCAACTACTTTGTGGGACACTTTGAAGTCTGCAGCTGATCAAGTTTTAAGCATGCAGGGTCAGTTATGTATGTATTTTTTCCTCTGAATTACAACAGCACAAAAATATTCAGTGACTTGACCAAGAGGCACTCTACAATAGGAAGCAAAATATTGGTTATGAACCCAGTATCTGGATTCTATTTAGAACATGAATTTTGTCATAGTATTTAAAAGTTGATTTAAGAAACAGAATTTTAGCGAGTTGTATATAGACAAGTATGAAATTGGCTACTTAAGTTCCATGCTAGCAAAGCACAATCTCAGTTTATTCAGGCAGCCTCTGATGCTCAAACAACTCAGAAGGCAATCTATACAAAGTATGTAACAAATGCCTCTTAAAAAAACCCCAAAAAACCAACAACAAAAATCCAGAAGGTTTAAAAAAAAAAACCAACCAAACACAACAACCCCAACCAAACCCCCATTCCCACCAAAACCCAACAATTTAGAAAACAGATCCTTTTAATACACGAGGCAATTTTTCAAACAGTTCTTCAGAAGTATGAGAAGCCTGTCAGTGCAAGATGCTGAAATGTTATGCTGGAAGTGAAGCTACACTGTACAACACAAAAATCTTTTAGGCCATGCTGTAGCCCACAGAATAACCCTTTTATCAAGAGTTGTACACTGCTATGTTTTGGGAAAGGGTGTGGAAAGGTAAAGCAAAGGCAAAAGCCTCACCACAATGGCTATATCCTCTTTTGCATCTTCTCATTGTGAAGCCACAGAAGAAAGTGGAAGTGTTAGCAAGAAGTAGTACCCACTTCTGGGAAATGGAATATGGGAAGTAGCAGCAACTGGAACGATGCTCATCTATGAACACTAAACTAAGGAAGCTACAGGGAATGACCACTGTGGGGGACAGTGTCTGAAATGGTAGTGAAAATGGGGAGAGGAAAAGCTCATCATGAGCTGAGCGTAGAAAACAGCAAGATTCTGCAATGAGTTCAGTCCTTCTCAAATGAGCAATAACAGAGTACAGAAAGACACAGACACTGGATGGGATCAGATATACAGCCTAGCCAGGTCAGTGAAGGGGGAAAGGGGAGGGGGAAGAACAGAAGAAAGAAGATAAGCAGGCCCCTTCACTGAGTCATACCAGAGCTACTGCTGCTGGAAGGGAGCCAGATTTCAGCTGGAGCTTTTGCCACTGCTTTTCTTCCCCCCTCTCAGAAAACCAAGAAGTGAAAGCACCAAACTTAGATGTCTACCTGAAATACATTCAGATTTTGCTGACTGTAAGCCCCTACTCTATATTACATTTAGTCTCAGAAAAACTTGTAATCAAAAACATACAAGAGTAACTTAAAAACATCCTTTTTTTTCTGACTGGGTTTTTATGCTGCCCTGAGTAAGATTCTTTCTTGGATCAGTGATTTCATAATGTAAAATACAAAACCCCTCCAAACAAGACAAATACATAAAATGGCAGTTGAGGACAGCAGTTATATTACTCCTCAAATTACACACTGCTTTTTCCTATGTAAATTCCTGATCTGCCTTCTCCAAATGCCCTCCTGTCAACTGAACACACATTTCTCAGCCTAACACCCTTCAAAAGCAATTTAAAAATGTGCACCTATTTTTGTAAAATTTATCACATATCAGCCTCAAATCACACTCACATCAAAATGATTTTTTTTGCTAATATTTCAACTATCTGTTTGACAATACTCATTATCACACACCAAC
The DNA here is from genome assembly GCA_013399945.1 of Ploceus nigricollis. Lineage (NCBI taxonomy): Eukaryota > Metazoa > Chordata > Aves > Passeriformes > Ploceidae > Ploceus > Ploceus nigricollis. The sequence goes on along the minus strand of VXBC01002446.1, from coordinate 2,447,243 downwards.
AGGTATCTCCTATGTGGTTTATGAGTAGTATCCTCAGCTACTTGTGCTCGTTTTGTTATGTGAAGTGATAATTTAGCAACCTCAGCTTGCTTATTAATGTCACTCCTAAAACGACATCCAGTTCATCTAGTCTCCCTGTTTTTATTTATGAATGGATTTATGGCTTGGTTCTTTCTGCAGCTGAATAAGCACCTGACAGAAACACTCAACTGAGCATTCATGTTCTGAGGTGGTCAGTGAAATCTTGAGGACAGACTCCAAGAGCTTGAAATAGCCAAGAGCTAGTAGGAAACAAAACAAAGCTTTAATACCCCCATACACCACAAGAGACCTCACAGTAAACAAATCTTCATAGTACCAGCTAAATGGAAGCAACATGAGATGGCAATCTTCTTCTGAGATCACCTAAATTTAATACAGATTTGGAATGAGGCTTAGGGTGACTTACAGTGCTTGATTCGCAAACAGAATTAAATTCTCTTCAACATCTTCATGAATGACTCGGACACAGGATTTGAAGGAATGCTAAGTGAGTTTGTGGCAGAACTCAATTGGGAGGAGCTGCTGACTCCCTCAAGGGCAGACAGGTCCTGCAGAGAGACCTTGACAAATCAGTGAGATAGGCAACCATCAACCACATGAGGTTTAACAAGGCAAGTGCTGGATTCTGCACCAGGGATGGAGCAATCCTGGTTTTGTGTCTAGATCAGGGAACAAGACACTGGAGATCAGCACTGCAGAAAAGAACCTGAGGGGTCTGGACAACAGCAACTTGAACAAGAGTCATTAAGCTATTAGAGAGCATCCAAAGGAGGGCCACAGGGATGGTGAAGGGTCCTGATGGGAAGCCACATGGGGAGCAGCTGATATCTGCTTGGTCTGTTCAGCCTGTAGGAGACTGAGGGGAGACCTCACTGCAGTCTTACAACTTCCTTATGAGGGAGGTGCAGGTACAGATCTCTTCACTCTCGTGATCAGTGACAGGACTCGAGGAAACAGCGTGAAGCTGCATCAAGGAAGGTTTACGTTTGATATCAGGAAAAAGGTTTTCCTTGTATAGGAACAGGCTCCCCAGGGAAGTGCTCATAGCACCAAGCCTGACAGAGTTCAGGAAGAATTTGGACAACACTCTCAGGCACATGGTGTGACTCTTGGAGTGTCCTGCACAGGGCCAAGAGTTGGACTCGATGATCCTGATGGGTCACTTCCAACTCAGCATATTCCATGATTCAATGACGAACATCTATGGAATTTACCTCTTCCCAAACCAAACTATAAACATACATTACTTTTATGATTACAGATATGTCTTACCTTAAATATATCTGTTTTGAAGCTATAAATTCAGGTATTTATGGGATTGCAAAAATCTTAACAAGATTCAGATTAGCAACAGGAATGACAATTCAAGAATTGACAATTCAACTAGCAGCAAAATAAATTTTCATTATGATTTCACTCTAAACAACAGGCCTTCAAAGTTTTTTTCTATTTTTACAAAGAGCATTTACAAAAGTACTAGTTTGCAGACCATACTGCCTGAGAATAGAATGTGACTTTGTTTCATACTTGAGCATTACCTAGTGAATTAAAACCCATTGTTTTTATGTAAAAGCAGCAATATTATGAGACTCCCTTAGAGATACAAATACTGGTGTATCAGCTAATATCTATGCTCTTGTACAATAAAGCATGAATCCAACACTGCTTTCATTGTATTACCACCATGGCAGTGTTGCAGCTTTTCTGAAATTATACTTTTGTCCACATCACTATGTCAACAGACATACCAGTCTGCTTAAACAGCTAAAATTGAATTAAATGGCTCAACCAGCTCACTTCACCTTTTGCTATTGTAATCAGAATTTTACTCCTTATTTCGCAAAATAACAGAATACAGCAGGCAGATCTTTGGACTTAAACAAAATTTTGATTTCTTGTCTTTCAAGCTCTTACTATGCAAAGATGTAGGACATCAAGACAGAATTTGCATAGCCTTACCAAATACAACAAGATTTCTTCCTCAAAAGACATAAAGAAGTTGTCAAATGTTATCGCCAGCACAGTCCATTCTAGAAGCTGATCCTTCCATTACTTTTAATTAAAAGTCCGGCTTTTTCATCCCCCAACCAAAAGCCACTTTCATTTTATAGATTGTACCAGTAAACCTTTACAAGTTAATTGTTGAGTACTGGATTACATAAAAGCTTTCAAAGGTAACATTGGCAATCCCTGTCATTCACACACTTCACTGAGTGCAGTATCTCCACAAGATGGGGCAGAAAGCACAGGTGGGTGCCTTCAGGACCACTGTCCTTAGCTGCTGGTGGACATAAGGATACAGCAGTGCCAGACATTTGACTTTCTGAACTTCTGCATAAGCCACTGCCATATACCAATCAAACCCCCTTCACTCAGCAGGTGACATTTCGAGTCTGTTCTGACCCTGACTCCCAATTACCTGCACAGCTTGGGCACACAGCTATAAACACACTAAGAGTCATGCAAAGTTAATCATGCTGGAGGTGGAGCAGCCGATACAGCCATAATAGGTTGCTACCATGGAGGCAGCAAAGCAACTGAGCACCTTTCCTGGAGGCAAGGCACACACATTAAACCCAACAAGAAAGGGTTATTCCCATCCAGACCAACTCAAGTGAAGAAAAGCATCACACTGCCTGTAAGCCAAACAATAAGGACAACCCATTGTCTTAGACAGTATGCTAGAAGTTGTTTTCAGTATCTCTTTTTCCTCAAAGAAAATGTCAGTGTAGATGTAAGTGATTACACTTTGTTTTAAATTTCAGCCCTCAAGAAATAGCCTGAAAATCACTGCCAAAGTACTTCTGACAATGAGTGCTTAGGTCCAATACCTCTGAAGAGAGAGAATTACATTGCTTTTCTAAAAAGGAAAAAAAAAAACAATGCAGAGATGCAGTAAGAAGCTCATGAAGCTTAACAGCAAAGATTACTAAAGGTACAAAGCATAAAAAAATTTAAAAGTTTAAAAAGGAAATAAATAGAATAGACAAGTAACACTGCTTTTGCAGACTCTAGTGAATTGTTTTCTCTAACAAAGACAAATTAGAAACATTTCTATTATGCAAACTGACATTAAAGTTTATGGTTGGGGAAGCCAGGGATTTCCTACTGTATTCCTAATAGCTGGACAACTAAACTACTTCACTGTTTACTTTATGATGCCACATTCATGATATGGCATAGCCTAAACATTTTCTTAAAAGAAAATAAGCCTTAATGAGTTAACCACACGCATGCACAAAAATCCTGCTACCTGCCAACAACCTCAGGCTCTACATTTTTTAATCATGAAATAGTTACTCCTGCCATTACATAAATATTATTACATAATATCTCCTTTGTATGCAGAAATAGAGCTACAATAAAATAGGTCCCACTATTTCAATACTGTATCTATTAATCCCACTCATTCACTTAATAATTTGGAGCTGTAGTTGCATCAGAACACAACAGCTTGAATATGTCACATTCCTCTGTGCTTAAACAGAGAAGACAGTTAATTCTGGATTAAAACAAAACAAAAAAAACCCCACAAAAAACAAGCGGACAAAAAATACAACAAAAATAGCTGCTCTACTATAATAACTGCCTGAAGGGAAAGACACCTCTGGTATGCTCTTTTATTACACGTTGTCTTGCCTAAGATTTATTGTATGTGCATCAATAGATAATTTTCAACATGCCAGTCAATAAAATATGCAGAAATACCTTAATTCCCAAGGTCAGCATTACACAGCATAAGTGTAAAGAGATCACAAGCAATGACGCTTACTATGTCTAATATCTCAAAAGCCAAGGGTTTTTCCAATTTAATATTTAAGGTATGGGCAAACTACAATACGTATTAAATTAGTTTCCCTAAGTATGTACTTTGTTAGAAATTTGTTCTGAAAGGTATTTGTTTGTATTGGTCAGAAACACATCTGAGACGTGGGACGGCTGTAAGCACAAGGCCACACGGCGAAGAAGTGGCATGTGACATTCGGGAGTCTCGGGGGGCAACATGTGGCCGGCGCTCAGGACGCTCCTCTCTGCAGTGCAGCACCGGTGCCTCCGGCCGTGCGCGATCCGTGCCGCGACACGAGCCCCCACTTCCGAAGTGCCGCACAAGTCCCACTTGTGCCCGCGCTCAGCGGCTTCCCCTTGTCCGCTCGCCCTCTCGCAGCAAGAGCTCTCGGGAAGGGCAGGAGAGCGGCGGTGGGCACCGGGAGCGAGGGCGGCACGGGCCGGCCCCGGTGTTTGCACAGCTGCGCTGCTCTCCCGGGGCAGCCCCGCACAAAGCCCCGGCGGCCCCGCAGCCCCCACCGCTAC
>VXBC01002446.1:2407725-2437556 GCA_013399945.1 Ploceus nigricollis | reverse complement strand
GTGGATACCAAACTGCCTCAAAGTGGCTCTTAGGCTGATGTGCTGCTGCACGCGCTCCGCTGACCCTCTCAGCGATGTCCGGCTGGCTCCTGCACGGCGGGCAGCGGGGGACACTCTCCTGTTCCCCGGGGGGTTAGGAGAGTGGCTAAGGGCAGATAGCCCTTGTGGAGGGACTCTCAGCAGCAATAGCAGAAGGGAGGAGTCGGCCTCTGTTGGGGTTCTCAGTCCAAGTTTATTAGGGCCCCTTGAAGAGCACTAACACTCCAGGATGAACAGCCTGCAAAAGTCCCAAACATGCGCGTTACAACAATATATAAACAGGGGAGGGGAGAGGGGAGTGGTTTTCTGGGTTACCAATGGGAAAGGTCGGGGGAGTGGTAACTGTGGAGAAAGACAGGGGCAGTAGCTAATGAGGGGACTTCAGGGGAGGGATCCCAACACCTTGGCCTATCACTCAACGCCCCAGATGGAAAGTTCTAGGTTGGTGGGAAGGCTTGCCAAGTGACAGACAGGGACTGGGGTGGGGACAGGGGAGTGACTCAGCGGATTCAGGGGAGGAGGGGCGGAGGAGGACTAGGATTGACACAAGGAGGGGAGGAGGCAAAGGAGGACAAAACCATTAGGATAGGGGTAACAGGAATGAACCATACAGAAACCAATAGAACTTAACAGATCAAAATAACGCAACACAACACTGATGAATTCTTTTGTAGGGGTAACAGTGTTTTGGAAAGAATGCTTAACATCCTAATTAATGAGATGTGTTTGTTTGTTTTAATTCTCAGTTACTAGCTACAGGCTAGGCAGTAGGCTCTGAGGTGTAGTCAATGGTATTACCATCAGTGTCTTGTCACTAGAAACCTGATGGGACAATGAAACTAGGTCTCAATTATGAAAATATTAGAAGTATCAAAAAAGTCTTTTAGCAAAGACTCTTAATAAACCTGTTAGGGCAAGAATAGTGCCATGTGATTGGAAAGTCACAAACGTGCTTGAAGGAGAGCCCATGAGCATTGTATGGGACATGGGAAACGAATGAAAACATAGAGTATGCAAAGGTATAGAAATATAAAAAAGAGATATATCTTTGGTGTAGTAACATTAGATTCTGTTGGGGTAACTGTGTATTTTTTAAATAAAATAATTATTTGACAATATTAAGTCAATTTCACAAAAGCATCAAGGCTGAAAGAGACCTTCAAGATCAGCTAGTCCAACTGTCATCCAAGCACCACCATAATCAGATCTAATCTGTGCTTCATGTAAAGATTCAGTATAGTGTCATATGAGAAAAGAAGGAAGATGGATAACGTGAAGAATCGCTGATGAGAAGTTCTGATGGATTGTTTTGAGAGAAGGACTATAAAACTGGAAGTGGGCTCCAGGTAGAGTCTGCCCATTTAATGTCTTTAGTGCAGTCCTAGTTAGCATATAAATAAAAGTTGCTAATAACCTTAAATTTGAAGGAGAACAGCATATCAAATAAGATATAAAACTTTGGAGTTAAGAAAGAAGAAAAAATATTGAAGCCGAAGAACACTCTCAATGTAGAATGATTAGACATAAACTGGAAATGAACTTTCCATGAAAGAAAGTTTCTATCCAATGGATGGATGGATTTCTTCTCTCAGTGAAAGCAGCAGGGCAGAGCATATTTGTAAATTTTAATATGGAGATTGATGAGATTATGGAAAAGGTTATATGATGTGTGCTGGTTATTGCACATGACGCACTGATTATCAAAATTCTAGAAGGACTGCATATATATCCCTGAACATTTCAATAAAGGGTTCCTCTAACCAATGCAGACACTTTAGCCATTAGGATAAATGAGTTCTCATCATCATTGTACAAAACACATTGTGTATCATGAAGATGGTACAGCTTTCTGTTTCAGAAAATCTGGACAGCAGTGTAAAAGGCAACCCTTCCAACATGCATTGTGGTCTTATGTTCCTATCTGTAAATGAGTTGTGTGTACAAACTCACATACATAATCTTTATATGAAAATGCAAACTACCTTTGACCAGTTTTGTTTCTTGGGTTGTATTTACATTTAGCAACTTATGTTTCAAACAGTTTTCATTGAAAGTTATCCTTTTCTATATTTTTTTAAATAATTTTTTTTTCTAATATTTTCAGGTCTCGCTGTTGCCCTGTATCAGAAAAACCTGCCACTGAATGTGCCTACAGGAAAATGCATAAGTATTCAAGAAAATTATATAAATTTAAACATAACAATTAATAAAGAAATACATGTGTAACAATGTAAGACTATGCCACTTCTTGAAAAAATTGAGAAAATGTAGTTAATTGAGAAGCAGCACATACATCATGTAAGAAAAGGGCCAGTAAACACTTAATTGTAAAGATGAATTTCCTGATCTGCTGTTTGCTGACAGAATTCTACATGTCAAGAAGTGATTGAGGTTCCCTTCCATGCTTGGAAAATGACCTATTGTCAAGAGTAAAATAATTACAGGATTGCATAAGGAACTCAGTTTAGTATAACAAGAACACACATTGTTGGGAAGCAGTTAACAGTATAGCAGTAAGTGGCATTTAGAGATTGCATATATGACAGTGAGAATTTCATAGATGAAATTTGATTAAGATGAACTGATTAAGTCTTAGATAATTGAGGAATAGTGCTAGAGTTGTTTGCATTGCTGAACCAGCATAATTTAAAAACCTTCTGCTTATTGCTTTGTACTAATGACTGTAAAAGTGGGGAATGGACTTAAAAGAAAACAGTGTGTAATGACATATAACATTTGAGCATTAATACTATTTTGGGAAATGGTATGTTCAACAGTTACTGGCAAGTAGTGGAGTATACAAAGAAAAGTGGTTGAGAATTTGAATAGCTTTAAAAAAAAAAAAATCAAAGTAATAGGTTTATTTTTACAGGAGAGCTACCAATCCCTCCATACTCTGAAATTTCTATTCCACACAATGCAGCTCAGGTAGATGATTGTAAGAATTGCTTTTAAACAGGCAAGTGAAACATAATTTTTCATATTCTAGATCTGATGAATAGCTGAAGCATTTAGTTGAAAATCTCCATTGAGAAATATGTCTGGTGTGAAGACAGTTAGCCCAAATGGTTCAAATAATAAGTAATTAGAAGGATGTCATAATGGAAAATTTTCAAGTACTATAACTGCCAAAACCCCTATCATTCTTCTATAACTTGTGTAGCCAAATACACATGAGTATGTGGTTATTATTTGAATTTTTGTTGTTTTAAAATGGGAAATGGGTTTCTGTGAATGAATCACAGAAATGGGGCTGGATAGTAAGGAGTGAAAGCCATTTAATTTTAGATGCTCCGTTTTTTTCTGCCATGTAGTCTGATTTATGGGAGGCATTCCTCGTTCATGCATCAGACAAAGTGAAAGAAGCCCCAGCGCAATATGTAGATCACAAACAGCCATCTGTTATTCAAAAGGAAAGAGGAGTGTTGCTATAAGAGTAAACTTAAAATGTATTAAGATTAGCTTAGAGATGGCTGAGCTCCATTAAATATTTTGTCCATCTCTGTTGGTCGCTGTCATATATGAATGTCTACATTATACTGAAGTTTTAGATGCCTGCTATATTTTTTTTCAGTTAGGACTATTACCTCTAGTTTAGAGGTAATATATGCTTTCTCTGAGTTCCTAAATAAGTATGTATATATAAGCTTTTATCACCTCAGATAATTATTTTTCCTTCTTGGGGTTTGTTCCTTTGAAATAATTTTCCTGATCAAACTGTATGTTAAGAAAAAAGCATTTTGAACTTTTTACTTGCTTAGCTTAAGCTAAGTAAAGTAACACTTGTTTAGGCTTGTAACATTTCCTTTTGATTCTTTCCAGCTCCCAAAGAATTTCTATTATTTTTATGTGAATTCCATCCAATTTGCATAGATCTTTCTTGTAATATGCCTAGAACACATTTGTGATTTCCAGATATGGTTGTAAAGAGTGTGGATGAAGAATTTATGTTTTATGTCCAGGCAACCGTATGACCTCCATTTGTAGGGCAGAATTAATTACTTGGGAGTATTGATGTTTGGCCCACCACAAGGCTTGAAGGACTCTGTTGGCTGTCCACAAATAAAGTACTGCACAATCTGCTTAAAGCCATGTTTAGACAAACCATTATCTTCCCGTTCCAGGATACACTGCTTCCAAGTGTGCAACCCAAATCTAAATTAGTCTCTTTGTTGGTACTCTTACAAATCTATTTGTAGTTTCTGCTTGCTTGTTATCCTTAGATCCTTTACAAATATGATGCCTCTGGGGTATTGCCATCTCACTGAATATATTCCAGAATCTGTTCCAGAATATTTCTCTCAGTCTTTTCCATAGCAGTAGCTTGCTTTTTCTTGTATTCAATTTAATTTTACAGTTTTCTGGCTTCATTTTAGCCTCACTAATTTATGTTGAAGTATCTCAGTGTCCTCGAAGTTACCCACATTGTAGCTTCTTGGGGATTAATGAAGCTGTCAAATAAAACAAGGCCTCACAATGGCTCCTGTGGCACCACAGGTATAGATAAATTACTTCTTTTCCTATATTCCAGTTTTATCTTGAGCCCTGTAATAGTCACTGTTTACTTTAAGCTACAGAATTTTTACACAGTCCTTTGGACCTCCCGTTCTGCATTGTAACCTATGCAGCTCATCCTAAGAGATTTTTGAGGTTTCATTGGAGTACCATATGTGTTGCAAAAATTGAGTTATGTACTATCTAAAGAGTTCCTTTGAACCCTGTATTTTGTTCTGGGTTTTGGGGGAAGTGGAGGTGTTTGTTTTATTTTAAGCTAAATATTGCCTAGTGTTCTGCTGTCCTTTAAGGCTAATGTTTTCAGGCTTGCTTCATCTGAAATTAAGTTTAATGCAATTTCAGAGGTAAGGCTCTTATCTAGATGTATAAAAAATGATTTTGTGGCTACTGAAACCTACTTTTAAAAGTGTTCACTTACTGAATGCTTTTTGCTAGTGTTCCTTTTTTCCTCAGTACTCCCACTGAAGGGATGATATTATTATGTTATTTTAATATTGAGATATTATTCTTATTATTACTATGACAGTCTGCAGACCCTATCAGCACACAGATCTACCAATTTGAATTTTTGCAAATAAAATTAATTTTCATACCAATGTATTGATCATTTTATGTCTCAAAGCATGAGGAAGGTACCACTGGAGATGGAAAATGGGGAAAACCTCCACATTTATAGAGTAGATCTGCTAATCTAATGTCATGTGCTAACTATAGTTAGGACAAATTGAAGGGCAAGACACTGTGATTCTGTTTCCAGATTTTGGGGAGGAAAGTCATGTGTGCTGTTTATGAACACGTAGTCGCGTACAGAAATGGGCCATGGCCTCTCTGGGAGCTGTGCAGTTAAGTGACTGGGACTGGATTCTGTTATAATATAGTCCATGTTTCCTGCTGTGTCTTGAATAATCTTGCAGCTGTTTTACTTAGAAAATCAGTAACACTTGTTTTTGTCCAAAAGCAGGAACTTGATGACTTGGCTAATAAGATGAAACAACACTACCCCCAAAATCTGTGAAGTATCAAGTACTATTCCATATTCCAGCCTCTTCACACACTCCATCTCCACCTTCCTTTCCCTGTGCTACTTTGTAAGCTATTTTGTGGAGACAGTATTTTGTCCTGTTTTTCTGAGGCCAGAACTGAGGCTTTTTACCTGTTTCATTTTTAAATTCTAATAATTAACTGATGTGTTTGCATTAGGACAGTGCTTTTTTGAAAAAAAAGAAGGTGAGTGAAATTACTAATGCACAGGGAGAAATAGGAAACGATTATGCCATAAAAATAACTTTGAAAGAGTCTCACATTGTTCAGAGAGGGAAGAGAACCTTTTAAGAAGTGATCACATTCTCCAACTCAGCTTTAGACACATTCTTTACCTTTAAAAGGAAACAGAAGATAGTCAGTCAGTAAATCAAGTGTAGTTGCAGGCATGTCTGCAAAGCTGTAGCAACAGTCTGAAATAAGGCATTAGGGCTGGACATTTGAAACAAGAATTGTCAGTGTCAAGGTCTCTTGTGCTTTGAGGAAAATGTCTTTCATTAAACAATACCTTTTCTCCATACCCTGATTTTTTTTTTTTTTTGTTTCTTGATCATTGTCTAAAGATAGCAGCTATGGTGGCTATTCTGGGTAGATCTTTAGGTACACATTAAAAATCAGACTGTATTTTTGTGCTGTAATGAATAAGCTTTTAAAAGCATTCTAAGTTTTTTTTTAAATATCTATTTGTTTGAAGAGGAAATTTGATTTCTTATGAAAAATGTCGACCTTTTCTTAGTTGCTGTTGGAGGGAAAAAAGCATGTTTAAAGACCACATGTTTTATCTGCCACTATTTTTTGTGATGAAGCTTTCAATACCAGTAATCTGAGTTTCCCCTCTCTTGCTCCAGCCAAGGTTACTAGTCAGTTCCCTAATTTCTTCTTTTTCTTACTGGCACAGTATTGCTTTTTTTTAAAAGTACTTCAGAAATTACTTCTTTTAAACAAAGGAATCTACAGCATCCATGTTTTTCAAGCTTATCCTTACTAGTTTTAATCTTTTATCACAATTTGAAAGTATTAGCATTTTTTAAATTAAATAGTTCAGTTTAGAAGTAAATTCCACTCAGATAAAGAGAAATACAGCAGTTGTTGCCAGAGGGATAAAGTGCATTACCTGGAAACATAAAAAGCTTTATTTCTTGTTTTCTGACAGAAAATGAGATGAACGAGGCTGTTATAGGCACAACTTTTCAGTAAATACTGTATTGTTGTTAGCATTATATATATGTTCCTAAGAACCCAAAACTTTTAAAGTTTATTTTAATTTAATAGTTTATAAAATTATAACACTGCTACTTCCAAGGCTTAAAAATTCCAAATTATTTGGTATGAACTGTAGCATTAGAGTAGAATTCATAATTTCCTCCTTTGCATCCTTTTTAATGTTATTTACCATATATTGCAACTATACTGGGAAATGACAAAGGGCTGCTGAGACCACTGCATCACCCTGCCTTCCAGTGCTGTCCCTGACCACTGTGGGAATGCTGCTTTGGATGTCTCTTGCTCTTATGGTCCTAAACTGCCCCCCAGCACGTTGGCCAGGTGACAAGCAGGTATTCAGGTTTGTTCCTTGGGACCATTTTACTAAATCAGGCTTTTTAAATGTGCCAATTTGCCAAATTCAGAAAAAGACCTTTAGGGTTAATCAGTTTCATTGACTGATTTCTTTTCCATGTGTTTCAAATAGAACCACAGAATGGTTTGGCTTAGAAGGGACTGCAAACATCATCTAGTTCCAAACCTTCAGCCAAGGGCAGGGACACCTTCCACTAGACCAGCATGCTCAAACACCCATCCAGTCTGGCCTTGAAATGCATTAATAACTTTTCATAACACCCAAATAAATGAGTAATAAGGGCCCCTGCCTAAAGGTCCTTTGTCCCTGCACTCAGTACTGTGTATGTAAGGTATCTAATTATTGTCCAATGAAAAAAACACCAGCAGGCCTAGGAAATTAAAATTTCCTTATTCTTTTTGTCCTCTAAGTCTTCTGGTCATGAGCAATAATTGGCAAAATCCCAAACTGGAGGTAAGAGATGCTTTACATGCAACTACCTGCTGATTGAAGGATTCTCCTTAGAGTGTGCAAGGACTGTGAGACAGGAGAGGTTGGCTTGGTGGCCTTCAAATGGAAAGCCTAGAATCCAGTCTGCTGTTGCCTCTTCAGCTGCTGTTGAATAATGCACTGTCCTAACCACTCTGCTGCTACATAAAAGTATGCAACAAAGGTATATGTCCCCAAGGAGGGGGAGATAGCCTCTGCTAAAGACTTAGTTCTAGAAAAGCTTATGCAGCAGGTGCAAATTTGTGCCTGAAGACTGACCTCAATTTTGCCAAGGAGAGAGACAGACTGAACAGCAATAAATGTCCTGTAACCTGTTGTCTGGGCTACCGTAAATATGTCTCTGGTTCAAGCTTTTAAGAAGACAGGAGTTGTGGTGCATTACTGTCAGCAGGTACTGCTGTTGGAGGACTAAACTCTCTAAGTTCCATACATTCACCCATCTTGTCGGCCGGGCACCATGGCACCGAGTGGGAATAGCCAGGTTCTACACACCATTTGGGCACAAATGGCTGCACAAAGGATAAAGTTCTAAAGAATTAGAGGGGTAGGTTTAATATCTAATTAGGCCTCTAATCCTACAAGCCACTTACAGTTTTGCATTATTATATGTTCATTGTGTCTTAAATGGAACTACTCATTTGAGTGAAGTTATGGGTGTAAATGCATGCAGGATCGGATCTGGGCAATCACATTTTGGCTTATTATTTGTACCGTAGCACTGTTGCAAGTCAGGTATCTCTGATGTTATCCCTTCCCCGGACAGGGTGAAGAGGTATCTGAAACTGAATATGTTTCTGTGAAAGGGCTTGCACTCCATTACTGTACCTGTCCAAACCAAACACTTATAGAAAGACACATCATAGAAAGCATTTCAACTGTTAAGAGAGTCATAAGGCATAGATTTTCAATGCAAAAGGTCATGAGGCTGCAGTTTCACTGGGTAATGTGCTGCATTTGCATAGACACATATTCAGACAGTTAATGGTAGTGCCGAATGCTTTAATGATTTTCATTTCCATCAAGCTGTTCTCACCTCTTAGGAACATAATGAATAAATAGAAGAGGCCTTTTGTTTGCTCTTCATGAAAGTTACCAGTGATTAAGTGGTGCTGAGGGAACAGACTCATGCTCTCATTTGAAAAAGAAAACCAAAACCAACAACAAAACTGCCCATCAAAGCTGACTTCAAAGTGACCTACTTAATTTTGATTTAAGATGGCACTTGAGTAATTTATTTTAATGTTATGCAGATTTCCTAATTCAAAACAGAGAAATGGTCACTCTTAACTGAAAATACAGAAATAGTTACTACATCAGTTGCAAAATACTCATAATTTGTTAGGGTACTCTTTATAGTGTTGAATTACAAACAACGCTATATACACTTAGATCAAGTTTTCTTCCAAATGGATTCAGCAGTCACGTTTTTTATGAAAAAATATGTCCAGAATAGTTGTGAACAATTTGATACTTTTTGCACTATGCTGTGGTGTTTCATAAGAAAATCCATGCCAGAGGCTTGCTAGAGAAAATCTTGTAATGATTCCATAGAGGGTCTCCCTGTGAAAAACTTCTCCACAGCCACCTGGAATATAAAGGCGTACAGACTTTCAAACTATGTCCTGGACCCTTGCAACTCAGTATCAGCTTCTTGGGCTCCTCTGTCATGCATCAGCTCAAAAGACCCTTCTTGAAAAGGGCTTAAAGGAAGTTATCTTAATCTCTGGCTGAATTAGGTTTTTAGGCATTTTCTGAAGGATTTCAGGTGCAGTTCAGTCTCTTGGTGTAATCTTGAAAAAAAAATTTGAGTGGCTTTTTGAGAATAAAACTCTGTTCTTAAATACCTTTTTCTTGGATCAGTCATGCTTAATTTTTTTTTCCTAATTTGTAGGCACACAAATTGTGATGTCATCTCCCCAATTTGCACATTGGTGCCTTGGTATCAGTATTTTTTAATTATATTTGTCCAAACGTGCTAGAGTTTCAACTTTATGTGTAACACTGAGAAGCTCAGCCAAGACACTCCACATCCCAAATACCCAAATTTCAGTAATATCCACTCAGGGTACAAGGGTGCAATGTTTCTGAGAGCTGCTAGAATGAACAGGCTTTCAAGTACTTGGGTCTTTTCAGTTAATGACTTCCAGTTCTTTCAGTTTCTAACCCTCTGCCTTCCAGATAGTGGTCTAGAGTACTTCTTGTGGCATTCCAAGCCTGTCATTTAAATCAAGATATGGAACTCGACTTCATGTATTTGGAATATTCTCCATTTTCACAGAATCAGTAAGATATTTGGGGAACACAGAATATGCAAATGCAGACCTGCTGAATACATAATTTTTATGGCCCTTCTGTTTTGTATTGGCTTTGTAATTTGTCCAGTGTTTGACAAAGGGGTAATTAAATTTACAGTGAGAATATATCAGTCCCTCCTTCTCTTCACTGATCTTAATTCTCTCTTAAATCTTTACTCCTCCAGTTAATTTTCTTTTAAATCTGCCTTTGTGTTCTCAGCATGCCATGAAAGGACTAGTCAACAGCCTGAATATAGGGGCAGGTGAGGGAGATTTCTGTCTGCAATCAATCTCCCCATTACAGGAGTTAGGTGTAATTTCAGTGTATGGTAAGATGCAGTGTCTTCTCACGTGAAAATAAGACCCATTATTGACACTGTATTTCAGTACATGTGGATAAAAATGTATTTTACATATATTATCCATGTAGATTTTTTGCATTTTGTGTGTTTATAGCCTCACAGTGGTCTTGATCATCTTAATCTTGGGTTTTAGTTATGCACTTGCATGCAACGAATGGAACTATAGCTTGTGAAGTATAAACGACTGAGGAGATATTCCAGAAGCAAATCCTAGAAGTGAAGGTGAAGCATTTTAGCTGATGCTGACAGAATTGCAGAAATTCCTTGCTGTAGTGGGAAAACTTTGTTCAAAACCAGGAATGTTCTTATGGTTTTAATTGAGTGGCAGAAAATTACTTCTTTGTGGTCATCCCTGCTAAGAGATTCTTTAAAACAAACATTTTCCATTTTTCCTTGTTTTTTTCTTTTTTGGCTAGTAGTTGCCTTCCTGAATTGGATTTATAAACTATGAATCTAAGGAGGATAAAATGCTTTTTGAAGAATTTGATCCAGATGTCTATTACCGTTTCAATAGATCTATTTTAAGTATTTAGGGTAAAGAAGGTTTTTGGAGAATTTGGGGGTCTGTTTGGTTTTGGTTATTTGGGTTTGTTGGGATATTTTGGTTGGTGGTTTTTTTGTTTGCTTTGGTTTGTTTTTTTGTTTGTTTGTTTGGTTTTTTTTCTTTTTCTTTTTTAATATCCCAGTTAACTTAGAATCAGCCAAGTTCTTGCTGTGTAAAACTTTAGGAAAGTCTATAGTATTTCAGCAGGGATTCATGTGGCCCTTGGGTTTTTGGACTGTATCGTGTTGCAAGCTCCTAAAATAAGACTATTTGAAAAGCTACAGGCTTCCCATCTTTTTGTCTGGAAAAGTTATAAAATGGAACAGGCAGGCTTTTCACTGAGCTGCTGAGAATGCAGTTCTGGCTATGCAATCAGGACTAAATAAGGAGCAAGATCTGCACTAAAAATAGAAACAGAGGCTGATCCAACTGCAGTGTGAGTTATAATCCTCACACAGCAAAGGGCTGGTAGGTTCAGCTGAGGACACACAGTTACATTACAGAGAATCAAATAAACTTTATCCTGCCCCTAAAAACCCACCATACCCTAATTGCTATAACCAGATTTTTACCATTCAGGAGAACTGTTAATCATGCCTGCAAATTATTCAACATGTTTTTTCAAATGTAGATCTTTTGCTATTATTATTTTTTTTAGAGAGGATTATATTTGTGACATAGTAAGAGAGAAATGTGGGTTGGGTTTATGTAACTGTTTGAGGAACATGGTGGAAAATGACACAGAGAGATTTACTGCACTTTTCCTCTTAGCTGGGTAAATATGTTCTTATCACTGCTTTGTGCCTTAAGCTAACGTGTCCACTGACATGACGTGACTCCAGCTGGGCACAGTGAGCTGATTTGGGTATCTGGCCAGGCCTGGGCTCTTGTCACAGTCTGTGCAGTTCACAGTGTGTGCTTTGAGGGAAGTTATTCTGCTTGTTTCAAGAACAAAGTACGGAACTGTGTAGTTCATTCCTGTATCCTCCCCTCCTCTTTGTTGGTAAAGTAGTTCAGAACATATTCATCTTTTATTTGTGTATTTCCACTAACACATACCTCATAAGCTTAAGCCAAACTTGCCCAGGGAGTTCAAATATATCCTTTGATACAGAATAGATTGCTATTTCTTATTTATTGTTAGGAACATTTGGTTGTTAAACATTTAGATTAAATGAGCCTAGCCAGCTACAGCTATGTTCTGCTTGCTTTCTTTGCGTGTTCCTGCATCTCTCTAGGCAGTGATGTGGCAAGTGTGAACAAATTTTCTGTTACTTCAGTCTTAAAAGGCAGAGAATCTGTAACAGACTCTGGTAATTCATCATAGAATTTCAATTATTCTAAATATGATTACATATGAAAATTTTAAAAAGTAGAAGACACCAAATCACTCATCTACTAACTAAATGTTTAAAAATATTTTAATTAATTTTTAGTTTTCAATTAGGTGCAGAATTTGTTACTGAAAATACACCCTGTTCATGTATTTTTTTGCCTGTTAATCCCAGGAGTTGCTCAGTCAAATTGGAAGACAGTGAGTGGAGGAGAAACATCTGGGTCATTTGACACATGCAAAAGCTCACATAGCAGTGGGAGTAAGTGGAAGAAGACCAAGAACAGAGATCATCAAACTTGCACAGGCCAAGAGCAAGGCAAATAAAATACATGGTGTCAGTGAGTCACAAACTAATGGCTTGGTTGCATTTTCCTTCTTCAGTTCCCTCCACACCACAACATGAGCTACAATATTCCCTGTTTCCCCCAGTACCCCTATCTCCTCTCTTCCACATCCCATACTGAGTGCACAGCTTAGCAGAAGCTGCGAGCAGCTGTCTTGCAGAAAGCCAAGCTGATCAACACCATCTTGTAGCTGGGGAGGCAGCAGCCTTATTCTCCAGCTGAGTTCAGAGGCCTTTTTTCTTGTTTTGTTGTTGTATTCTCATTATGCGTGCTTATATTTGAAGAGCTGTATTTTCTGGGAGAATAAAGGAGTGTGTGCAGTCCAGGAGGCATAGAGAAGGGATATTGGGTGATAATTGCTCTAAGTGCTTTACAGTGAAGTATGTGTATCGTGTTTTAGTCACATTCAAAACTTACACTGATTAATTGTCTCATTTTTTGACATAAACTAAAGCTTTATAAGACTACATAAGGTTATGCATTAGTTTAACAATGGGTTACACACACCTAGTTTTCGTGTACTGTTAGCTATTTGAAAGAAGTAATTTAGTGTAATAAGAGCAGTATAAGCCTGCAGAGTAGACACAGTCATTTTAGTGACTTTATTAAAAATAAATACTAGTATCAGTTTAGTGATTACACTTAAAAAGTCACACCCAATCCAACAAAGAATTGTTTAGGTATGGAAAAAGGGAGATCCTTTTAATAACATATTTTAGGTAACTGAAAGTTGCACAAAGAGGAAATGACATTGCTTGAACTCAATTTCAGCCAGCATAGAGGCTTACATGAACATCATATCCATTTACAATGAGTCTGGTTCTCTGTTGGAAAACAGTGGTGATGAACAATGCATTATAACTGAAATGTTAAGAGATCACTAAAACTGCTTATGAACAGGTGTGAGATTCTCCCTTACCTGCCTCTTCACTATTAATTATGAAATTAGTCCATGTTTTTATTACATTCAGAAGTCCTTATATAAGCAGAATGAATGGTTCCAAATTAAGAATTTTTTTTTTCTTAAAGAGGATTTGTTTGTTTTTTATCAGAAACCTTTCAAAGTACAAGGGGAGGTCACAGCTGTTCACTTCATTCACATGTAGTCTAATAAAATAAACAACATATGTATAGGTCATGAGAGTTTAGCACTCAGAACACAGGGATTTGTGTATGATTTTGAAAACTGTAAATAACAAATTATGCTTAACCTTTATCATTCTGCCCATCAACCTGATTTGTTAGTAAAGACTTGTGTTAGAATTAAGGTGTTCATATATTACAATATTCAGAAAAATAAAAACTCCCTCACCAAATGCAAGATAGCAAGGTCCACATTTACATCCTCAGTCTTAATTCCACTTGTCGTAAGTCTTATAGATTTACATAATTATTTCATTTGCATAATCACTTAAGATCTGGATCTATGCTCCAATGAAAGCAGACCTGAAACCTTTTTGAAAATAACGCTTAACCACATTTTGTACTGCAAGAATACAGGACTGACCTCAGAAATGGGAATGTTGTCTTTTCCTTAGAGCATGTTGGCATCTGGGCACCTGAGTGAGTTTGGTGGGTTAGTACAGGAGCATCCTAATTGTCACGAGCAGTCTGCTGGTGGTCCTTGTCCCATAATATATCTGGAGTGGATAGGGCTTGGGGAGGAGGGGCTATGGATTATATACCATGTTTGCTCATGGTCCAAAGGACTTCTGGTTCAATTACAGTGTCACACAGCTGTGGTGGTGTCATTTACCCTCAGAGGGGGGCTTTCAAACAGTGAGGATTAAAATGACAAACCCCAAATGCATCACTCAGTTTCTTATTAGTCAAGTGGGAAGATTAGCTGAAAAATTCACACATACAAATCAATGTGTCCTTCCCCTTTTTTAAGTTTCCTTGTTGAAGGCAGTGAGCTGCAGAAACCCATCCATTTAGACGTGGTCACGTGGATATTTGCTTTTGAATCAGGCAGTGAATTTCCCTTTGACTTCCCCAAACCACAAAATCCTTACCTTTCTTTTTACTGTAAAAATTCTGTCAGTTCAGGGAAATTGTGCTTGCTGAAACACTAGAAAGCAGGTAAATATTTCAGTGCAGAATAGGTGGTTGCTATTCTGTTATATGATAGTATAAAGTAGGAAATGGGTAACTTACAGGATATAGGTTAGGTCTTGACACCATACAAGTCATGACAGAAAGTTTTTGTCATCTGATAGTTTTTGGATGGCTTTTTTACAGTTAAGTCAGACCCTTAAACCAGTTTCTAGTGGACAAATATCTGAACCAGAAAGGTCATCATGGTTGTTAGCAATCTTATATGGCTTCATGTCAATAGTGTGAGAATGTGACATTACTCTCTGTGCCAGGAAGAAGTTAATTATGGTATTTGCATAAAATCTTTTTTTGTGTTGTGCTTAGTCTGCAGGGTATCTGCTTGAAAGATTTCATCAGATACTCCTCCTCCAAACACAGACAGGAAATCAAAAACAGTTGAAGGCATCTGCTCAGAATAGAGTTGCCCTGAATGGACATCTTCAAGCACAGGCCAATAAGGCAATGATTTCCATGTTCCAGGGATAGCTGTTTCCTTTTATTCTTTCCTGTCAGTCCTTCTAATTGGCAGATTACTTGGCAAAATCAAGTAAGACTCAGCAAAATTAACCTTTTTAATAACTACTTGCCAAAAGAGTCCTGCTTTCCCAATATCCTGAAAAGAGTAACTGTAGAACTAATGGACTTCCAGCTTTTGGAGCCACCAAACAAAGGAATGATTTGGTATCTGTACTTCAGGTTGTTCCCTCACTTAGCCTGCATGCTAGATAGCTATTAAGAATAGGAAGTGCTGCTTTTCACTCATTCTTGCATGAGTGGTAACATCTCATTGAGGCAATTCTAATTGGCAAAGAAAATGAGATTTTCCTCCTAGACCTGTGAAGTATCTTGAGTACATTTCAGGAATTGCTACATGATGTTTTAAACCATCTTCTGACTTTGGAGCAGTGGCCAGTCCTGAAAGGCTGAAAGAAGTTGAACTTGCAGCAGTCTATATTCAGTGTCTTTGCCCACCTCACTGAACTCGAAGGTTCTTGAAGTGTGCATCTAAGGTAAATATGGTAGTTCTCCTGCTTCACATTGGGACCTGTGTCTGGAACCATCAGCTCACAGAAGTCCCTATCCTTGACAAAAATTTTATGCCCTTAATGACTTTTGGCCATCAATGACAAGAGAGATGGAAAAATCAAGCTGAGTCCTCTTCTGTGCTCTGTGCTCTGGATACAGAGCACTTAATGGAATCCTCCAATTTCTGTCAATGATGGTTATGGAGCTCTCCACCTGAGCTAGAGAATTCATCTTTCTGTATTCCTCTGTCAAACCACATTATTGGAGTCAGTCATCTTTTTACACTTGGGGTGTAACAAGTGCCTTGTTAACTACAAAAAGTGAAGTATTTTAAGATATTCACTTGACTTTTCCTACCTAGTTATTGCAGACTGCACATCTGTTTTAAGATTGTTATAGCAATTCCAGGTAAAGCGTTAGATCATACTCTGTCAGAACAGCATCTGTGCTGACAATTTCAGCAAGAAAATTATTTATCTTAGACATCTACAGAGCATCATCCTGAAGCTCTGTCTTCCCAATTCAACAGATGTTACGTATATTAACAACTCTTGATGGGTTGCAACATAAAGTGTTGCTCCTATTGCAACTTCTCAAGAATCTGAGTCTGCCAGGGAAGGAACTAATGGTTGTTATTGAGTATACTGCAGTGAAAATATGGAGATATGCTACATGCGGAGAACTGCTAGGAGCAAAACAGAGAATGAGTTATCTACCAGTAATGATGGGTGCTAGATGTGCACATATCCCACACAGCCCCCTTTCTCCTTTTGTTGTCCTCCTGCACCCTTGGGATTCTCATACACAAAGGCACGCTGAGTGTTCTGTTGTCCAAATTAAAATCTCCAAGTGTCTCAAGGCTTACATGTGCTATATCAACTATGTCAGCCCTTGCAGTCCCATAAACAACTGTGCAACTCCAGCAGATATGCATATATACCTCTCACTGAACCCTGGTGATATATTTTACCAGCCATAGAATCACAGGAATTAATATCTTTCCTGCAGGTTCTTTGTGCAATGCAAGTAGCAATACCAGACAGCATAAGCATGTTCAATCATACAAAGGATAAAGTAATTTTAAAATGCACACACAAAGCAACAGTAAGAGTACCTGAGCAAACAATATTTGAAATAGAGTGAGTTACTACTTTTAAGGTATTTTTCTTAAACTCCAAATTTTGAAACTTATTAATGGAATGTGGCATCAATAAATAGCTTGTTCTAAACCTTTGTCTTGTGCAGCAAGTGTGCAGTTCTACTGGCATGTATAAAATTTAAGAACACAAGCAAAATTGCCAGCAAACATCACCAGGCAAACACTTATAAGTCAACAGTAAGCCATTATCCCTAAAAGCAAAAATATGGACCAATCCACAATGAAATTAAAATTGCCAAGAGCACATCAGATTTGCTCTTGAAGAATTCTGTACATTTCCAAATCACAGCCAAAAAACACAGGTAGACATCTGTCTGCAATCTGCATAGTTGCAGGAAGTGTCTTCTGCCAATTTATCCCTTAAATAATGAGTATTTCTGTGCAATCCTATTGTTGTCATACATTATATAGATTGACTTTAAATTTTTCAGTATCTCATAAATAACAACAGTAAGCTCACCTGGTGATTAGACAGTGCAAAGCCTAATAGGAAAATAAGGATTCAGGAGACTAGAGAGAAAAAAAAAAAAAGAAAAGGTAGAAAAGACTGAAAATGAGAGAAGAGCAGAAGGAGAGCAAAATAAACAACTCTGAGGAAGGAGTCAATGCCCATAAATGTAATATCCTATTCAAGGAAAAAAGAGTGAAGCACTGATGGAAACAAGAGGGCATGTTCATCCAAGCCCATTATAGGAAAGCAGGACAATTGCTCCTCTTTTTTCTTTACCATGTTTTAATGCTACTGTATAAAGTCATGCATTGTAGCTGTTGAGGGAAAGGTATACCTAGAATTTAAAAGCAAGCATATGCCATAAGAAGAGTCATGAACCACAGAGATAGGAAATAATGATGTTGGTAATTCCTAGAGAATTCAAGGGCCTTCTGAAAGGCAAGGATCAGATTCAGACTTGGTTCCCTCAATTTGGTTAAATAAGCCACAACTGTGGAGGTTTGTTTTCTTGTGAGTCAAACTCCAGTCTTACCTTTGCCCTTTTGTTTCAGTGGAAGATCAGCATGTGCATATGAACACAGAATTATTTTCTTTTCCATAATGATCGAACCCAAATGTTATTTTACCTTTGCCAGCTTTGTGTAGGGTGATGTGCCATCTTGCATATTTATTTTCCTGGAGTGATGCCCAGAAGTATGCTATGTTTTTTCTTGCTCATGTCTCACTAGCTTTATTTATGAGTTGAGTACACCAGGTTTTCAGTCCTTGGGGACAGGTCTACAAAGGAAATCTGTGGACAGTATTTAATACATACAAGTATGAGACCAGTAAAAAGGCAGCTGCTGAATGCACTCCAAATTGATTCACCGTTTCAGACTAGATTGTGGATAAGTTAGCATCCATGATTTAAAGCACAAATGCCTTTACTTGTTTTGTCATGTAGGAGGAAGGCTCCTTTATCAAGTGGAAATGACTGAATGTGCAAATTTTTGCTTGGTTTACAGATTTAAAATTCCATTGTTCTCTGATGACTGAGTCTAATAGCAGTATTGTTATTGTTATTGATTCTTACTGATTGCATAGAACCATGTTTTGAAGATACCTTTTTTCTTGTTATTAGATACATGAATTCCCTTTGGCTGTAAAATAAATCAAGATAAGGCCCTCTTTCTCACATGACATCACAACTGATGAGTTCTGAGAGGTGTATTATCCCTTCAGTTATAGCTTGCAATCCTATTAATTGAATAATAGCATGGCCTGGGGAAACTTAATGGCTAGTAAGGGTACATAGGAAAGCTCACATACAGTTTGATGTACATTTTAAGCTGCTGTTGTGTATACAGGTTGGCTGCTTGAAAAGAACACAAACAGTTTTTACCATCCTCTAGGACTTTTTTGAGATGCCATAATTGCTGGACCATTCCTCAAAACAGAACTGATGGATAAGCATTCTGATGGTCAAGCCAAGGAGCAGGGCATCTTCCCCCCACGGAGCTGTAATTCATCTGACAAGTCCACTTGTTATTCCTGCCTGTGTTCTTCATCTGGCAAATGTTTCCTCCCCAGATCTCTTTGTAACAGCTGCACTAGGTGTGATGAGGCTGTCGACTCATGTGGCATACCAACACATTGCTATTGTACTTAAGGATGCTCCTAGACTTGCCTCTGGGCCAGCCCTAGTGTCACTGCAAACTGCCAGCACAGGATCTCACTTGCAAGGCTGTCTGTGTGTCTGTGCACATCTGGGGGTTTGGTAGCTGGTATTTAGTGAGGTGGTTTAGCAATGCACAGGGGATGTGGCACTGCTCCTGGGCACGGGAAGCAGATGGAGTGGGGAGCACAGTTCAATGCCAGCCATAACCAAGATCATTCTCCCAGGTGCTGTGCCAGAGCAGGCTTTCTAGTGATGGTGCACAAGTGATGGTGATGGCAACTTCTGTGCCAGGCTGGGCACTCTTGTCTTGAGGCAGGCAGGAGGGAAATGCAAGGGCTGTGTGTCTGATGGAGGTGATGCCTTGTGAAGGCTGACCTAGAACAGAGGCTAGACAGAATTAAAGAATAAAGTAGGTATTTATTAAAAGGCCTTAGTGGATACACCTTGGGCAGTACAAGAGCCCAGCCAGGGCTACACCCAAGATGAACCCAAAATGGTCACAAAACGGACAACAGATCACGGGGTCTCACACTTTTATAAGTTCTGCTCCATTTGCATATTGGAGTTAATTGTCCAACTATAGCTTTAGTTTTTGAAGTCCCACCCTTCGTGTTTTTCTCTCTTCAGTCCACCGTTGTTTATGCTCTTGGGCCTGAGATTTGCGTCATTTGTCCTTGGTCCCCAGCCAGAGAAGGAATTGTTTTGTCTACCTGCTCTACGAAGAGAGCTTACTCTCCCCTAATATGAAGCTCAGAACTACACACTAAAGCAGTACAGAATCTGAAAAATATAAAAGCTAAAACCTGAAGCATTGGAGGAATTAGCACTGCCAGTTTGGTTCCACTCTGTGGCACTGGCAGCTATCAGACCTACTGGTGACAGGCAGGACGGAGCTGCTGAGGTGACCTGCCAGGTGTCAGGTGACCCTTTACCCTCTTGTTTCTACTGACACCTGAACTGCCAAAGCAATTCCCTTTAAGGCAGTTCACCCAGTGACCCTAAAGAGCTGATTACTCAGTGGGATGATATGGAGCCAGATAGCCTGAGGGCAGGCATTACTGTGGGCTGGCTTTGCAGCTTCTGCCATCTCAGCTACTGCTCTGTAAGGTCAGGGAATCCAGAGTGAGGAAAAACCAGTCAGTAACTAGCTTAAAGGAAGGGGATGCCCTCATTAACTGAATTAAGGGTCTCAAGTAATACCAATTACCTCACTTAAGAGTCCAGCACTTGTCTATCTCTCTGCATGCTTCCTGACATCTTTACCACACCCAGCTGGAACAGTTGCCTGCTCCAGCTGACACCCAAGCCAGGGATATAGCGCTGGCCTTTAAGAAGCAGTGCTGTAATTTATGCTGGCCAACAGGAACCAGTGCATACATCCCAAGCTTCCTGCCAGAACCAGGACGACTTTTGCAGAGGTGCTGTAGCTTGTTAGGCAGAGACAACTTGGGAGAATAAAGAGAGGCTGTGCTGCTGAGAAGGAGAAGCAATGAAGCTGCAAACTGGGGGTGAGGAGAGAGCAGAGCAGATGCTGATGTATTACCTTGGTTCATTGGTCCTACAGGTATTGGCCAGGACAAAACTGCAAGGGATGCTCTCAACTATGGCCTGCTGGTTTTAAACAAACCAAATTAGCATATGTTACTTGTGAGTTTATGTTAATTTTTTTTTTTTAGTTCTTTGGTTTTTTTTTCCTATAGAATCATAGAAGGGTTGGGGTTGGAAGCAACCTTAAAGATCATCTAGTTCTAACCATAGCCATGTTTGTTTGTATTATTTTGTTTTCTTTAATAAGAAAGAAATCATTCAGAAGCACGACTAGACTTTCTTACAAGTAGTTACATTTAGCTGTAATCTGCCTGATGACTTGTAGGAGAAAAATTGCACTAGTTTGAACTGGACTGAGTAGCAAGGATACTTTAATCTAGGGCAGCAAAGAGAAAATTGTATAACACTGTTTTGTTGTCCTGAGTGGGAGAAGCCAGTGAATTGCATGATTTTTCCATCTTTGTAATCAGTTTGTTATGCAGAGAGCAATGCCATGGGATTCTGCATTTCATCTGCTGGGTTTTCCCTGGCAGCATCTGAAGAGGTTCATTATAAGTGTTTATCACATGATGCACTTAATCAAACCACTGAAACTCGGAGAATAAGTCATTCTAATAAGACCCTTCAGAGCTGCCTCATAAGCTACTTACTGATGTACTCTTCCTTGGTGAGTGTACAATGAGTTTCCTTGTATCCCAGTCCATGATACAGGAAGTTCATTATCCCCAGTCCGAATTCAGATGTAAAGAAAGGAAGCAGGGCTTACAAAGAAGTGACAGATAATTTGCAAAGGATTTTAGTTAGCCACTCAAATCCCAGATAGAGTCAGACTGTAAGCTCTTCGTTAGAACAGCCTTCTGGTATTCAGCATTAGGCACAGGGCAGGTGTATCTACATAGCTGCTTCTAATGTTGTAAAATGCAGGCAACACACAAAAAATTATGAAAAATGCTTCTTTTGATTAGAGGTTCCCTAATGGAGGCATGTGAGAGAAAAGAGAAATCACAAGTGAAAGCATGCTGGAAGCAACCGCACATCTACAGCATGATAGTCAGAGGTGATAGCTGGGCTGATGCAAAATGCCTCCAACGCCTTTGCTAAATCCCCGTGTGCACCAAGGGGTTGAGGCACTGAGACTTGTCTGACAGGCTTGGAGCTCACAGACACGCTGTTTGCAACCTGTGCTTGTACCCCATATGTCTGGTAGGATAAATGCCTTTCCCTGTGATGTACCTAAGAAATGTCCTGGTTGTAGGGAGCAGGTAGGTCAAGGACTCCTCTGCCTCCTCGAAGAGCTCATTTTACTGAGCTCTGCCACAAGCAATGTGACACCAGATTTCCTGGCACTCACTGGATTTTCTCACCAATGCTGTTTCACAGACAGTGTCTCATCAAGGCTTGTCTTTTTGCTCTCTGCAAAAGACCAGTTTGGGCATCACCACAGATGTAGGCTTAGACCATACTTAATATAGAAATGCCCTGGATAGTTTTGCCCAAGCACCACCCTCTCTCCATACAATAGCACTGCTGAACTACACCTCTTATTTCATGTGATGTGAAGGCAGTACAGGGTCACACCACATCCAGTGTTGATTTTGTGTAGGGATGCACAGGCTGAGCCTGATGTCAGTCTCTGGATGAACATTTTTTTGTACTGCAAAAAGCTGCTGTTGGGGCCTGGAACATCAGGCTGTTCAAGACAAGCTCCTCTGTAAGACATCAAAACCAGGGAAACTAAGAAATATGGGCAACAGAAAAATGATAACCTGGTTTGATGAGGATGGTGCTTTTTCCCTAGTATAGCTCCAGTAAAGCAAGTCACAAAATTCACACCATCATCTGGGCACTGCTTTGAGGGAGTGGTGAAACCTGTCTCTCCAATGCCAAGTCCATCCAGGCCAGAGCTTAAATTTCAACTCCTGGGAATAATTAACTCCAGCCTGGAGTGAGCAAGGAGCCTTGACTACATCAATCAGTGTTAAGGTCTGAGATGTGCAGTTTTCATTCCTTGTGTTTTGCATGTGTACCTGTGTACCTGTCTGCCTTGCCTTGATGCAGCTGTCTGTCTCTTGACTGCTGATATTCCGATACATCAAATTATCATCAGTGTGACTGTGTCCTCAGGAGGGACTGTGCTGCTTTAGTAGGTTGGCTTCCAACTACTAAGTTAAAATGGGACACAAAAGCCTGGAGGAAAATACTGTTTTTCTCTCTTTTTCCTCTCCTTTTTAAAAATAGTAAATGCTAAGTTATTTTACCTCTTAAAAAAAAAAAAAAAAGAGACCAAAAGAGATGAGTCTATGCTAGTTGATTAATTTTGCTACTGCATTCAATTTTATTACAGTGTAGTTCCCTTCCTCTTTCTCACTTCTTTATTGTACTCTGTCTGTCTTCTCAGGTGCTATTGTGCCTATTTTAAGAGCTCCCCTTCATCTCTCTTTTGGGATAGTCTTAGTGCTGGCTTTCTGCTGTTTCAGCTTCTACACAGCTGGTGCTTCAAGGAAAAAACTGCCTCTTGTAAGGCTGTGAGGGGAATGGACCCATAAGAATCAATAATTTTTGTATGTATGTGGTTCTTTAATCAGTAAGTCTTCAGCAACCTTACCTAAATGGCCACTTTACTATTGTCTCAGCTTCTTAGCTAAGGAGGCTGCAGAACAGTGAGTGGGCAACTTTCTGCTATCTGCAGCAGTGCAGTAATGAAGTGAAGAATAAAATCTCTTTTTTCCAAACGATTCTCTGCCCTGTATGTGGGGAAAGCCAGTACTGAGCATGTGGAACCATTGCTGGTAGGGATATTTTCAGTCTGCTGTAAAGAGGGGTGATCAGTTGTCCTCTGTATGCTGTTGGTTCAGCATTTGGGAACCACTAGTGCCTTATCAGTGCTGAGGATGGATTTCAGTGTCTCTGTACAGTCTGTTTGGGGGGAAGTTCTGGGAGGAGGACTGTGGCGGGAGCATCTGGCTGTGTGCATTTGCACATGTGTGAGATGCACACAGTGCCCACTGAGAACTGATGCTACCAGATACTGACTGGACTGGGTTTGGTCAGTGCCAAGCTGGGCTCAATTCTCTCTCCCAGCCTAGGGATGAAAGATTCTTTAATGCACTCACTGCTTCTGGGATGTTCAACTCAATCCCCAGTGGTGTTATCTGTTTAGAAGTCTTTCTCACTGAATTTCTTCCTTTGAAGACTGCAGGGTTTTTAACAGTGGATTGCAGCACCTGCTGCTTGCTGGAAATCCCAAGGCTGGCACGAGAGCATTGCAGTGCTGAACGTGGCAGTCACAATGCATCACATTTACCAGAGTTTCACTGGGTGTAGCTGATGAAAAACAGAACAGACATGCTGTAAGGACTGTCAGCCCAAGTAAAGGAAGGTAACTTTGAAGAAGGCCTCCAAGATAGTATTTCCAGAATATAATTCCCTAGGAAAAAAGTGGAAAATCCAAAGAATGGAATTCAGACAGAATGAGCTCACTGCAGGTGGTGCCTGTAATGATTTTTTAAAAATCAATTTTAGTTATTAACTATTTTAGTAGTTTTTTTGGGGGGTAGGGTGTTTGTCTAGTGTCTGCTATTACAGTACCTTCTTCTGCACCCCAGAAAATCCACACTTTTGAGGTTCTCTGGAGCTTTCCAACAGTGTGCATTTTCCCATTCTTAGAAGAGTGGTACAAGTCAGACAGAGAGGGCTTCATATCCCAGTAGGTCCTGGGAAGTTTCCTACTCCTTGGCAGGACTCCCTTCCACAACAGCCAGTCCTGCAGGAATTTACATCCACTGGGTTAATCCAAGTTTCACCTGAGATTCCCTGGATCTGTCCATTAGCCCCAAGGACTTGGTGTCTGCAGAGGTTGCTGTGAAACTCCCCTTACCCCACGGCTAGGTGGGCAAGCAGTTGCTTGCCCCTCACCCTCTGGAAACTGGAGAAGTCCCTGATACTTTTCAATAAAGAACAAACATTTTTAAATACCTTGCCTTTGCTTCTGGTGACATTTTTCCAGTTTGCATGATCTGTGCAGTGCTCAGAGCCACGATGCAGGGAGTATCTGTGTTTGTATTTGTTTGGTCCCATCTACATCAGCGAGCCCTTGAAATGTAGCCCAGCTGGCAGATCTGGTTAGGCTGGGCAACATAGCTTTAGATGGTTTTTTGTTTGTTTACAAGTGATCTTGGCCACAGACAGGGACACACAGCTGGTGGTCTGTGCACTGTTCCATGATCAGGCTGAGGCTGGGCTCTGAGCCGATGAAGGCTGGAGTGGGGCTAAGCAATTCCATCTTGTTCTTGGCCTAATTTGGAGGGGGATTGGACAGGCTGCTAGTCTGCTGCCTTCTTCTGTGGTCTGGCATCTCAGGGCCTGGTTTGGCTTTGCCTGTGTGGGCAGCAGCATCCAGCACCCCTCTGCCATGGCAGTGGAACCTCTGCTTGCTCAGATGTCCTTTTCCTGCAGCCCAGAGAACACCTCTTGCTGTGAGCAATAACTTGTAATACAAATACCATATAAACACAGGCATTTCTCTTCCTGTACTGGTTGTAATATGCAGGTGGGAGAGGTGTGTCTGATGTCTCAGAGAGGGTTTTGCAAGTGGCTTTTGTGAGATGTTCATGTGCCAGCGTGGTTCATGCTGGCTGAGGGGACTGTGTGAGCATCCTTTTCTCAAGGAGAAGTGACACACTGGAGCTGTGTAATGATACTGATGTGCTGTGTGCCAGCCTGGAACTTCTGCAGAAGACCCATGTTGGGGGTTCTGTGGAGAAGAAGCAGTGCCAGCCCATCAGTACTGCAAACTGGGTGCTGTGGCAGTGCTTCCCTGCAGCAACATTGTGATAAAGGATGGCGGAGGAGGAGGCTGATGAAAGCTGTGACCTTCCAGGCAGGATCTGTTTCCCAAACACAGGTAAAACATTAGCAGACTGCTACAGATGGGGGCTTGGAGGAACCTGTTAAATTAAAGCCAAAGTGTATCAAAAGAGATGTTTGCTTTGGAAGATAACGTGTGCCTGTTCTGCACACTGAAGGTGCGGGAACCCTCTGAGACGTGTTTTACTTCATTACCACAGCAGACCTCTTGCACTGCAAGGCCACAGAGCTCCCAATTCTTCCCTCCTACATCCCCTTCCCTTTTAAGACAAGGGGTCTCTGTCAGCTTTACCAGCGCCTCCATTTGACAACTCAGAAGCATCCTAAATGGTGGGAATTGCTCCTTATCTCATTGTGGAGCTTCCTGACCACACTGCCCAAGTTTGCTGCCCAGACTGATGCTGTTACTGAGCTGCCCATGTCTCTGCTACCTGCAGTCTGGTCAGTGGCTGGAGATGAGAGGAAGGCTCTCAGCAAGGCAGCCTTTGGTGGAGCTGTTTCAATGAGCCAGTTTCATTATCTGCCTTGCTGGTGGTCCAGGGAAGTCTGCTGCTTTATTTTCTTAACTGGCATCAAATGATGGCAGTTAAGACCCTACCAGGAGCAAATGAGCTCTTAGGGCAGCATTTCTTGTCCTGTATACAAGGCTTTATTAAATTAACTTTGTACTTGAATCACCCTACACATTCCTCTCTGGAGAGGCGGATCTAACTTAACTGTGGGATAAAATTTTGCAACCCTATTTTTGTCACACAGGTGACTTGCATAAAAAAATCTTTACATGCATTAATGTCATCTGAATTTTGGTAAGCCTTCAAAGCTGACTATCTCTAAATCCTCTCTATTTCTATCTTAGTGCTGCACTCATCCCAGCGTTAAGTATGTAACTCTCTTGCTTTGCTTACTTTCCATGTTAGGGACAATGGATTTCCTCTCCCACACACCCCTTGCAAATTTACAGGTGCTATGAGAAAAACCCCTGGTGCTGTTGCTATCCAAGTGATGTCTTTTGCCTCTGTGGGTACCTGCAGCTTGGCAGCTCCAGCTGGGCAGCAGGATGTCAGCCTGCAGGATGGAGTCTTGCATACTTTCAGCTACTTGTCAGTTACTTGCACTTAATAACTGACTCAAGAGTTCATCTACAAATATATATTTAGGGTTGCTCTTGGTAAATTTTCCCTCTCTCAGCCACAAAGCTTTTGTTTTCTGTAATTTCATTTTTGTATTTTCCCTTAACCCTAATCCCATTTTAACATTAATGCATTAGTTTTGAAACAGCTGGTGTATTCTCAGCCTCTTCTTCCTTACCTGCTGATTATTTATTTATTTTTTTTCTTTCCTCACTGTCCTCTATACTTCTGCTGTTTGCAAAAACCGGCTTTTCTCCTGCCTCTCCCTCTTCACAGCTCCCACCATCTGTCTCTCTGCAAATACAAAGCTTTAGGGGAAATGATTCACTAGGCTGCTAGCTCATTACTCACACTCTCCCCATCATGGTTTCTGTCCTTGTAGGATGCTCTAACTAATGTAAAGATCAATGAATCCTGGGAATTGTTATTCGATTAAAAAAAAAAAAAAGGCCCCAGCAGTTAAATAGATAGGGCTCTTTGTACTTCCCAAACAGCAAAGCTTAGTTTTTCTTCCTCACTCTGCTAGTACTGTTTTGCAGAAAAGGATCGTTTAAACAGAAGAATAGAAATAATCACCGGACCATTTAATGCAACCTTGTGCATCACATGATGCAGGAATTGCTTAATGAAATTCCCTGGCCCAAACCAAGCAAATCTGTGGTAAATCTAGAGCACATATTTTCAGATGACAGCCAAAATGATGAAAGGAATTTACTACCCAGCCTCACTAATCATTTTGAATGCTTAACTGCACTCCCTAATATGCTGCTTTGCAAGCAGCAAAACTGACACAGCCTCATTCCCTACATGCTTCTCTCCTCCAGACTTGTGCAGGCTGTAACTCAGAAGGACTCTCAGCCCCCTGCCAGGGCCAGGGTGGCCAGCTGTCGACCTCTGGGAAGAGACCAGAACCTCTCCCTCCTCAGCATGTGGGTTTGGGGCTCGCTCTTTGCTTGGGTAAGTCTTTCCATGAAACTCACAGGCACCTGGTATCTTTGAACTCTCCCTATTAAACGTGGCAGAAATTGGCTAAGAGGCTCAGAAGCCAATTGAGACAGACCATTTCACAGTACTAAAACACTTAGATACCTTAAAATAACAGAGGCATCCATACTGAGTTGGCAGATAATGCCACAGCTTTCAGGGGACTTGCTCAACCTAGAGGCTGAGCTCAATGTTGTAGTGCACTCCAGGTGATCCCAAATGTCGACCCACATCCCACTCCTTTTGTGTTTACTTTGTTGACCATTTAAGATAAATTTCTGTCACGATTTTAGGCTGTCACCACATACTAGAAAATTATTTTCTTAATTGAAAATTTATCACATGAAAAACAGACCTCCCTTCCCCACATGTAAGTAGGTGCCAAGAAGTAGCACTGCCTAACACAGTTTTATTGTGCCTTCTCAGGAAGCTGCCAGCACATCAGGTATTGGCTGTTTCAGTTGTTAAGCTTCCCTTTTGAAACTGGAGTTGCAAGAAGCACAGAAAATACCACAGTAAAAATCATTGGAGCTGACAACACTGAATACACCCTTCCCTTAAATGGCTGCAATTATTTTTGCAAAAGTCTGCTAAAGGAAAATCTGAGTTTTAATTTTTTTCTCCATTAGCACCACAAAGCATGTGCTGCATCAACACTCCATGCTGGCACCACCTCCACAGAAAGCTAATTAAATAATTTGGATACTGTATGAGGAGTATCAGCTTCTGGGCTAATTTTCTTTTCAGGCTACCAAACACATGTACTTTTTTTTATAAAGCTGTGTTTGGGTCATTCTATGACAAATATTAAAGCTGAGGAGGATCTTGGTACGACTGCTCTACAGAATAAGGGCTGCAGAATTTTAAGCCAACAGGGTCCACTGTTAC
Organism: Ploceus nigricollis; assembly: GCA_013399945.1. NCBI lineage: Eukaryota > Metazoa > Chordata > Aves > Passeriformes > Ploceidae > Ploceus > Ploceus nigricollis. The sequence continues at coordinate 2,409,207 of VXBC01002446.1, read as the reverse complement.
CTCAGTAAGGTTAAGGCTGTTAAAAAACAAAAAACCCACACCAAGTCGTGCTTATGTGGTCTATTAAAATATATTTAATTTTAGCAGACGTGATGTTGTTGAGCCATCCTGGTGGCCAGCACCCTGTGGCTCTCCATCTTTGATTACTTTATTGTTCCATACTGCATACTGTATGGAACAATACAATCGCTGGCTTCCCAAATGCCAATTGTCCTTTGACATGCTCTGTTTTAAATAAGGGCTGAAGAGCAATAGTGAGGCTGAAGGCCTGCCATAAAAAATACTGCAGTGTTCCATGGCACTGACAGCACACACGTAGTCATGCATTCAGCTCTCCTTTTGGGGACTATTGCTGCAACATGCTGGAGGTGTGAAAGCTGTAAGGAAAAGGAACTCCAGAGATTTCAGATCTAAAAGTCCTCTAATTGAAGACGAGTCTCTTTATGCCAGACAGGCTAAGGAAAATCTGCCTTACCCAACCCATTTCTCCGTTGTCCCCAGCAATAACAGAAGTGGACATGGTATATAAGATTGCCTTACAAAAGGCAAATGTATTTAATAGTGTATATACAAATGGATGGTTCAATAATGCTATACAAAGCAGGAATATCTTTAAAGAAACCCTGAGCAAAAAAGAGGATGTAATTTTTATTTTACACTTATTGCAACATTATTTCTGGTATTTGTTTGCTATAATGACTAATAAAAGGAATATATTAAAACCAGATGTTAAAATAAAAGTGGGCATTCTTTCCATTTGTAGCTTATTTAAAAATCTAGAGAAGAGAGTTCTGCCCCATCAGCTTTGGAAATAGATGTTTAACACGGTAGAGAACAAGCTGAGCCTGAGTAACCCAAGACAACCAATTCCTTTAGCAGAAAGAGTATCTTCTGTCATCAAAAAGAGCCATCTGGAAGAGTGTTGGCTCCCTGCCAGGAACAACCCTTTAACAACCACTCGTCATGTGCTTTAAGTTATAATGTTCATAGCGGCACAACCTGGAGTGTTGGTAAAGGTCCTATTGGAGGAGCAACGTATTCCTCCTCCCGCAGTAACCGCAAAAGGATGTTCTTCTTATTCTTTGGCCAGTTATAAATGTGAGTGTTCTGCAGCCAGGTAGGCACGTGTTCCTGAAAAAAACAAGGAAAAGAAAAGCTACATCCCATAAATCCTTCTGAATTTCCACCAGAATCTTTCAGATTCCGTCACACCCTGCCAAGGAAGATTTAATTCTGTCTGTTCTAGGCACTTCCTGTAACAACAAGAAATGTTAATTTGGCTTCAGAATTGTATTTGGGTTCCTAAATAAATGAACTTTGTGTGATCTCACAGCTTGCCTGTCTCTCTTCTGCCATCACGTTGGCTAATTTCACCATGTTTCAAAGGAAGTCTGATGTCAATGACAGGCATCGAAAAGCTTGTGAAAAGGAGAGGAGAGGAGAGGAAAGAGAGTTCAGCGGGCAGGGCAAGGCAGCGCCGCC
>VXBC01002446.1:2391572-2407628 GCA_013399945.1 Ploceus nigricollis | reverse complement strand
GAGAGAAAAGAGAAAAGAGAAAAGAGAAAAGAGAAAAGAGAAAAGAGAAAAGAGAAAAGAGAAAAGAGAAAGAAAAGAGAAAAGAGAAAAGAGAAAAGAGAAAAGATTTCAGTGCCCCTGGCAGGGAAAGGCTGCCACCTTAGTAGCTGCTAAAGGATCCATACAGCACATTCAGCATTGGGATGAGGATCAATAGGAAAAGACTGGGACCCCATAGAACATTTCACATGCTGGTAGCTCTCTCCCCCTCCCCTTGCACCCTTCTTTGCCAAGCATGGTGTGCTCTGAAAAACTGAGCAGAAGGCTGAGGCCTATGCTGAGCTTGCGGAGAGACTAATGCATCTCCAGGTTAGCAGGGTCAAACCTCCACCAATCCCTGCATCCTGGAAAAGGTGCAGTCCTTCATAGGGATTGGCTAATGCCCATTAACATAACGAAGCTGGGACCACCATGGCACTGGATGTGACAGCCGGCTGATGGAGACGAGCCTGCTCAAACCTCATGTTCCCATGTTCCCACAGCCTTGGGAAGTTTCCATAAAGACAGCCTGGATATGTAGGGGTGAAGGGCTATTATAATACCACTAATTAACAGAGGGACAGATCCTTGACCAAAACCAGTTCATGGTCACCATGAGACAGAGATTTGTTTTGTAATTGGAGACACCAGAACCTAGCCAAAATGAGACAGCAGGTAAGCAACATAAGGAGCCAGGACATCCAGCACTTGGTTCCTGGACCTCCTATTTAGCAGTGTTTTCCCAAGATAGCGCCTGTTAGGAGCAGCACAGTTCCTGTCAAGCTAGTGGAGCTAGCTCCAAGAGGACAGAGCAAAAAGCTGCTGGCATGCACATCTCTGGCACCTCGCCAGGGGATGCCCTGGCAGGGGCTGCACATGTCCTGCTGCCAGCAAACAGCCTAGCTGCAGTCCAAACCTTGCATTCCCATGATCATGCTTCTCAAATTGGCTGTCTTTTCCTTGGCCTGTACAGCTGTAGGAACAAGGCTGCATCACTTTCCCTGCTTAGGGAGCAGTTTGTGTTAATTGATGCAACCACTCTGTTAGAGCTACAGGATTTATGTATGGGAAGAAGGAGGTAAGTCACACAGGCACCTACAGATCCATTAATATGAGCTCACCTAGGCTTCTGAACAAGCAGCTTTGTGATTGGCAGAGGTATCTATCAAACCCGACCTTCCTCTTTCTCCAGTGGCTGAGAAAGGATAAGCTTTGGTCAGTGGTCTCCCTAAAGTGGAGCTTGTTCTTCCAGGTGGACATCTCGTGGCACAGGGGTAAGATCCCACAGCATTCCCTTTGGTAGGAGCAAAAATAAGGCTTCTTGCCTCCACCTGCTAGTCTTTTTATTTTGGCATAGGAACAGATTTTAATATTTTTGAATTTAATTCCCTTAACAAAGCTCTTTGGAATTGGCCAAGAGACTCAAATGTTACTGGGAGAAAGAAAGATAACTATATTTGCATGCACATGCATACCATTGTTACATGGAGTTTGTTTCTTTACTAAATCTTGTTAAGAGCTATAGAAGGAAATGCAATTAAATATGGCAGGGGTTTTAACAAATGAGCCCTTTCTCTGCCTTTGATAAGAAACTACATTTTTTTTGGACAAAGGAAATACAGTAGATATAGTCAGTCTAGACTGCAGAAATGCATTTGATAGAGGTCCACATGGGTAACTTATTAGTTAAGATGGAAATTAGTGTGAGAAATGTGTAGTAGGTAAGAAATCAGCAAGTGAGGATATAATGAGAGAAGCACCATACATCCACAGACAAGCTCTGTGCCTTGCTTCCAAAACTGCTTGTGCAGTTTAGTTTAATACTCTCCATAATGAAGTCAGTGCAAAAAGCTCTTGGACATGAATCAGCTCTGGCAATAGTTTTAATTTGAGGGAGGTGTGTAGGGGTAAAGGGTAGCTATAGCTGCTATTTTTATCCGGAGTGAGAAAAGGGCTTTTCCTTGCCACGCAACAGTGTCTGTCATTGCAGGTGGGAGTAATGGGAAAATGGTTATTGTCCTTTACATTTTTAAAATTTGGCTGTGTATCTGTGAACTGAGAGGAGAATTCTCTCTGTGCCATAGGGAGAGTATTCGATAACTCCGCAGTTCAAACTGGTAGGAAGAGGGCAGAGTGTATTGGTGCAGAGGACAGGACTGTTCAGGGCTGTGACAGCAGAGCATGGTTTGACAGCTCCTGCCTTCCCTGGCATCAGCCCTGTTCATCTCACCCCTTGGCTGTTTCCAGAGGAAGCCTCTAGCATGGGGCAATCTTGGCTTAATGCTTTGGTCATCAGGCGGCCAGATGAGGAGGACACATTTCTGTGGATTGTTGTGATGCAAACCTTGAACCAGCAAGACCTATGTTTCCTTTAGTAGTGTACAATTGCAAGCTGGAAATGCCAGTTCCACCTTAACTGTGTGTTGTGCTTTCCCACCTCATTATTCAGTTTCCTAATGAACGCTCCTTGGATCACACAGATCTCTTCCTGTTGGAGGCTGACTAATTTTCACATACCAGCAGTGCTTTATGATGTGCTGTGTATGAGATTAACTCATCTAATAGCCCCATCCCCAGATGAAACCTCCAAATCTTAATTTTCTGCTTTTTTCCACTGCCAGCTATGCTAATACTCGAATGTATAAAGGACAGTGTAAAAAAGACAAAATTGAACTAATTTGCCTGCCAATATCATCCAATTGTGCTAACACTTGGCAGTTTTTCAGGTACCTCACTTCCTCTGACTGTCTCCAGACTTCATTACTGCAACTTGTTCAGGCCCTGGTGCTCTCCTTCCACCCATGATGTCCTCAGTTACATTATCATTAAGCAGCTAGATGAAGGTAGGTGATGTACCAAAGGATTATGTGGAGAAAGAGACTAAAGCTTAACAGCAGTAGAAAATGCTGATCTGCATAATTTAATGAGAAAGGCACCTCTAGAAAAACTGAAGGGTTATGTGGACTACAGAGGATGGGCAGGAAGGATTCCTGGAACCTGATGCTTTGATAAAGGCAGCTGGATAAACCAACCCTGGAAATTCCTTACAGACCACTGTCTGAGAGAACTGTTGCTATACAATAAATAGTCTTCTGATAAATAAAGTTGAGCCCAAATTAACATAACTTACTGTTCTGTCTCAGAGCCCCGAGACAGCTATAGTGCCTCCTGGGACACTTTTCTCTGCAATCCTTAAGGTGCCACATGGCTCTAGACTGTGTGGTCTGTTCACATGGTGGGCACTCAAGTAGCCTCAAGGTTAGGAGCTCTTTTCCCCCATCAAAGACTGACTGAAAATGCTGACTGCTTCCCTTTGGCCTGCCCAATTCCCACCATTGCTGTCTTCCAGGTACTTAGCTAAGGTAAGCAGCAGACTGAGATAATTCAGGAAGGGATCTGAATGACGTGAAATACCAGAGGTACTGTTCAACCCACAGGACCTCACATATTTTACAAACTCATGGACATATTTTCAAATTTCTGATCTTAAATCAGTGCTTAAATAAAGAACTTCATTACACTAAAATCCACAAGTGCAGTGGGATAACATTGTTTAAATTTTGACTCGTGTTCCAAAATTTGGGCATCCAAAGAAATATAAAGAATTTTCCATACTTTTCTAAAATGCAGCTGTACCTAGGGGCAACATGATAGCTACCCAATAGTGCACAAAGCATTTAGTTATGCAAAGTGAACATGAATACAATGCAGGAGATTAAGAAAGCTATAACTGAAGCCTTTTAATATTTTTATCTTTGTAAAAATCCAAGAGATTCTCTCAGTGAGATAGAAGAGCTGGAAATCTGTTGCATTACTTATTTCTTATTCTCAAACGAATCTTCAAAACAAGTAAGGAGGGCAGATGAAATTGCAAGTCCTAAAAAAATCTTTGTTTGCCTTTGATGGGCCAGTCAAAGTTCAAGAAACAGCTTAGTACTTTAGTATTTATTATAGTCTTTATTCTTATATTCTCAACACACTCTCTTCCAGACCCTGTCTTCATATCAGTCATAAATCCTGCCCATCTCACTCATCAGCATTGCATTTTGAAAAAATTATAAAAGGGTTAATATAAAAAGCATGCTTCCTGGATAGATTGCCCCTCTCCATTTAAATTCTTTCAGTGCTCAAGGCAATTTGAGTTTTAGTTGTACATTCATCACCGGAAATACATTTATATGCTGATTTATATTGTGGATGAAATGTTTTTTATTTGCATGTACATAAACGTATGAACTTTGGAATACATAAAACTATAAGCTTTGGAATATTACTTGTAGGCTATTAAGAACCAAGAAATTGAGTGTTTGGGTTTTAAGATTCCATCTACTGCAATGTGATCAAAATAATGTGCGCTTAATCATGTGGAAAGTATATAAGCATGCTTGTATGTTACCTTTTTGGCATTTGGGAAAAGCACAGGGATGAATCTGAAGTTCATACTTCCTTGCTGTATAAACTCAATCTGCATCTAGAATAGAACAAAAAGCCAGTTTTATTGTAATGACATGAAAATTTTTCTCTGCATGCATCTGAACCCTATGTATAAAAACATTCCTTGCTTACTTAAACTGCTCTTCTGTTAAATGAGTTGATCTATTGCTGGTGGACTCGGTGTTGTTTGGTTTGGCCACTTAATCTAATTCTTCATTGCTACAGAAAGGATACAGGAAATATCTGTCAACATTTGTTGAACATTTAGTTTCATGGTGTGAAATAATTGTGGGTTTAGCTGCAGGTGCAATCCCATGAAATCCATCTTGAACTGGTGAAGCCTGACTTGGTTAACACCCACCCCTGGTTGGCCTACAAATGGGTGAAAGATTTCAGCCAGAGGCCAGGTCTGTGTCTGAGCCAGGGCCCAGCCTGCTCCCCATGGCCCTGGACACAGGCATCCCAGGGCTGGTATGGACAGCAAAGTACTGCTGAGAGCTCATCTGCTGGTGACAGCTTCTGAGAAACCCAACTGCAGATTCCAGCTGGGGGATCAGATGGGTTACAGGCTGAGAAAGGCAGCTAACTGCAAACCAAGGGAGAAAGGATCAGCTTCATGGCTCTATGGGCTCTTCTGGGCTAAATGTGCATCCTGTGACAGGCTGTGGAGATGGGTGTCTGGTCCTCTGGCACCTCTGTGCACTCCCCAGGAGCCCCACATTGCATCTCTGGCCTTTGCTTTGCAATTCCATCCTTCAGTCAGCTCTACTGCTGCCTAAGAAAAGACCTCAGCTCCAGGATGGCTGAAGCAACAGGGGCTGGTTTAGAGGGAAGAAGGTCAGGCACTGTTAGATAAGATTGTACTCAGGGCTATACAAGGGCTCAAGAAGGTGAAGGAGGGGAAAAACATTGAACAATAAAAAATATGAAGAAATAAGATGAGCATGTTTAATAGGATTTTTCTTCCTTGAACCTCTTAGCAGATGTTAATGAGCACACGGAGCTGATGAGAGGAAGGATTAATGAATTCCAAAGAGGGGTGTTTAACTATGGGGATTAGGGAAAACAATGCAAAGAACCTGCCATTTGGAGACAGATTTGTCTTTTGAGAAGAAGAGACAGTCTTTGTAAAACAGCAAATGCATGTCCTTGCTTACCATCCTGTGGATGTATTTAGTATGTAAGCCATGTTCATCTCTGTCCAGCTGGGATTCAGCCCCTTCCACATCCTGTTTGTATTTTGGACTGATTGCTATGATTATCATCACCGTCTTCTGTTAGGGAGAAAAGCACTTTCATGAAATTGAGAAACGCAGCGTGTTTGGTAGAGGCAGATCGGAAATCTGCCAGTTTGTGTTTTAAGTGATCTTTGTGTTCCTGGCAAACACAAGAGGATCTCATTCATTCTGGCAGGAAATACAGGAGAACTGATACACTCGTTCTCCTCGTTATTTCTCAACATCTCAGTATAGAAAATCTAAATGTCAAGAGATGTATTAGCAGCTACCAGTTGACACTTGGAATCCCTGTCATAAAAAGCTACTTATTATCAGCATAGAGTGTCTATGTGCATACACAGAAAACTTTTGTCTTTAAATTCAGACCCAAATGCTTTCCAACAGCTTATGTAGAAGTGCATCTCTTTAGTCATTTATGGCTTTTTATACAAAAAGCTACTAAAGACAGCGGTCTGTGGAAGCTACTTCTAGGGCTCTCAGTGGCAGAAATGATGTCTTTTCTTGCTGAACCTAGTAGCAAAGTGTGCAGAGAGGTGGCTATGCAGAGAGGGTGGCTGTTGTGGATGGCCTGGACAGATTTACGGGTACCTGGCAGCTCTGTCACGATGGGCTGAGGGCAATGCTTCTCCAGCTTGCTAGGACAGCCTGGATCCTGCCTCCGACCTGTTTAATCCCAGCCCCACACTCAGCTCAGGTTTCCAGAGAGGGGCCATCCTTCATATCTGGGAAATATCTCTCTGCCTTAATGGCAGGCTAGTTGAAATGCAGCAGATTAAAGCTTCCTACTTGTGTTTACCTGGGGCCTGCCTTTCATCCTCGGCACATGAAGCCTGTGTAGGCTTCCAAATCTTACATTCTGCCTAGCACGTAATTAACTCTTTCCTTCTGTGCTGTATCAACAGAATCTGCCCCACCACAGGGTCAAATACGGTAAGGAGCCATTATCCCTTTCACTGACTCAATGTACTCCTGAATTACTTTTGCTTGTGCTTGACATGTGTGTAAGCACTTGCAGATGTTGAAGGTTTGCAAGAGACATGCCCAGTTGCACACTTTCCTCTGCTTGTGTCCAAGCAGTCCCATCTTCCACACACATGTAAGGGTTTTGAAGTTAGAAACTGCCTCTACAGTCAGTGAGGGAAACCAAACTTTGCTGGGGTGGATAGTCAGAGAAAGATCCTCAGGTGGAGGCAGGAGATTGCTCTCTGCACGTATTGGTTTCTCCTACTGACTGTGCACAAGTCCCAGAGGAGATCTGCCAGCTTGTATTTTAAGTGACAATGATGTTTTTGGCAAAAGCAAAGTCACCCTGTCTTCTGGTTTCATTACCTACATTAAACACAGTGAGCCCAAGCCTAATTTGTCCTGATGCAAGCCCCAGTAGGCATGACTGCATTTCCATGGCAGAGGTCCCAGGCTGGCTCTGCATGCAGTTGTATCCTGCCTGCATGGACACCTGCAGGAAACCTGTGTAGGGCTGGCTCAGATGGTTGAGCTTCCTTGCTCAGATGGAGGAGAGTCCACCACTTCTGTCATCCTGTTCCTGAACCATGGAGATCAGGCCAGAGTGAGTCAGAGACCTGGTGGCCACTCAGCAAGGCAAGAATCCAAGGAAGCTAGCCCATGATGGCTCCTGTCCAGCGACAGAATCGCCAGTTTGCACCCAGCTGTGCTGGTATAGTCCGACCACTTGGCTTGATTCTAAGGGAGATGTGCACTCACTGCTCAGGGGAACTTCAGAGGAAGTTGTTGCTGCAGGGGACAGCAGTGGCAGCAAGATAAATCTGTTTTACTGCTCAGATAGATACAAAGTGATGAGAGCAAATCTATATATCAACAAAGAGAATACCAATTTCCAGTTTAAATGTACGATGGTTTATCCAGAAGAACCCTTCAGTGTTTTAGATATTAGTGTGAAAGCTGCAGGTGAGATGGATGAACATTAGCTATGACTATGCAGCCTGAGATGAAATACAGATATCACTGTAACCAAGCACAGCTAAACCCTATTATTTAAAAAGGGGATGAAGGAATAACTTTTCCAATGGCAGCTTCAGGCTGGATGTAACAGGCAGCACTAGAATTTTGCAAAAATGCCAGGATTAGCACTTCATTTCTTAAAGAAAGAGCTCTGGGACCATCAGATACAGATGTGAGTGAGATTTGGCTACACTCTCTCTGCAACACCTCTGCCATTTCTACAGGGGCAGGGAAGACAACAGTAGGGTCTTGCATTTTCATTCTGTCCCTGCTGTGTATTAGAATAATTCAACCATTTTCCTCAGGTCACCTCTGCTATAAACAAGGTCAAATTGCCCTTACATACATCACCTAGGTAGCGCTCCATCCACTTAATGATGTCAATACCTCGTACCGTGTCCTCAAAGATATCAATCTGCAAGAGAATGAAAGTCCGTGGTGAGCATCCCTTCACCCTTCCTCCCTGTTTTATGGCACTAACAGAGCACCCAGTCCTTTCTTTGCTTATGACAAGCATTTCCAATTCCCTTAGGAAAAAAATGTGTACATGCACTTCTCCCCTTTCCGTGCAGTCTGGCGTCAAGCTGGACAGGCAGCAGGCAGAGAGGGCTGCTGCAGGCACCTCCGTGGGCTCCCACTCAGCTGGCCCTTTGACTGGCTGCCCTGCCAGTCCCCAACTCCCAGGCATTTTTTACTGGACAGAACAAGGTGCTGCCCACCTTCTCCATCTGTATAGCTGCAAATGCCTGCTATTTTCTGACTGCAAGGGTATACTGAATTTGAAGCTTTAGCTTCATATTGAACTAAATATTCAGGGTGTGTGGTGGGAAGTCAGCCAGGTCACTGGTAAGTGGGTGCAGTCACCCAGACTTCAGTGATGGCAGGGCAATGGAGGACTTCATAGGACTGAATATCACCAACACTGCTTGCTTCTCTGCATGCCCAGTACACCCAGAAACCAGCAATCAGTGACTGTGACCAATGGAGTAAGTATTTACTTCTCTAAGTTTTTGAGATAAGTCATGATCTGCTCTCAAGTCTTTCTTTTTCCCTTTCTGAATGCAGAGAGCTCACTTGTTTCCCACCTTTGGGGCCATTTTGCTGTATTTATTATTCAGCAACCGGCTCCAAGAGTTGCCTGTCCAGCAAAGGTGCTATTAATGAGGCTTCTACTCTGTAAAGCTATGGTGCCCAAAAGCTTTCTTATGAATTGGTCACAGTACAGAACTGCAGGAGAGAAGTATAATTGCAGTCTCTGTAAAAAAATCTTTGATTCATGAAAATAAATAAGCATGTGCAAAGCTCCCCACTGAGTCTCATTCAGTTTAATGATAGCCACTTGCTTAAATGCTTTCCTGAATTGGAGCCAAAGAGTGAAGGTTGAGGGGTCAGATAGCATATGCTCTTGAAATAAGAAAATATGAATCAAGATTTTGATGAACACTGAATCCTAGAGCCTCTGTGGGTCTCTAAGATGAAGCAAACTCATGAGAAATTCAGTAAAAAACTGAATGGCTGATGGGATTAGAAAGTGTGACACAGGCCTTTTCAGGCCAATGATTTTTAGAATCCCTTTTGAAAGTATAACAAAGCAAAATCACTTTTAAAGGGATAACAAAGCAAATGAAACCATGAGATGGGCTGTTTCATTAAGCTGTGTGAATTTTAGAATCGACTTTTAGATTCTTTTTAGCAGAAAGTTACTCACATCTGAAGAATCAATGATGTAATAGCATTGGAGAAAATAAAAGGTAGGATGGGAAGAACATAAAATTGACCTTTTGTAATACTGATATTACAGATCAAATATGAGACAATATTAATGGAATAGCTCACAAAACCTCATACTATTGCCCATCTGGTGTCACTTAGTGAAATTTTCCAGGATCATTATTAAAGCATATTTCAAAGCACAAAATTCAGTTAAAAGAAGAACAAACAAAAAGGCAGATCATTAAAGTTACAGCTTGCAAAACCAAGGCGAGTTCATTCTATTTGTATCTTCTTTAGCCTACAAAATGTGATGATAACCAGGAAAAAATTTAAATGGACAGTGTATTGCCTCTGCTATTTTAAAAAAAAGCCTCTTCCCTGGCTGAAAGTCATTTTTCCGGAAGGAATACTTACAGCAGTTTGAAATCCGTTTACAGACAGGAAGTTCACAAATTTCATAACCTCCACTGCCGTATCCACTGAGTAGGTTATAAAGACCTTGCCTGGGAGAGAGAGTCTGTATGAATATGTAACACATTTAAATACACCATTCAGAGGGTGAGACTGTCACAGCCCTCCTTCTCCACCACGCTGCAGGTTCTGCCCACTTAGGTCTCTTTGGATTGTTTACAAAATGGATGTGGGATAGTGCAGTGGCTCAGTGTTGAAACCAACCCCCTGTACAAAACCCTGCTCTAGATTTGAGCTCCTCCTGCTTTACTGGCAAGCTGCAGAGGGTAAACTCCTCTGCTGCTCCCCCTGCCCTGTGGCCAGAGCTGTTTTTCCCAGCACTTGGGCATACCTGAGCCTGCGCTCTCACCCACAGCTCGAGTTACCTGCACTGGCTGCAGCCAGCACAGCTTTCCCCAGACCCACTGATATGACAGAGCTGGAAGGGCCCTTATGCGTGTCATACTGCCTCTCTTTGGAGCAGCATTAACACCCTGTGCAGGCAGGATGCATGGCTGGTGACAGCAATGTCCTTGCCCTTGTGGGAGGGGTTTTCATGGCTTTGCATCAGGGTAAAGCAGCTGGCTGATCTAATCCAGCTGTGCATGTACCACAGACGACCCTGTTTTACCCAGTAATTCCTCCATCTAGGACACACTAACTGATAAAGTAGGGTCTCTCCAAGACTGGCATCTGGTATCATAACTCACTCCTACAGGCCAAAGAGGTGTGACTCTCTGGATTTGAAAGATGATTTGCAGAATGGAGAATAAAGGAGAAATCAAAAGCTCAGGAAGCTCAGGAGAGCTGTGGAGGGCTCTTAGCAATGGTACATCTCACCTACTAGTCAGATTGGCATTCAGAAAGAAGCTATTTTTCTGAAACCTGACTTTCCCCTAAGAGTTGGAGGGTGAATGCATCTGTGGCGTTGGTGGCAATAGAAGCATGTCAGGCAGAGCCTGTGCTGCCCTCAGCATGTCCCAGAGTCCTCTCCAAACTCACCAGTTCAGGGAGAAACTGAGGTAAAGGCTCAACCAATCTGTCTGGTTTAGGACAGGCAGAAACACTTTATCCCTCAGGCTTTGCTTGTTTTTAGTCTTTTACTGTAAACTCCAGCCCCTCCTGCCTCAAAGGGACATCCTGTTTAGCAAGGAGTCATGAAACAATCTAAACAGTATTTACTTTTTGTAAACAAAATAACAAGCAATTAATGACCATTATGTTTTCAGGATTCAAGGGGGTAATTCCATCCCACCAAACACAGACATTCACACCCAACATATGTGGTGACACTTGCTATTTTCTTTTCTTGTTGTCTTTGTCTTAATGTCATTTCCCCCTGCCTTCTCCTCCCCCTTCACCACTCTGGAGCTCTCCCACCTAAAGCTGTTAGGCTGTCCTGTAAAATCTTGCACAGAACACATTTGCTAACCACTTACGCAACTCCTCCGGCAGATTGCTGGTTCTCAGAGTTCCCCTGGCTGCAGGGTTACTGAGAGGTCTCGGGACAGCAGCTGGAGATGGAAAATTGTCAGAAGGACAACCACATGCTTCATCTGGTCCACATGCCTTGGGGGGCAGCTGACCATTAGGTAGGTGGTTGTATAGCTGGTTTCTACAAAGAAAAGCAATGGAGGATTTAGAAAATACTTATTTTTAGGCAAAATTCAGAATTTCTTCTCCTTTTAATAATACACTAAGAACTTCATCTGCATATTAGCTGTGAAAAGTTCTTGCAGAAATGCTTGGCTCAGCACATCTGCTTAGTTATTACAGTGTCTTTGGAACGGATACCTTGGTGACAGGCTACCACAAGAAGCAGTTTATCGGAGAAACATTAATCACAGGAAGTAAGTCACATCATAGCTGAAAGCTGTTCAGTTTGCAATTAGCAGAAGCAAAGGCTGTTTCTGAGTGAGAAATAATGGCATGTCGTGGATGTTGTTACACACACACAGCAGCAGGGTGGCCCTTGGGTAACCTCTTTCCATTATCTAAAGGTAAAGAACGCTTCATGGCACCTCAGATGCTCTCACGATGTCCTGTGCAGCGCAAGAGGCTCAATGAAAGGTGGAAATTGGGAAAATGGGTCTACAAGGGCACTCCAACTCCAGCTCCAGCTCTAGAGGGCCTCCAGTCTTGGACAAACCCAATGTTTTGCCAAAGGGAACAAAGTTAATTTCTTGACCAGCAATGGCAGACCCAAACGAGGGTTTCTCATGTCAGGGACTGGCATTCCAGACTGCAATAAGCTTGCTTAATGTCCTCTCCATTGTAGTAAACAGACAGAAAGGGATGATTTTAGGAAGCTTAGCAGTTCTTGTCCTACTACACTTCGGCTTCAGATTTTAAGTCAATGGGAAGGTGAATCTATAGAGGTTTTTAGGCGAGGTGTGCTTGCAATCTGCTGGGTTGAATTTGTTGGATGAGTTTTAGGTTTCTCTGAGAGCTTTTCCCCACAGAGCCATGATGCTTAGTCAATGAAGACCACTCTCTTTTTTTTCTTAGCCTTCCTTAAATGAATGATGACAGGCTGGTCGCAGCATGTTTTCTGTTGTCACATTAAGATTTGGTTTATTCATTTCGGTGCAGATGTTTTCTGTTACAAAATACTCTATAGGCAAATATTACCAACATATAACTGCTGTTCCTGGAGTCAGCCTGCAAGCAGCAGCCACGCAGCCGCAGGACAGACCTCGAGTATTCTGGATCTCTTTTAGCAGAAGAAAGTACTAATAAAAGCAACACATGCTTCATCAATGGCCACAAAAACACTACCTGGTGGCTAATTTACAGATCTTCCCAAAACTCCACCTTATCCAACAAATGTGCCAAAAATCAGGAGTCTGGCTTTAAATTTTACTACTGCAAAGGACACCCAGTATCCCCCAATATTTTTACATTTTCATACAAACTCTTCAGTGCAGTTCTCTCTGCTGCAGGTACTCCCTGATCTTGCTGTCACTTTTCTGTTACAGCCCTTAATTTTTCACAGGCCAGAGCAGAATGATATTTCAACTGTCTGCCCTCTTTTGTCCTGCCCATTTTCACAGTTCCCTGCCAAGACCATGTCACATAAGTGGACATTTTCAAGCACACATGCCTGTAAGTTTAACACCTCTGAAAGTATTGTGGCACTTGAATAAAAACAGTCTGATTTCAGATATTCTCAAAACCTGAAGCTTCAATTTGATTTTAGATAACTGAGTCTGAAGGAATCCCTGCATGAATAAGATTTCCCATCTTCTAATGAGATACTTAAAAGAATATAAGGCCTGGTAAATTAATATCTGAAAATCATTCAAAAAGCCCTGTATGAAAAGGGCCAGTCATTTTGCTATGAAAAATCACAGAAAAGGCTGCAAACTGCAGTGTAGAGATATATCAGCAACTGATGGGATTTTCTCCTGTTTCCTCTGCACCACAGAAGAGGTATGAAGGAAATCACTGGAAGCCAGTGATTGAGTTGTCCCAGGCTGGTACAGTGTAAAGCTGAAGACCCCAGCAAGCCACCAAATTGACCTTTGCCCGTGAGCAGGAGAGCTCTACGGTTTCAACTGAGATATTTTTCAACCCTTCATCCCTTTAACCTTCAAGCATTTATCTTCCTTAACGCTTGCATTTCAGGGTGTGCTCCAACAAGCTCTAATCAGGTATCTGGCTTTGAAGTCCTTTAGGAAAGGGTCAGGCCCCCATTGGGTGTAAAACAGCAAATAAAGAAAACAACCCAGCATCTCATGTGTACTCCTGCAGCTTGGGCACGCTCACAGTACAAGGATTCAGAATTACTGGTTGAAAGCCCACAAAATCAGATCAGAGGAACTTCCACTTCCCACAACCCCCGCCCCCCCAGGCATACTTACGGGAATCGAGGAGGACCAGGGGAGGAGCATGTCCTCTGGGGTGGTCGGTCTCCAGTGCCTTTGGGAGCACGGGGATTTGAGTAATTTGGGATGACTTGCTGGGCCGGGCGGATAACTCTCATGCAAGGTCCAGGAACAGGAGGAAGTGGTTGCGATGGCTCAGCAAAATGTTGGTAAGGAGCTCTGCCATCTGGGAGGGTGAGAAAATAAAGGCAGCAACTATCATTTCAGCCAACACATTTTTGCCTCAGTTTGTGTTTATTCCTTTCCAGGCATGTCTCAGGAAACTGAGCAGTTTGGAGGCATTTCCAGGTATCTCGCTCTGAAAGAAGCCAGATGAAGGAATGTTTTGGAGTCTAAAACTTGCTATTTCCCATTCGCATACGGCAGTGTTCAGATCCCTGCTTGGGGTTGGGCTGTTGGGACAGCTGACAGTTAAACATTCAGGGCTGCCTTGTCCCTGCGCTTACTGTGCCTCAGTGTTTTTTGGTTGGGTTTTTTTTTAATTTCTTTTTGGCAATGACTTGTGAAAATGAATCATCCCAAAGTTCTCATGAAAGCAGATGCAAAATCCTGGAACAAATCAGTTTGCAACACTAAGGCTAAACAGACTGTGATTATTGTAAATGAAAAGAGGAAAAATAATTGCTTAGTTTGTTACTTCACCCTGTGTGAATTTGCTGTCAAAGTGACATTTTAAGGACTTGCTGCTGCTCCCGTTGCCATCCGAGAAGCTGCAGGGGAAGCCCAAAGTGATAATTTTGCTCAAGTAATTCTGAAAACCTTTACTGTTGCTGGCCACACATAATACTGATTAATAACTATTGTACAGTGGAACTGTTGGCATAAACTGAAAGAGAAAGCAATGTAAGCTGTTTGTTTCCCAATTGGGGAAAAGGAATTTTTTTCTCTCTCAGTCTTTCTGCTTGCGGTTTTCATTAGGCAGCAGCTCTGTGCACTTCCAAGCTGCTGTGTGCAGATCAAAGTCCAGCCTGGCAGGGCTTATTAGCACTGCATGATTATGGTGTTATGGGCTGTCTCTAAAAGCTGCAGTACTCAAATACTCTTTTCCCCCAAAACTGTTTTTTAAAATCCTTTTAGCCATTTTTGGGTCATGCCTTCCTTTCCCTAGCAGCCATGAGGACCATCTATCTTTTTTGGTTTTTTCTTTAAGGGGAGGATAAAGAAAGAAAACAAAGCTTTCATGGAATACTCCAATTCAAGGAGCCAACACTTAAGAAAAAAACCCTCCAACCAACCCAATAATTACACAGATTCCTGATGAAATAGTGAGTTAGCAACACTGTATTTGTTAAGATTGTTTTAGGAGATTTTCCCATCCCCCTCTTAACTATTTGCAACAGGACAGGGTGAAAGGGACTGCGAGAACCATATTGCAAGTCAATATCGTTTCCTCCTGGATTCTTCATGACCAGCTCTAGGGAAGGTGACAGGGATTTGGGACACTCGGTTTGGTTTGGAGGTTTTAAGGCCAATGTTTCATCAACTTCCTTTGGATCTGTCTGCTGCTACAGTATATTGGATGCAGCCACAGTTCAAAGCACAGCGTGGCCAGGAGTGTGTGCCCACACACCCCCACATCCCTGAAAGACAAATATCTGAAATTATGGTCCCCAGGCACACGGCATTGTTGTGAACATTTCTTTGACTTCAGAAGCAGTTTTGTTGTTGTATCTCAAATAGCAGGTGCCCCGAGCCAGCTTAGAGCCTCCGGCCATAGTTGCTATTCCCCAGGGGAGGTGCAGAGCTTTGTTGTGGGTTGCCACTGCCCAACAATTATCTGAGACACAAGGAGCTGTCAAGAGGTGATTTACGCTGTAGTAGGCATGTGAGAAACAGGAGTGCAGTTGCCAGCTTCTTGGTCCTGACCAAATCTGCTCCAGCCATCTGAGTTTATTTTGCTCTTTTCACCCTCTGGATATGGCTGGAATGGTAGTTATTTTTCTGAAGAAAGCCTTTCAGAGCTCCTACTTTCAAACAAAATGTCCTCATTCAGCAAATGTCCTACTTCTCACGATGCCTGCTTGTGGAGGAGGTAAACAGAGGTAAATAGTGAGGGGTGTTGTGCAACCAGCTCTTTGTCTGCTTAGAGCTGAACTGAAAGAGAAGGTACGAAAAGAAAACCAGAGGACATTTTCCAAATGTTAAGCTGTAGATGTTGTTGAAAGTCCATCTGTAGCCCCTTCCCCTTTACAAAGTTCCAAAATCAGAGCTGGAAACCGAGTTTCTGAAACCCTCCTCTTTCATATACCTAATTATAGCACATAGCTGAAATGACAAAATTCCTTAAACAGATGCAATATAAATGCTGTGGAGTCAAAAAAAAGGTTAAACAAAAA
>VXBC01002446.1:2295330-2391540 GCA_013399945.1 Ploceus nigricollis | reverse complement strand
AAAAAAAAAAAAAAAAGGTTTATCAGAACAGGCCTACAGCTTTTTATTACAAAGCCAGCCCAAAACAGGTCAGGGTCTCATGAGCCTAATGTAATATAAATTATATTAAAACAATTATATTGCTGTTGAATGTTCAAAGCTCACTTCATAACAGATAAAAATCTCAGAGACTGAAAAGGAATACTAATTAATAGCAGGCTGTAAACTGCACTGTAGTCTCCCAGAGCCAGAACGCCCATATTGAGGGAGTCACATCAGCGCTCAGCAACACAATCACCAGCAGCTGAGAGGGCTCCATTTTAAGTAATGAGCTCTCATTTCAGCTGACAACAGAAAAAAAATTACGACGATGGATGTCACGCTCTTTTCACATAGAAATAAAACACATGGGTGAGTCTGGTCATAGTGCTGGAAGATACTATTTATGGAGATCAAGGGTAACCTCCCATCCTGATCCTGGCAGGAAATTCTCAACTTTGGGGATACAAGGGGGAGCAAGGAAATCTACGAAACAACAGGAATTGAGTCGGTATAGGAGGCTGCTGAGTGACTGATGCAAGGAGGAAGGAAATGACTAGAATATGAAATAACAGCCAGGGAGAGGCTGTGCATGCTCAGCGTGACCGACAAAGGCTGGTTTCTAAGCAAAATCATTCGCCTGCACTCGATGAGTAACCGCGACCTCTTTAAGTTAAGAGGTTCAGAGGTTTTGCAGCAGAGAGTCCAGCCACATAACCCAAAAATCTGAAATTGTAAAATGGACTGCAATTAGATGTTTAAAGAGCTTAATAATTGCATGCTGTGCTGGAAACACACCCTTGGTGAACAATGGCTGAGATACACCTAGAGAACCTCCTGTGGGGTGAGAGGTGCTACTCACATGGGCCTTGGGGGGGCTGCTGTGCCGGGCAGTGGTGCCTGAAGCAGCCGTGGGCTTGCGAGGGCGTGTTGGGATGGGGCAAGTGATGGCACATAGGGCACTGCTGATGCTCAGGTCCCAAAAACTCTCTGGAGATCAGTGGTCCTGGGAGGTCCTGGGGGGTCAGTACAGACACCAGTGGTAAGGGGTGCTCCAGATGCCTGATGCCCATGACGTCTTGTGACTGGGAGTTGTACCCGGTATCTACAGTCCCCAGCTCTGCCAGGAGTCTGTTTCCTGAGGGTTGCTGTGACTGTGAACTCCCTTGGCTGCTCTCCTCCAGTGAGTCCTCAGGAACATCAGACAAGATCTGCTCTGATTTACTGGACTTGTGCCTGGTGTCAGCTGAAAGCTGTGATCTTGGCTGCATGCCTGGTTTGTCCATAGCTATAGAATGTGTATTTGAGGGAAATATTCCTGATGTTGATTCACCAGGGGAACAGAAGTGTCCACCTCCATCAGGATCAGTATATTTTGACCACAAGCTGCTGTCTGGCTCCATGGACAGTGCTGAACGACGATGTGCTGGTACTCTGCAAAGGCAAGATGGATCGGCCTGAGGTGTTTGAGCAACACGTGAGCTCTGGGCCTCTTCATCCTCCATATCCTCTCCAGAAGGCTGCAAAGCTTTTTCCAAGACATGTTCAGGTAACTGGGACCATGGCATGGATTCATCCACTTCGACTGGTATGCTTCGACCCACAAAAGTGCCTGAAAAATGGAGAGAAGCAACACTGGAGATGGACAGCCATACAGCTGAATGCCGATCATCCATCATCATTCAGTGATGGAGCTGGAATACTGAAGGGCAATATGTATTCTTTATATTCTTTATACTTTAATGCTTTTTAAAAAGATGGCAGAAAACAGCAAGAAAGGTCTGGTAGAAAAGTAGAGGGTTAGCTGGAGTGAAGCTAGTAGAGAGTTATAATTTGGACTAACCTGACACAGAGGCCATTTCCAAGGTTTTTTGTTGAACCGGAAGTGAGTCAGCGGCCTTACTGCAAGGCCAGGATTTTTCAGCAAGCTGGAAAACAAGAAAAAGGACTCTTGTAAACATGGTACAGTTTCACATGGGCAATAATCCTAAAATAACTCTATCTCAGACGTTGGAAAAGAAATAGCAGTTAAAGTTTTGGAAATTGTGTTGCGCAAATCAAATGTTTTTTATGGGATTTCTGAAACCTACTGTTCCTGCTGACACTGGAGGGGGGCAAAAGCAGATGAACTGTCTCTCAGAAGTAATTCTGGCACCTGACAGTAGATCAGACTGCTTAGGTCTGGAGGTTTGGTTTAGACATAATCCAGGCAACACAACCACTTGCAAGTATTCTACTCCTGACCTTCTAATAACAGCTGATGCATCGGATCTAAACTTTATGACACACCTAGCTGAGTAATTTCAACTCGAAATCTTGTTTCCAAGTGCTGCTGCTTAATTTATTGTACCATTTCTTCTAGTCTATTATCACACAACTCTCATTATTTTTAATAGTTGAAAATTAAAAGATAATTTATAGAGATTAGTTATTGGTTGGATTTTTTTCCTCTTTCCTTCAGAACTGACTTGGGCCCAAAACAAAATTATCACTTCCTTTTGAGACTGCTATCCCAGTAAATTTGGTCTGGCCAAGTGACTCCTGATGATGGACACCTCTGCTTCACCCCGAGTCAGGATGACAGCAGCATTGATGGGTGAATGCTGAGCAGGCTTCAGGAAGTGCAGCCATCTTCATCCTCTTAAAGGGTGCAGCTCAGCTTCCTCCCAGCAAATTCTCTTTTTTACCATGGAGTATAGAAAAATGTGCTTGGTGCTCATAATTTCCCCAGACATTCACCTTATTTCAGATTGAAGAAGCTAAAATCCCAAGTAGGAGAGTTATCAGAGGAGAGGGGACTAAGCACTTAAGCAATGGAAATGACAACATTTGGCAAAATAATCTGGCCTGGAAGCCTGGTAGAGAAAGTCAAAATCACAACATGTTTGAAGAGCTTTTAGAGATCTAAGGGTTTCTCCCAACTTCAGTCACAGTGTTTTGAACAAAAAAGTCAAACGAACACCAAATTTAAATGATCACTCTATAAAAAAGAATTGAACAGGATCACAGAGAGGTACAAAGCAGTGTCCCAGCCTTTACCCTGGCTTCCACAGTGATTCTGTAGAAGCAAATGTTGTGCCCCGTGTTTACAGGGCAAGGTTAAGGCTTTACATTTTTGCTGATCAGATCAAATGACATGTACTTCCCCCTGAAAGTACCTCTGGCACAGAAAATTCTGGGTGTAACATTTGCTGGGAAGTAGGATATAAACTGTTCTTTGCTGCTGGGCTGCAATGTAAACATTCCTCCTCTATGTAACTTAAACCTCCATCTGTGCAGAAGATTTGCCACATATTCATACATACCCTATGTTATATTAAGCACATCCACAGGGAGAGTTATCCTGGGATAATTACAGTGGGATAATTATGCTGGTAAATTTTCCCATGTAGGCAAGTCCTCAGAGCAGCTATTAGCTGCACCAGCACAGTGCACACGCTGCTGCTGCTCCGACAGCTGCAGCCCCTGCACGAGAGCTGGGTCTGGTGCCAAACCAGCTCCTGCCATTCCAGCGCCCAGGCTGGAAAGGCTCATGGTCAGCTCACCACCATCACGTCTCTCCCTGAGGTTTGCACCCCTTTTCCTCTACACCAGGTCACAAACACCGGCCCAGCCCACTGAGTCTGGTTTTCCAACTGGCATAACTGATGTGATGGGAAAGAGAAAACCTCAACCTCTCAGCACCAGCGCAGGACCGTGTCAGGAACTTGATGCTGTGCAGGGGTGGCAAAGTGTCCTTGCCTGGGACCTTTGGTCAGACATCAGTTTAAATAATGACTGCCCTGGGGTGGTGACTCACCAGGGCAGCACAGCACAGTCAGATTTACACCAACCAGGCTGTAAAGCTGCTGAGTGGTCCCCTGACAGAGAAGCACCTGTGAAGGAGAGGTGTCAAATTCCCTACAAAGCATCTGTCTTCTGCTTACCTCAACAGTTTTGTAAACCTGACCCTTGGATCAGCTGGCCTTGAAGTGCCTGCTCAGACATGCTTCAACTTGAGGATATCTCTGTATGTTTGGTCGTAAAGTGAATGACACGCACTCCAGCAGCACAAATCACATTGCAAACTCTTACTTCCCCTCTGAGCATCTCCAGTGCAAAATTCACCCTGGCGTTCACAAAGCACAACTCAGCTGAGGACTGGGGTACAGCTCTACCTCTGTAGGCCACATGCATTGTCCGACCATCTTTCTATTCGATATAATCCTGAGCAAACATGCCAACTAGACTTTTCAGAAACAAATTTGCAATGCCTCATACACCAAGATGCTGTTTTGATGGTCTCTGAAGTAGCTGGGTGAAAACACTAGAAAACACTTTGAATTCAGATCCTCTATATTTAATAGCCTTTAGTTTAGCACCATGACAAGAAGAAAAGATTTCTGTGGAGAAATCGAGATCTCAATCCAGAGCTCAATGAAGTAAATGGAAATCTCCCTATTCCATAGGTTTTGGGTTGGGTGTCAGATGGGATTTAAGTCACTAAATTCCTTTGGAGGAGGCTACAACTTCCAAAGTTTTTGGTCTTTTTTTTTTTTGCTAACATCTGGCTATCTATGAAACTAACTGCATGAATCTAATGAAAGGGACAACATGGACAAGAAAAATTCAGGTTTGCTTTCTTGAAGTTTGTTAATTAATGTATTTAGTCTGCCTTTTGGAGAAGGGATATTAGGACTTTATTAAACTGTATTGCAAATCATCAGCCACTAAACTCTTCAAATGTCTTACTTCAGAATATTTCAAAAATGTCTTTCCTATTAGTTTAACCTCGGAATGGATAAATGCCTCTTTATCTCCCAAATCAACTTAATATTTAAAAGACAGTCTTATTTCCTTCCTGTGTAACATGACCTTAAAAAATTACTTCAGATACCTGAGTGAAATAATTTGGCCAGACAGAAGAGACAACCAATTCCATCACTTATGTTTTTATCTGCAAAAAATTCTAGGTTTTTTTGATAGGTTTTTGCTTAGACCCTGCTGCAGGGTGTAAGCAAAAGCTGAGCTTTGACACCCACACACAGCCCCTGCTCTCACAGGGTCAAGGTAGGAGGCACCAAGGGGATGAGGGCTTTGGCATCAAAAAAGTAAGAAATGTGACTTCATCCTCCTCCTCCCTCAGTAGCCCTGGCTGGAGAGAGAAGCTGTTACAACAGCAGAGCTCTGTCTGTAGCGATGGCCCCGGGGATAAATTAACCCCAGGACATGCTGAACATCTTTTGAGCAACGCTGGCAATGGCATGCGGATGGGAATTCCCAAGAGAAATCCCCACACTGCTGAAAATATAACAGATGATTCAAAAACATCCTCCTGCAAAAGCAGTACTTCAGGGTGTTGTTTTTGCTCAGCTGAAGATTCTTGGCTTTTGGAAAAAGAACCAAAAGAGCCCATTAACCCTGTATTTTATGTTGCTTTGTGCTGCTGAGTTTCATTTTGTTTCCTTTGACTTTTCTAGTTAGCTTATCCTGCAAATACAGTTAGGCATAGGGCAGAAAAATTACCTTCTTGGCCTCCTGTGTTGAAGTACTAGAGGAAAGGAATGCTTCAGCATACTGAAATACCCTGAGAAACCTGTAGCCTGATCCCTTCTCTGGCACAGAGGCTGCTGGAGAGCAGAGATCGTGCCCAACCTCATTTGGAAAGACACTGCAACTTCAAGTCAGTTCATGAGATTGCCAGAAAACGTCAAGAATTTAATATCCCCCCTGCACCTCTGACTATTCAGGAGATTAGTGATAACCAGCTGGTACCATTGCATATATTTCTGCTTATAATAAAGTGAGGAGGCCCTTCCTAGAGGGACAGAGCCTGGACTGCTCCCAAAAATGTCAAGGGAACTCCTTAAACTACTCTTTTTCCTTCCTCTCCTTATACACCCAGTTCTGCAATGTGCATTAATTCAGCAAACAACCTTTGGGGTGGGTGCTCAGTGATTCAAGCTCCTGAGAAGACTCCCTTCCAGCTTCCTTGTGAAGCTTCCCACACCCAGAGAGCTTCTTCCTCTGCTTCTGCCAGGGAGGCAGGGGAAGCCACCCAGATCTCCTTCTCACATCCAGCTGCTGCTGGCCATGGCCATTCCTGGAAACCTGCAGGGAGAGCATAAATGAAGGGGAGCAAATTCTTCTGCAGGTCAGTAGAGATGGGCCTGAGCACCCAAGTTTGAAGCAATGGCCAAAGTCCCCTAAAAATCCTCCCACGGAGGCAAGGGGACAAGGGGAAGGGTGTTGGGCTTAGCTCATCTGTGCTGGCTTTTTTGCAGCTGATTGCAAAATCCATCAGGTATTTATTTCATCTGTTTTCCAGCAGGGAGACTTGTCAGGATGCGCTGTCCCAAAACACACACACTAACCATCTATCTGCTTTTGATTAGAAACCTTCTGTCATGAAGAAACAGAGGAGAGAGAGACTGCAACATGAGCATGGTTGTGCTCTCTTCTGCTTCTGGAGAGGGGGAAAACAATCTTTGCTCTTTTGATCAAAGTTTTATTTGTCTACTTTGTTAAAACAGAAAACATTAGGATGAGAAAAAAGTCTCACCTTTCTTGGTGCACAACACACAAGGACAGGGTTTTTTATTCACCAGTCACAGCATTTCTGAAATGGCACGGGTAGAGATTGAGGCAAAGCTGAGATCACAAGGGGTGGGGACAGACAGGTATTTCTTGATTTCCAAATAATTCCTGTGTACTTTGCCTAAATCCCTTAAGCTCCCTGGTGTTGCTGATATCCATCTGCAGGATGGGAGTAAGTGGATGCAGAATCTGCAAGCTGCTGTGAAGATGCACATGCTGAGATCCCAAGGAATGCTGTTGCCATGGGGTGAGATGAGTGTAAGTGTGCAAGAACACTTGCTCTAAGTGCAGCTTCCTCTACAGAAACACTAGACACAACTTTCCTCAAAAAAGCCCACAGAGAAATCCTTACAGGAGGAGCAAGTGCAAATGTGGGAACTGGTTTGGGTCTACAACTTAAATAAGCACTGCCAAGGAAATCCAAGTTTCAGAGTTTCGCACTTCACCGTGAGAAATTTTGGCTGCTGTCATCACAGACGCTGACCCTCTCCCTTGGGTACCCTCCACAGCAAAGACTAAGGACATGTGTCACATTCCTAGCCCAGACTTTTAGCCCTCTAGGGCAGGTAATGCTTATTTTTATGACTTCTGGAAAAATTAGGAAAATAATATGGAAACAATGTTCCTGTGGCTATATGGTTGCTCGCACGTATTTTCTGAAGCCATGGCAGGAAAATCTACATGTGCCAGGAGAACATACTTTAAATCCTGTCTGCATGGCACACTTCACATCCTCTTTTGCAGCACTAATGCTGCTTCACTGGACAATCCATGATGCAAAGGCTAGAGCAGACCTGGTATTTTTTTGCCTTTTTAGTGTAGACATCAATACACATGTTGAAGGAATGCTGGGCAGTAAGTAGGAAGAAACTAGAAGGGTGACATCTTCTAGCAGGATCCAAACAGGCATCTCAGATATAGGCAGCATTCCCTGCCAGTTTTCTAAACTTTGTGAAATATGAAAATGTCTACAATTATCTTCAGTATCCTTAAAAATGTGATTGCTTTCCTGAGGCTACTTCCCACCCATTTCTGGTGCTCACAAAACTCTCACAGGCACTTAAGAACCCCCAGTCTGGGATATCCCATGGCCCTGGGACATCCAAAACTCCTGTCACAAAACTGGGGCTGGCTCCGTGGGGTGGGATGGGGGGATCACCCTGAGAAGCATCAATTTCCTCAGCCTGCTTTCCTACAGCTTCATGCCTTACATTGAAGACTCTGGCTCCTAAAGAGCCCCTGGTATTTCACAGGGCTGATGTCTCTCCCATCCCTAGCCACTCTCCCTGCTCTGCAACGCGAGGGCTGCGGGGTGCGTGGGCGGCGGGAGGCTGAGGGAAGCCTGCGGGACCTGACGTGTCTCCCTCAGCTGGCGTGAGAACAGCCTCGCTCACTTGCAGTCATGAAACGTGCAGAAATGTGTGTATCTTTCAGACATGTACCCTCTGCCAAACTTCAAAAGCCACTGCTGGGGGTGGGGGGCACTGACAGACACGAACACCATAATTGCACATGCCTTGCTTCCTGCCTTAGGAAAACAGAAAGAAAACTCAGCTCCATTGGAAAAAAAAATACAGCATGCTTCCAGACACTGCCAGCACTCTGCAAGGGCAAAGCCAGCTTCAGAGGCTGACGGCACTGCAGGCAGCAGCACCATCAGCAGCCACCCACCCACCCTGGCCCAGCCACCCGTGCCCCTCACATCCCTGCCTCTGGCATCACCCGCCATGGGTGTCACAGCAACATCTCGTGGTGGGGCACTGGTGTGGCCAGGCCTTGAACCCACCCAGGGCTTGCAGAAAATGGGAATTTCTGGTCTCAGGGTTGCTGGTGGTGGTTGAGGACCAGTAAGCCCAGATGTGCCAATCTCAGCGCCCAGCCAGTGCTAACCCTACAAAACCTGTATCATGAAACTGGGTGAAATGGGAGCGGGTTTTATACGGGAGCAGGTTTTATATGGCTGATTTTATCCTAATAGAAAAGAAATGCTACCACCTTGCTCCCACTTGTTTCTGTGCCAAGGCTATAGAGGACGGGGCAAAAAGGCCCTGTGATCCTGTTTTCTTCACACCTTGCAGCCACCTCTCCCTCACCAGGTCTGTGGACCTGTTCTGTGCAGCCCCGGGTCAGCCGGGGAAGGAAAGGGAAGGGAAAGAGAGGGGAAAGGGAGAGGGAAAGGGAGAGGGCCATCGGCCAACACATCACCTCGAGCCTGCAGAGCCAGGCAGGGCGGGATCGGGATCAGGCCTGGCCGCCAGTCATTGCCAGGCAACTACGTAAATAGGCAGGACAACATTTCGACACCAGGCGTGTCCGTCCCCAGTGTTTACCCCAAACCTCTCCTGATTTAAAAAAAAAGAAAAGAACAAGAAGCAACAAACAAAACAAACTGCAGCGAAATGGCTGAAACATGTTGTAACCATCTGTGAAAGTCGGGCTCTCATGACCCGAGAAAGGGGGGAGAAAGCGAGCGAGACAGCAATTTGAGGGGGAAAAAAAGCCCCCAGCGAGAGCCCGGCGTGGGTCAGCAGCTGACGGCAAACAGGGGCCGAGAGAGGCGGCACCTCTGACACTTCTTACCTTGCGGGCGAGGGAGGTTCGCGCTGGGCCGCCCCAGGAGAGCGAGAGGGCTGCGCGCCGGCTGCGCTCCCCGCCGCGCCCGGGGCTCCTTCCTCAGCCGGCCGGGCGGCTTTCCCTCCTTTTACGACACCCTCCCTGCCTCTCCCAGGTAAGCGGCAGAACTGGCTCCGCAGCAGGAAGTGGAAGAGGCACGCACGGCTCAGCGCGGCGGCGGGAGAGCCTCTGTGGGGGAGTGACACTTCGAAGCTCGCGGATCCCCGGCGATGCCTGCGTGCGGCTCGCTGCCTCTCCCGTGGGAAGCCGGGCGGCCTCTGCGTGACCGCCGCGGATAAATAACTCAGGGGGAACCCCGGTGTGATTCCTAAACGGTGTGCCTCGTCGGGAAAGTCATCCCTTGCTTTCAGCCTTCGGTCGCTTGCTGTCAGTACCAAATGTTAAATCAGCTGTGATTCACACTACCGAAGACAATCACATGATGCGTGTAAGAACTATATATAAAGAACAACAACAAAGGATTTATCGTCTGGTTCTTTCTTTTAGGTTAGATTTCTAGATACTTCTAAGTTTCTACACTCTCAAGGAGCAGAAACTCGCTTTTCCTACAATCTGAAACTTCTCTGTTCTCACGGCTCCTGAAAGCCGAGCAGCTCCGGAGATGCCCGGTGAGCTGCCCCAGGAAAGCCGCTCTGGCCGCTTTTATCCCAGCCCACACCACTGTCCTGACGCCCCACACAGCCCATCTCCCTGCCGAGCAGCTCTTCCTGATCTCCAGCCTCATTTTCTTAGTTTAACCCTAGAAGGAGGTTCACTTGGCTGCAGCCTGGGCACGGCTCCTCATCCTCCAAGTGACCGTAGGCGGACACCACAGCTGCCTCAATGCCCGGCAGGTCTGCCTGCGCACACGGGGACATCGAAACCATCCCCCAAGCTCCTCGCTCTGGCAGTGCCACCGCTGCTCCTTCCTCTGCCCCTCCTGTGACACTGGGGGCGGAGGAAGGAGCCACATGCCCAGCATTCTTGCCCCCGGGAAGGGCTCTCGCTGCATGCCCGCCACTCTGCCAGCCCCTCTTTCTGGTCCAAAGGCAAAGCAGTGACCCAGGCAATTATCTCCTCTCATCGGGGAATGACTGCCACATTTTTGGAGGGAAACCTCAAGCAGCTGGGAGCAGCGTGTGTCCCCAACTGAGCACCAAGTGTGTTTGTATTGATGGCAGTGCAGTGATGCCCTGCAGCCTGGGCTTACCTTCCCTCGTGAGAAACCCCATATCAGTCCGGCCCTGGAACTGGCCATCCTGACCCCCTCCTTCCCTCCTTCCTCCCTCCTTTGCCAAGGCAAAGGCCAGCAGGACACCAGGGCACCCTTTTGGAGCACCCTGAAGTTGTCCTTGACTGCTGCCAGACTTCCTGGACAGTCCCTGCTGGTCCCAGCCAGACCCAGATGTGATGAACACTAGATGTTTACGGCTGGAGTGGCTGCATTAAAACCACAGTCATTTGAGTCAGCTGAAGGTTTAATCCCTCTGGCCTGGCCTCTGCTGCACAGCTGTTTTGCACCATGAACACCCTGACAGCTGGCATTTTCATCAAGGCTGCCTGAGCCCCGAGCTGCACCACACTGGGCTTGGGTGGCTGCCTCTCCTGCCAGTTTTCCCACCGGCCTCCAGCTCGGGAGCAGTGATGGCTCCACTGCCACCTGTGTGCCACAGTGGGTGAGGGCGGTGGCCACACAGGAGCCAAAATTAGGACGTTGTTGAATGTCGACAGGATGGAAGCAGGGAGGGAGAGTTGCTCTGGGGAGCACCTGACCTTCCTGGTATGTGTGTGAGGGATGTATGTAGTGTTTGCTGTGCAATGACCAGCCCCTCAGGGAATGCAGGCAGCATGGGGACTCGGCAGGCAGTGTCCCACGGAATGTTTCATCAATACCCCCATTTGTGGGGTTTCTTTGTAAAAGGCTCTGCTATGGAGCCATCAAGCACCTCTCTTCACGCCGTGGATGGCCTCCCTCACCAACAATGGGTATGGACAGTCCTTTGTTCTCCACTGGTCAAATCCCCGGACACTGGTCTGTAACATCCAGCAAACAGCAGTGTCCACCTGCCACCCCTGTAGACAGCTGCCAGTTGGCCAGGAGAGGAAGGTTCTGGCTGTGAGATCTGTCCCTTGTGTGAGCACTTCCAGGTCCAGAAATGTAGAGACCTAATGGTGTCTGCAGTGGTGGCCAAAGAACCAGTCTCTGTCCCCTCTTTAACTTGCCAAGCCCCAGGAAACAGCAGATATTTGGAGCAGTTTCCTCTCACTTGAGCTTTATGTACTTTATTAACAGCCTGACAAAGAGAGGAAAAATAGCTTGAAAGTCACAGTCTGCTGACTCTGTTAACAGCACTGTCTGCCGAGTGGGTTTCAAAGGTCCAGCCCAAACCTAAGTACCCTCCCACAAAGCTGTAGAAACTGTTGTCAATTGACTCATTTTTGGATTAGGAAACTTGGACAACAGATACCCAAGTTTATTTAAGCATTTCAAAAACCTCCCTCATCCCCAAAACTGAAGCCATCATAATTGCCTTCTGAAGGCCTCTTTTATATATTTGAAGTCTGCCTACCCTACTGACTTCACTCACTGAAAGCCAGATAAAACTCTGAATTCTCTAAAGTTATTATCTGATCTGTACATTATTTACAAGCAGAACTTGATGAGTCATATTGTGCCTGTCATAGAAAGAACAGATTCAAGTGCAGGATGGTTTTCTTTGGCAAGGCAAGTAACATGGACCTTTTTATTTTCTAAAAAGGTTCCTAATCCTGCAGGAGTTGTAATATTTCTTTTTTCATTAGGAAGAAAATGTTGGTATTGAGTGCCCCTTCTCATATTTCCTACCACATCTCTGTATTTGGAGAAATAAGTCATGAATATTTTTGCTTCCAAATGATTAACTGTTTAAATAAAGCACTGTCATGTTGCTCCTCTTTTAACATTGGTGCCGTGAATTAACCTGGAGACGTTGCAGTGAGCCTTTAACCCCCTCTGCCTCAGCATAATGCACATGATGGTCTCACTCTGGTTCTCTGCATGTGGCTTGTCCCTTGCTGCTTTTGCACTGTGAGGAAAACCGGGGCTTTCTTCCATGTCTTGCTGTTTACATTGCTAGGCACATGCCTGCAAAAATATTTTCCACTTACTTTATTTTAAGGCTCTTGCTTTGGCATTTTTCTGTCACACCCTGGAGAGACACCTGAAAGGAAAGAAAACAGTACCTGGATGTTGGCTTGTGCAATGCATGTAATTAAACCCTGCATAATGACAAAAACCCCTCCTGCCATTCGTTAAGATTTTCCCCACAGCATTATGTATCCTCTTAATTAAGAGCAGAAGCTAAGTAATACCTATTTTATTCCCTCTTGCATCCAATTAGTCACCCATTGATCATTACCCACTCAACATTTGACAATTAACAGAGCCTCATTCTCTGCAGGACAGGGACGTGTAGTCCTTCAGAAATGACACATCCAGAATAATGTGATGGGAGCTGTGTGGATGAGTAATGGGGGGAGGGGAGGAAAAGGCCACACAAGTAGAACAAAAGGCATGTAACATATGCAAATGTTCAATATGTGGTATGTGTTTTATACACTGGATGTATATGAGGTCATAGACAAAGCTCAGCTGGCGGCTGCACTGCTTTTGGGAGGCATGGGAATTTGAGGGAACACTTGAGCACTTGTGTGATCAAACGTACCTAGTCCTCTCTCTTTAAGACACAAAGCTGTTCCCCATGTGGCTCATTGCCTTTGCTTTTTTAGGAGGGCAGGATTTTGCATCTGCTTCTCCATTGTCACTGGGACTATGGGCTGTAGCAACACAGCCCCGGCCAAGTCACCCCAAGACCTGTCAGCAGCTGCAGACAGTTGTGCCTGAGCTGCTGCTAACAGAGCATGGCAGCTCTGGGTGTCCAAAGGGACTCCAGGGAAGCTGCAGGTGCCTTCTGTATTGCCACTCCCTCCTGGAAGCCTGTCCCAGGAACAGTGATGGCCCAGGCCATGCGTGGTGCCAGGAGCAGTGTGCTGGGACCCCTGCAGCCCTTTCCCAACACCAGGGACCCTTCCTATATGAGTAGCATTTTCTAGCTGGGGAAATCCAGCAGCCTGTGGAATCGAGAGGCAGCCCAGAGCCTGAACTGCAGCAGTGAATAAAGCACAGGGAATGCCAGGGCTCATAGACAGGCCTCTGGCATGAGGCTGAGCCCCAACAGTCACAAAGCAGCCCTGCATTCCTTTTTCTTTTTCCAGATTAGAATTCATCCATTCCAGGGCTCAGGAATTTTGTGTGAAGCTATGACAATAGGTAGCTGAGCAAGGCTCTGGGTGCAGAAGCTCAGCAACAAATGCTGATGCACAAAAAAGCAAACCAGAGCCCTTGGCAAGCTCTAGCCTGGCTGTAGGGGAAGAAGTATAATCTCATTTCTTTACTCCTTGCCCTTTTAGGTATTCACAGAGCTTAATGCCGAGTTATTCCCAAAAATGAGCCAAACAATCAAACTTCCATCTGGCCTGGTCAGGCAGAACCAACACTTGCCTCGCAGTCACAGGCCACACCAATCCTGTGGTTTTTTCCCCATCTTGAACATACACTATTTTCCTCTACACTGTTACAGAGAAGATATTTACATTTGGAAGCAGAAGCCACAGTTCACGCTCCTCAGCCTGCTCTAATCTCATCACCCAAATCCCTGGGCACAAGGAAGCACAGGCGCTGTGAGCACAGCTGGTGCTGCAAACACAGCTGCTGCTGCAACCTTTGGCTCTGCCTCTCCACCACACCATGCAGTGCCTACCAGCTAATAATGACCTGCTTTTCCTGGGAGGGCAGTTCTCTCTGCACTCCTGCACACTCACACTACAGGCTCCAAACTGCAGCCATGCCCTTGGGAGAAATGTTTTCTCTCCCCCACTTTAAGATAGCTGCAGGCTGCTCTTTGCAGTAGCCAGAGACCCACAGCATCTCTGGGCTGTAGCAGCAGTGCTTGCTGCTACCACCTCTCCTGGTTCGGGAATAAGGATTGTAACAGATCACGTAGTGGGAACCAGTAGGAAAAAAAAAAAAAAAAAAAAAGGGAAAACAAGAAGAAAAAAAGAGCAGCTCTTTTGTTGTTAACAACATTTTGTCCTCTAATCTACTCATGTCCCAGTTTTACATTTTTGTTAAGCTTTCAGCTACAGGGGAGGAATACAAGGAGATAGATTGATGTTTGTGTAGATGTTTTTATGTGTGAATTTCCTTTTGAGTTACAGATAACTGTACACACACACATAAGAACAGGCTCTGTATTAAAAGTCAACAGAAAATATCTCACGGACTTAAGGGAAGCCAGCATTTCCTCTCTAACATTCAAAATGGACCTCAGCAGCCTGGTTTTAGCTGTCAGAAGTTCTGAGAAATTTAGAAGCACTGAGAGGGAGACACTAGCACCCTACTCATGGGGCAATCTCAGCAAGGGGCCTCTTTTCCTTTTCTGCAGAAAGGACACGGGTTGGTCTGTGCAGGAAAGTCTGAAACTAAAGTGCCCCTTTCTTCAGTTAAGACGGCAGGGAATGCTGCTCCAGTTGACAGGAGTCCCCTCAGTGATAAAATATCCCTGTGTATGAGTCACAGGAAATTATAATCACTGCTTTCCAAGACTGCAGAACACAATGAGATTTCTGAGCTACAAACAGACTTCAATTATTCTTGAAAGACAGACAGACCCTCAAACTGACACGACTGGAGAAAATAAATATCCTTTTGTCTGCACTGCTGGTGGTAATTTCCCATTAGACAGGAAAGGGCTTCTTTGATGAATGAATATTGTCTACACTTTAGAAGAGGGGCTACTGTATATCTCCTAATAGCTCTTGCATGCTTGGGCTCAGCCTCATGTGAGGCCCTTAAACCCCTTGGGTACAATATGGTAACGTGCTGCACTTTTTTATTGCAGCACTTGAGAAAAGGATGGTGCATGTTAAAATAAATTTGAGCAACTTTCCACTCACCTTGAAGTTATGTGGCAGGATTGAGATATTTAGCAATCTGCCTTCTTGGGCTGCAGGTAGTCCTTTCCAGTCTAGAGGCTTCAGGAGAAACACTCACACTGGAGACAGATTTTCCATTTGTGATTATTCTTGTAATTTTAGCAGTTAATCACTTTTCTGTTTTGTATTTACTTTGTTTTTCTACAGTGGTAATTAAAACCAGAGTGTCACCCAGAACTACATAGAGCACTGTTTACAAAAGCCAAAGGATATAATGGGAGTACCTTTTTTCTCTTTCAAAGACCACCAAGTCTCATATAATTGCCTTCTCACAGAAATATAATAACCATACTAACCATCCCTTTTGCAGCAGTGTCCCATTTCCACCTGTCACTTTTCCTGAGACAGGTCTTGGATTAAACTTGGCTTAGAGATGTCTGTGTCACCCCACAGAGTCCTTTCTGCTGCTGTAGGTCTTCTAGAAGACCTCTTCTGGAAATCAGCCACCACACCATGAATTAGTTGGGAATCAGGTGGGCTGGTGAGGGGAGCATTTGGCCAGTTGTTTTTACCTGGGTGGAATTTATTTAGTCTTACATTAAAAAATTATTGGAAGGAACAGAAGATTCTTAATCTTATAAATTCTACTTTTACAGTCACCACACAACTACTTGTGGTGTATACACAGTGCTTAAGAAAAGGCTTTTATTAATTTATAGCAAAAAAACCTAACAACCTTGTTTAAATTTTTTGCTAATGTTTTTATTTGAGAGATTAAAAAACCCAAACAACAAAACTCCCAACATTAAGAAAAAGAAGCAGAAGAGCTACCGATGAGAAATGGTCTGGATTTGCCACTCAACAGTGGCACCAGTCTGCACACAAGCCAGCTGCAGGCAGAGATCCGGCAGAGACCAACATGGTACTCAGAGACCGAATGCAATACAAGAAACAGCAAACCCAAGAATCAGAAATAAAGGCCATAAAACCCCAACAACGCCCCATCTGAGTCTTACTTCCAATGAGAAACATAGGCAAACTAATGTTTTAGGTTCGTCCCGCGTTACAGATGGAAACTGCACTTAAGTTTGTGGCATAGCAAAGGCTGCTAAGGAACTTGGCAGAATGGCCACGCTTCGCCACCGGGCTCTGGGCTGAGGAGGTGACATTTTGGCTTCGCCAGCCTGCTGAGTTACTATGGAGTCCTCAGTTCCATGGATGATATTTTAAGGCAGGGGGGTAGCTGTGGGAAAAGAAAGAGGGTCACGACTTGCTTTGTAAGTACTAAGAGGAAGCTAGAAGTCCAACAAGGATCATGGCCTCTTCAGTACTCCACAGCTACAGGTACAGCAACATTGAATAGATAATGTACATAACATTACTTATAGACTCTACATGTAAAACGTTAACCAATTTATCATGGAAATCTGGTAACAAGCAACATTGCCATATAAATTCACACTTTGAGAAAGGCTAAGTGTGGAAGCCTCCTTTGCAAGAGGACTTTCAGTCAAAGTTTTGTATAGAAAATATTAAAATGATGACAATTTGTTCTCTGAATCTCAATTGATTATTGGGTTAGTTTCCACAAACGAAGAAAGGTTCTCTTTAGAAAATGTGTGAATCTTCAGAATATGAATTCACAATCTAAGCACTAAATAATTTAAAAAAAAAAGTTTCAACTGTCAGGAAGTCTTAGTTGGTCACAGTCTTTTAAAGCAGTAACAGCAATACAAGACATAGAAAAGCTTTTCCTGCAACACTTGTAAATGTAAAAGTATTCATGTTAAATGCAACAGAACTAATAAAGAACAAGCTGCTGTAGAAGAGAGAAATGAGAGACTAGCTATGCATTCAGCCATCTTCCTTACAGTTGAACTCCAGCTATTTAAAAACATACTGACTTCATAATTTGGAAAATGATGTCCCATAGGTAATTGGTCTGCATACTCCTATGAAATATGATGCCCCAAATGGCATGACACCCCTTCTTGAAAAGTTTTTAATCTCATGTCCACCATTAACTCCACAGTTTAAACAAAAAAACAACTATCCAAATGTAAAATGCTCTTCTTTTTTAATTACTAAATTAAGAAAGTTAAACAGTTTTAAAATGTAAACTTGTGAATAAACCATAACAAAATGTAATTAAGACTTTAAAATTTGCAACTCAGTATTAAAAACTCAATAGAAATAGAAAGGAATTTTTTTTGTGTTTTTTGGTTAAACGTAAGTAATTCAAGGCTGGTACAGACAACTGAAAAGGTAATACTTTGTTCTGTGCATCCCCCATGAAATGTAAAGAAGTGCATAGTAATTCCACTGGAGAACTTGCAGACACAGAGAAAGTAATTTCATTAGCAGTACAGGACACTCAACACACTTATTTTACAATGGAAAAATGTTACACATAAACCAAAAAAATCCTAGTTGCATGACCAACAGTTTAGCAGGGGGACATGGCTAAAATGCTATTATTTTAAGACCATCTGAATGCGGTTACACTGCTTAATAAATCTTTTTGAAACATTTCAGTATACATGTTTTGATACAAGAAGTCCTTGCAGTTTCAATTTTCCAGTTCAAACGGTGATGGTGTAGTTTTCTTGCTTTAAATATGTTCGTTTTAATTTCAAGAACAAATCATCACACACTTGTCAAACATTGGAAACATTACTGTAAATACAGCACGTGATTCCTGAAAGAGCAAAGTTACAACCATCTACAGGTACATAATCATAAACAAAAAGTGCAATCCAATTTAAAAAAATCATGCTTGGCAAAAGCCAAAAATTAGATCACTGGCTTTCAGAATCCCACCAGTGTTTTCATGTCTGCAGTAAAATTATCGCTTTCTGGGTACAGCTGCAGCAGGATTCATTCAATTCCAAATGAGCCTCCTCTGCAATAGCNAACCCAAACACCTGTCCTGATTTTTTTATTTGTTAAAACATGAAAAAAAAATGTTTTAGACAAAGAGGCCACTTCTGGAAAATAATACTTTTAGTTGAATCAGGAGAAGACTAGTTAAAATCACATAGGTTTTGCATTTTAAAAAAAGGAAAGCACTAGGATCAGTTATTGGCACTGAGTTACTATTTACAATGAACAGAGGTTTTGCAGTTTACATAACATCAATACAATGCAGTTTTGGAGTCTTTGATTAAGAAAAAACAAATGTTTTTCTCCTTTTCATCCAGGACATTCAGATTATTAGGACAAGTGGTCATAGGCAAGGGCTATGGAAGTTCCCAGCTGCAGCCCCTCCTGTGCACTGCAGTGCTGGAAGATGTTGCACTCTGGAGAAGCTGATCACAGAGTTGGAAGGTGGAGAGCAGGTGGAACAGGGCTGAGAAATACCTGGTAATTCATGACAGTGTCTGGAAACCAGGGATTTACAGGTTGTCTCCAGGCTGGTACTGGGGTTCTGTTGCAGTGAAGTAGTCTTCAAGAAAACCCTGTAAATATTCGAAAGTTGGACGCTCCTCTGGGTCTTTTTTCCAGCAGTGGATCATAAGCTCATGCAAGGAGATGGGACAGTCCTGGGGACACGGCATCCGATAACCTCGTTCTACTTGCTCCAAGACTTCCCGGTTATTCATGCCTGTGAAGGGCACACAAATCCACAGTAAATTACAGGAAAATTAACCAAGTACAACTATATCTACAACATATGTGGTTTGCTCAATCATACTAATTTCTTTTGGTTATGACAAGTGAAACACAACCACACTGATGTCCTATTTCAGCTCCTCATCTACTGCAAGGTAACCTGGATTATTTTCCTTCTCAGTAGAGGGTTTTTAGGATCCAGTGGTGAGCAGAACACTGCTCCCATGGTTACCCTCTTGGCTTACTCACAATGGGCAGGATTTGGTGCCTTTCCTCTCTGACAGCAGGAACTGTGAAATGGAATATGTGATGTGCTTAAGGAAAACAAATGCATTGCAAAAAATGGAAAATTCAAAATTCTAGAAATTAAGATGAATTTCTGAAACCCTTACACTGAGTGTGGGCCTTTGTGAAAACATTCTGTGAGGTCATGCTGCAGGGACTTCAAGAAAAACTCTGCTACTCTTGGCTACCAGGGCTGTCCAGCAGCATTGCCTTCAGTGTCAGCCCAGAAGTTTATTGCTGCAGACCTGCACTCCCTCCCTCTGTGCTGGTTATTACAGTTTCTATCATATTTGACTGTTCCCAAACCAAAACAGAACTTGTCTTACTCACAAGACAAGTCAAATGCCAAGCAAAACATCTCCACTAAAGAACCACAGCTCTCTCTCTCAGAAGAAAAAAGTAAAAAGTCGATTACCTTCACAGAATTATAGAAACATTTAGGTTGGAAAAGACCCTTAAGATCACTGAGTCCAATTGTTAACCTAACACTGCCAAATCCACCACTGAACCATGTCCCTAAAGACTTTTAAATACCTCCAGGGATGGTGACTCATCTTGCTTGACTCTGAGAGTAAGGCCAGGCCCTTTGCTACTTTTTCTTTTCTATATAACCCCTTGATTCCTCCGCTGAAGTGCTTTTCACCAAACATTAACTGCAAGTCACTCTAAGCTTTAGTTTACACCTCTCTCCCAGTACTCTCTTTTTAACAGTACCAGAGGTAAGACTGGCACCACAGGCATGCAGAGGTGTTTCAGAGGAAGCCTGCATGCTGACTGCAAGCTTCGTGCTTGCCCTGCCCCAGTCCTCTGCTGAAAAATATCTGCAGAACTCGTTCTCCTGACTTAGCAGGTCCTGCCAAGCAGCTCTGCAGGAGAACCAGCAGGGACACTTCAGTTTCTCCGTGACTGAATCTAGAAACCAGCACCTCGCTGTTGCACTTTCTATTAGCTTATCCTCTTCCTGGCTTCCATGACACTGTCGTTCCCTGGGAATCTTCCAGTTTCTTCTTGCAGGATGTCCTTTTGCTTGTCCCACCCTCCAGAACCCAAAACCTCCTATTTTTTGTAAACTTATTTGTGAGGAATAATTCAATCACCTTCTTCAATACAGATTCATTTATCCATTCTACACTTTGACTTGTAGAAATGTCTGGTTTTGGCTGGGATAGAGTTAACTTTCTTCCTAGTAGCTGGTACAATGTTGTGTTTTGGATTTAGTATGAGAATAATGTTGGTAATATACTGATGTTTTAGTTTCTGATAATTAGAGTTCATCCTACGTCAAGGACTTTTCAGTTTCTCATGCTCTGCCAGTGAGGAGGTGCACAAGAAGCTGGGAGAAACTGTATTGTGCAGCATTTGTTTTTCTTGGCTTATATGCCTCTCTTTTTCATTTCCTATAGAATTATTATTATGTTTTACTTTTTTTCAGTTATTAAACTGTTATTATCTCAACCTCCTGGATATCAGCAGGAGGATATTACCCTGTCAAGATAAAAAGAAAAGGTTTTACCTTTTTTCTGATTCTCCTTCCCATCCCACCTTTGGGGGGCCTGGGGGTGGGCAGTGGGACTGAGCAAGTGTCTGTGTGGTATTTAAGTTACTGGCTGGGGTTAAGCCATGACAGGGAATAAAATCCTTACACTATGTAGCATTTAGGCCGGTAACTTGGCTGTAACCTTGGATTTGGTCTTTAGTCTGTATCCTTGTGTCCTGGCTGTGTTTAATTATTAAGGATGCTTAGAAAAAAACATCTGTATCATTCAGCCTTTCCTGACCATCCACCTCTAGATTCTCATCTCATGTTAGAATTACAAAACCCCTTTTCCTCTTATCTTGTCAGGGTAATTTCCTCCTACTGATATCCATTTGCAGTGTCTGGGCAAGGATCATATTCCTATCCTGTCACTGTAACCAGCCCTGGCATGGTCTCCCCAGTTATTCCTTGTATTTACATTTAGGCTCTCAATTATCCATGTCGTGGTCACAGCATGGTTCTGCTTAGCTTACTGCAGCACCTCCCGTTTTCAAACACGAGGAGTACTTGGTTTAGTGTCATATATGGGTTTTACTGCAAGGCAAGGGAAAGGAGAAAGGTAAATAGGGCACTGTTTCTTTTGCTGCCTGTTGTGCATTGAGGAACCTCACCAGAAAACTGTCTCATACTCTTACAGGCCTCTCCTTAATGCTCCCTTTAGCAGGGATAATTGCAAAAAGAAAGGTTAGATCACTGATTTACAGTATTCTCTAACCTGCAGACTAACACTTCAGCACTGGTTTCTTGTGTTTCATTTATCAGCTGCATCCACCCACCATATTTTTGGTGTTAGATATTTATAAACTAGGAGCAAATGCTTTGAATGGCTCCTAAAGTGGACCATAGTCAGGTCTTCAAAATTATGAAAACAGACTAATAAATAACAAGCCTCTGCAGACATCAGATTCTGCATAGAGTTAAGGTTCTCCTATATTATTGACTCCAAACTGGGATGTTGTTAAGTCACAGAGGCTCACAACAAATCAGAACACACTGAACAAACATTTGGGTGTTCCTCACTATCCAGCAAGAATATTTCCAAAGATATTTTTCATTAGATTACAAAACACTACTGTTCTGTTAGGCACCACAAACCCAAGGCAGCATCAACCCAGACTTTCTGGCCTTGCTGTTTTCAAGATACTACAAGAAAAAAAACATACACATTTTGTTCACATTGCGTTCTCAATATTAGTTTTATAAATTTGTGTTTTGAACAAAAATCTGCACCTTTTTTCATATCCTTGCCTTTGAATCATCTGAATTACCTCATGTTTTGGGGTGAGAACTTCTGCTGTGCTTTGCTTCCCTTACATATTAAAGGCTACGAAAATAATTGTCACCAGTAACTCATCTGTTTGTATATAAATAACCACTAACAAACTGCATTCTTTGCTTTTATTTTGGCAGTACATCCTTAAGTATAACATGGATGGAAGAAACAGCAGCAGAAAAGCTCCTTCCCAACTGATTTGTTGTTCTAAGATATCAAATGTTTGGTATTTTTATCCAGTGCTTTACTCAGTGCTGCAAAGCACACTCTGAAACCTGATAATGAACTGTGTGCTGGAAGAAAAACCCTGAGGAGACAAAAGGGGGAGGAAAAACATAAACAGCTCTTCACTTCCCTTTGTTTAACAAAAAGGTAGAAAAAAAGAACACGAAAGAGACATTACTGTCTGAAATCATAGTCATTTTTTTGTCCCTGGAAAGTGAGTTAAGCCAGGTTTTTTCATCAGAGTTTAATCCAGGAAAATGCCCTTCTTTTCTCCTTTCTCCTTTCCCCTTTCCCTTCCCTCACAGTAAACCCTGGTTATGAAACTAAAGCAAGTAATCCTCATGTTCCTCACTGGAATTCATACATCCAGCAAGGGCTGAAGTACCCAGGATTTGCCAAAGAAATTCTATTAGTTTTGACATGAACTGCTAATTTAAAAACAGAGTTTCAAAGACTTTTATGTCTAAATCAATTGGATTACTAGTCAGACTTATAAAAATAGCAGTACTTCAGGTATACATTTTACCTCTTAAATGGCCTATTTATGTTTACAAACCTATTCTATAGACTTACTTATCCTGCAAGTTTTAGTGTTTCTCTTTTGATAGCTGGAGTCTGTCATATCTTCACTTCTAACACCATAGAGAGAATATCTGAGCAGTCTGTACAACTCCTCTCTCCTAATGAATACCCAAGAGTTTCAATTCTTAATAAATAATAAATTATATTCTGCTGGCAGTATGCTTCCAGATCCCTTAAAAGTTTATCCTAAAATCCTTAAATATGTGAAATAAAATACTCAGCATTATTCTTCTGTTGGGTACAGCTCTTCCACCTGGGTTGGGACAACACCTGGTATCAATCCAGGCTGGAGGACGAATAGAGCGAGAGCAGCCCTGCTGAGAAGGACTTGGGGGTGTTGAGGGGCTGGACATGAGCTGGCAATTGGCACCTGCAGCCCAGAAAGCCAAAAGTGTCCTGGGCTGCATCCAAAGCAGATTTGCCAGCAGGGCAAGGGAGGGAATTCTGCCCCTCTGCTCTGGTGAGACTCCACCCAGAACTCTGCATCCAGCTCTGGGGTCCCAGCACAGGAAGGACGTGGACCTGTTTGAGCTAGTCCAGAGAAGGGCCCTGAAATGAGAAATAGCTGAGAAAATTGGGATTGTTCAGCTTGGAGAAGAGAAGGCTCTGGGGAAACCTTATTGTGGCCTTTCAGTACTTGATGGGGGCCTGTTAGCGGAGCCTGTTGGTATAGGACAAGGGGTAATGGTTTTAAACTGAAAGAGACTAAATTTGGATTAGGTATAAGAAAGAAAGGTTTCTTACAATGAGGGTGGTAAAACACTGGAGCAGGTTGCCCAGAGTGGTCATGGGTGCCCCATCCCTGGGAACATTCAGGTTCAGGCTGGACAGGGCTCTTGAGTAACCTGAGATATCCCTGTTTATGGTAGGATTGGACTAGGTGACCTTTAAGAGGTCCCTTCCCACCCAGACTATACTATCATTGTAGAATTCTATGAAAAATCAGCTTGTGCTCATGATGTTTCAAGAATTACAATTTGGCCAAGAAGAAAACATCCAATTCCCAAAAGATGGCTTTTCCATTAGCTTTTTATTCCCTGAGAAGACCAAAAATCAAATAACCTCCCACCATCCAGCTTTATTAGTGGAACCTTCAATAATCTCAGGATGCCACAGGATATGGCCACTCTAATGCTCAGTACAATAAAAATCCACGGTCCATATAGACTGGGGACAGAAATACAATACTGCTTGGCTTTTCCTAGAAAAGTTGTAGAAACTTTAAGTTACAGTTACTTTAAGAGTTACTGTGACACAAAAAAGTATGTGGAGTTTGCAATTGTGGCTGAAGGAAACACTGGAAAGTACTTTGGTGTGCTTTTAGGAGCTTGATTAGATGGAGCACAGCAGATGTGCAAATAGCATGGATCTGGGCAATGCTCCTCTTCCAGAAGACACGAAACATTACTGTAACTAGGGAGTGTCCCTGCATGCAAACTAATGAGCTATACAGATTACTCTGGGACATGTGAAGTCCAGTGAGGAGAGCGATTGTTTTAGGCATTTAGGCTTTTTTTTTTTTTTTTTCACTTTGCTATTGCTTTCTTCTCTTAGACTGTAGTGGGTTGACCCTGGCTGGATGCCAAGCACCCACCAAAGCCTCTCTCTCACTCCACAGCTGGACAGGGAAGAGAAAATATAACAAAGGGTTCATGAGTTGAGATAAGGACTGGGATAGATCACTCGCCAAATAGTGTCACGGCAAAACAGGCTAGAACTAGAGATATCAGTTGAATTTATTGCTAACAAAATCAGAGCAGGATAATGAGAAGTAAAATAAGACCTTAAAAACACCTTATCCACACCCCTCCCTCCTTCGCAGCTCTAGCTCCTCCCTCAGTGGTGCAGGGAGACAGGGAATGGGTGTTATGGTCAGCTCATCACTGGTTGTTTCTCCTGCAGCTCAGGGAGAGAGAGGAGTCCTTCCCCTGCTCCAGCATGGGGTCCCTACATGGGAGACTGTTCTCCATGAACTTCTCCAGCACAGGTCCACCCCATAGGCCTCCCACAAGGTCACAGCCTCTTCTCAGGCATCCCCATATCCTCCCACTATGATAGCTTGGCCATGCAAACCCAATACACAGACTGGGAATGATGCTCCTTCCAGACCCACTGCATGCTTTCAGACCAGTGATCAAACTAATACAGTGCACAGAAGGGAACAGCAAAGCTGCTCCTAAGGGAAGACCACTTCTGAATGCTGTTCTTACTGAGTGCAATGCAAACCAAGTGATTTCTGGGGAAAAGGAGGAACAAGTTTTAACACTCTGGAAGTCATGCCACTTCACTTAGAAATTAAAGCCTGAAAACCCCCATCTCCTCATCCTCAAAGCTAGACTATCAATATCTGTTTTTTGCTTTGTTTTTGTTTTTTGAAATAAGTTATTTGCTTGGTATAACAGATGAATAGATGCAACCTTGAGCTACAGCATTTCTGAGTGGAGCTTCCTTGCTTAACAAATAAAACCACGTGACCTTTTCTGTCCTGTGTGGTGAGTACACATCTTTCTTACCTTTTATTTACCATCAACGATGATGTTGCACCCACCTACCTATGCTGGCTCACTGTTATGTACTTGGCCCCATGCTCTGAGGCACTCGTGGCCCAGCTTCCCCCAGGGATGAGGAGGCTGAATACAGCTGCCCAAAGGCTGCAGGGCTGCTTGGAGCCCAGACTCAAAGACCTGCCTGGCCAGAGGCAGCAATGTGAGTACCATCACAGCTGTCACACTAGAGTTAAAATGAAAATGCTCCTGACATGACAACTGCAGCAGAAAGCAGAAGGGGCAAGGTCAGAGGTGCTTGTTTGGTGTGGCTGAGATTTTTGCCTATCCCAAAGGTAGCATGTTAAAAACCCACAAATTCTCCAACTACTGTTAGGGAAGGGCATTCGTCAAAGAGAAAAGAAACTGACACTGAAAAAGGTCCACTAAGCAGACTATTTCTTAAGCTTGGCTCCTCCTCTGGCCCAATCTATTTTTCATTTCTCCACTGTAATACTGGAAATAGAACCTCTGTGTGAAAGACTGTGAAAATTGCTTATTTGAATCTGTTGCCTTGTGA
Organism: Ploceus nigricollis; assembly: GCA_013399945.1. Lineage (NCBI taxonomy): Eukaryota > Metazoa > Chordata > Aves > Passeriformes > Ploceidae > Ploceus > Ploceus nigricollis. The sequence continues at coordinate 2,365,783 of VXBC01002446.1, read as the reverse complement.
AAAGCATAAAGAAGGGCATAAATTAGTTATCAGAGTGGCTCATTATGATCACTGACGGAGAAACAGGCTTGGTTGAAGTATGAACATGAGGACACCTTCCAAAATGTTGGTCTTACTTGTGGGAGCTATAGGGTTTGGGGCAAGGTTTTATTCTGAACTCTAGACTGATCTTTATCTCCACCAGCAAAATCTTAACTGCTCTCACTGATCTTTACTGATCTCACCACTGTACCAGCCTCTCTTCCAAAATGGGGCATCAGGACAGGAACTGGTTGAAATCTGCAGGACAAAGAATGCCACATTCTGTGCCACCCAGTCTGTTTCCCTGCTGTAAACTGCCTGCCCTCCCCTTCTGTCCTACTCATTGTGCTTCTTCCTCCTTCTACACAAGCTTAAAACAATGCCTGGTTCCAGACATGGGAAGGCACGAGGTATGGTGTCCTGCAGGCATGGGTACCACCCCAGAACTGGGATGTGGGCTATAAATCATCTCTCCAGCCACTAAGAGCTTGTCAAGCAAGAGAGCAATCCTTTTGTCTGAGGGCCTCTCTCCACTTCTCCCAGCCTGCTACAAGCTGTAAGCAGGAACATCAGGACAACATGCCTACAACTGTTACAGAAACTGGATATTACAGCAGACAGACAGTTCCATGACCCTCTTTGTTTCAAGGCTGACACTCTTCAGTGTCACATCTTGGGTACCAAAGTGCTGGCAGTGCCAACAGACCAAGATTCTCTCACCGATGGACTGTCTACTTGGATGAAGAGGGCTGAGTCTTGCCTCTCAGGGTGATAGAAATCCCATTTTTCTTCCTTGTGCAAGCCATGCCATAATGGCAAGAAAAGCCCTGTGGGTGCATCTGAACCCTAATCCCAGTCTCAGACAGGGATAGGGGTTCACGAAACTTTGTCCTTCACAAGGTCCTTCCTCCTCCCAGTGTGAAGCAGGAGATAGATGGTCCTTTCTATGTCAGGGGAAAAGAGAGTCTTTTCTAAGGAGCTCAGAAGGCCTATGTCACCTTGGGAAGTCCAAGCTCTCTTTTCAATCCACATGCAAAGACAGATCCTTCTGAGAAGGCCCCAATTCCCCTCCACTGCTGCCTCAGCCTATAAAAGCTTTCTCATTTAGGGTCTGGGAAATGAGACTGGACTGAAATCTGTAAAGACTTTGGACATTCAAATGTAAGATCCAGGCTGCCCTTATATAAAACTGGCAGAGGGGAGTGATGATGACCATGAGAATTGTTAAGACCTCCCAGATGAGCAATAGGGGAGTCCTGGTGGGAAGGAATGGCCCTGGCATAGAGCCTGGGCAGGGTGTAACCAAGGCAGTACATGACTGTCAAAAAAATTGCTGACTTAGTGATATGTAACACACAAAAAATTGCTTCCAGCTACTTGGTGTCTTCCTAGTGCAGGTGGAGGAGAGTGAGCCGGAAGGACTTTCGGCATGTGAGGGCTTTATGTAGTGAGGGATGAAGGGGTAGGACAGCGCTGAAAGAGGAGAGATCCCACTGGTTGTCTTTGATGTGCTCAAGCTGCCACGTAATAAAACTGTCCAGAATTCCAGGACACAGCCCATGCCTGAGATTACTGTCACGCCTCCTACAAGAAGTTATATATTGCAAGCACTTAAACACACATCCTGTGGACTCTTTCTCCTTTGGTGAGGGAAAGAAACATTTATGAAGTGCAGACATCCTCTGCAGCCATGGCCAACCCTGTGTTCGGCTACAGACTTGTGAGTAAACATAGGGCTTAAATGGTTGTTTTTGCATGGAATGGTATTTTCACCTTTACTCTGCCCTGGCTGGTGACAGCCCCTGTGCACCCACTCTGCTGGGAGTGACTAGAGAATTCCTGCAGCCCAGTGGGGAACATTGCCCACCCTCTGGGAGTAGCAGCACACCAAGTAAAGCTTATACATCTTTTTTCTCCCTTTGACCTTTGCACAGCATGAAATGCCTGCTTAAACCCTCAATAAACCTGCAGAAATCATAGCTTTCTCACACCACTACCAGGAATCCTTATGGCAGAAAGACTTTTGGGCTGACTGGTGATATAGCTGCTCTGACTGGAGGCAACACCCCACATGGAGAAGTGCTGGGCAGAGGGACTCATCCATTCCACAGAAATGTGCCATTACATTTTCTGCTACCTCATTTAGTTGTCACAGCCACACCTTTGCTAAGCTGCTCCCTGTTAATGATGCCAAAGTTCACTGCTGATCATGAGATGCCTTTCAGTCCCCATATTCTCTTCTCAAATATCAGCTACTGGCTGCTAGGTGCTAGCAAACTTGAAATTCCTGGTAAAAGTCTGGAAGATTAGTTTTGCTGAGTTCAGTCTTGTGAAGTGGTGTGAGACACCACAGGGTAAACTGAACTCCACCTTGATGCTTCTCCTGCTCAATTTGATATATGGATTTGACTGCTTGATCACAGCACAGATTGGAAAACTGAAACTGCTGTAGGGCATTTTCCATTAAATCAGCTGCAGTGCACACAGCCAGACTGTTGAGTATTTATGTATATTTTTTTTTTTAAATAAAAAGATTAAAAATGCGGCTAGAGGTATCTTGAAATGCAGGGCATCCCCTGTTAATATCTGTCCTGATGAGAAAAAGAAGGGATAAAATTCTTTTCCATGTAATGCATGGCTTTCACCTCACCCCTTTCCTCTTCACCTGAATGCCTACAATCTTCAGGGGGGCAACAAGAATAAAAAGCTCTTTCTGCATAGGCAGATCCAATCACAGATCCAGATCCCTCCTACAAATCTTAATCCATTGGACACTTGGCAAGGTTTCAACAAAGAGCCATGGGGCCTCCAGTTCCCCCATGCAGAGAATCTGGCCCTGCTGTGACCCTGCCATGAGCTCTGGTCTGCACATTACAGAACTATTTTCTTCCCTTTCCATCCATCTCAAAAGCAAGGATTAAAATTTAAGAGTTTACGAAAAAGAGATTTGATAGTACCAGACATTCAGACAGTCGTCAAACCTTGCAGTGAACCAGACTGACAGAATAAACAGAGTAAGACTTCTGTGGGAGTTTAACTGTAGGTATCTTAAAGTAAATGCAATACTGTGGAGAGCTATTTGCTCCAGAATATAATAATTTTGCACTGCTTTCATTAGTTGTCTAGAAATTATATTAATTGAATTGAGCACAATTAAAACAGTAGAAATGAATATGTTGAATTGTCCCCTTGTCATTTTTATCATGACCATCCCAAAGCAGCTTTGAGTCAGAACTGTTTTCAAGCATACACAAAACTTACACATTATAGCCATTCTCCTTTGAGCTCAGAGAATTATAAATAAACATTGCAGCTTAAACATATGGCCTATTCCCACTCCTTTTTCCAGGTGAAGCAGGACATTTTTCTTACCTGGGTATGGCACTCTCCCTTTTGTTACCAGCTCTGTCAGTAGGATCCCAAAAGACCACACATCTGACTTTATTGTGAACCTTCCATACAGCGCCGCTTCTGGCGCAGTCCATTTAATGGGAAATTTTGCACCTAAAGAGAGAATACATGAGTCTTAACCAGAACAGAGACAGAACCAAAGAACCAGATCACAGGTGACTCTTGTGTTCTGCAACACGTGCAGGTGGAAGGAGCTGCAGACAAGTGTTAACCAACAGCTCCATAGAGTACAGTCAGAGAGGACAGGTGGGCAGAACGTGTAGGGCATCAGGAAAGACTAAGCAGGGAAAGGGTCAGTTTGTCCCACATCACAAGAAAATAATAAGACATTTTAACTCAAGTTTGAAGTTTTATAAAATGAAAAAAACCCACCCCAGTTTTAAAAACAAATAAGCCAAGTAGAATAGAACTTCTCCCAAAGCGTTTTAAATATTTGCAAATCAAACACAGTTACTATGTATAAGCAGAACTGAGATATACTGGATATGTACCTCCCAGTTTGCCTGTTCAAGCTGAGCAAAATGCAAACAAACAAACATGGTGAAAACAAAAATTAAGAGCAAATCCAATATTTCATTAGAATCACACAAAGACTTTAAAATAATACTGCCATTCAAGTTGCTTGGAGTGCTTGATGTCAAGGCACAACTTTGGCCTGTGATTTATAACTTGACAGTGTACTTTAAGCTCCTGGCACTGAAAAGCCTGTAGTGCCTTAAATACGTGCAGTTCTAATGTGCTCATCCATCATCAGAGCTTGCAGGAGCCAGTTGCAAGGATAGTAAGATAACAAACCTTTAAACACTGATTTATTTGCTTTTCCAATCACTGACTGTTTTCTTGGGAAAAATATTTTCAGTATGACTTTAAAGAAAAGTCTTGCGGTAATAATTAACTCATAGTATGTACAAAAAATATGCAGACATTTCCCTGGTGCCTTGTATTAACATACAGGCAAAAGAGTTGCATTGCTTATTGCTGATCCCTAGTGACAAACACTCTTGAATTTGGAAACAGGCTGACTTCGACTTCACATCACCCTCTTATAAAAGCTCCCTTCGTTTTCAGGAGGAGTGTGAAAGTGTAACAACATTTACAAATCACTCTCAGGGAGTGAACTTATGGCACTGTTTAGAGTTCCCTGCCGGCACTGTTCCACCATCACATCCAGGGCTCAATGTCCCGTATCTTCTGCCACACACCCCAATCTGACGTGACTTAGAGTAAAAAGTAAACATGGTAATTCTCATCTCCTTACTTAGTAAAACTTCGATGTGCTAAAATTTTTTCTGCTCTACATGTAAATGATCCTAAGAGAGACTAGTACTCTAGTACAAATACATTTTTTTTCTTAGGGAGTACTGCAGTTGCTCAAGTAAGTCCTGCTAAATGACTTGAAAATGTCCTGCTAAAGGATGAAAAAGATGCAAGAGAAAGTTTCAGATACCTAATGCCTGAAGTCAGGAACTTAAGTCTAGTTAAGCATCAGCACATCACTGGCTAGATTTGCAAAGACTTCGGAGGATTTGGGATGCCTGTTCGCTTTCTAAAGTCTGTCTCTTATGTATTTTCATTGATTGATATGTAGGCAGGAACTAAAATTTGGGTACTTGGCTTTGGTCTCAATCTCCTTCACTTAACACTTCTTTGTGTGACCAATCTTAGTTTACAAGACTCAAAATTTGCAGAACTTCATCTTCTCTTTTTGCCTTGGCTGTGCTGTGTGAGTCCTTTGCAGCAGAAGCTGCCATCCCTTGAGCCTCTGTCCTGGAAGCTGTCCCTGCTTCAGCAGCACGAGCAGCCACGTGGGGTTGGCAACTGGCTGCTCCAGCTGCTGGGAGGTCCTGGGGCTGTACAGCCCATGCCAATCCCTGGAAAAACTGCAAGGCTGCATGTATCTGGTGGTCAGGTTGCCCAGGCCTGCAGTGCATGCCTTTAGATGGGTCTGTGCAGGCAGCCCTGAACATGAGGGCCAATGTCCCTCTGCTCCCTCCGACGTGCAGCCCAGATAGTACACACACCCTGTGCCAGCTGAATGAAGGAATAGCTCCAGGCTGGTCAGGAGCCTGAAGCCTTGTACGTTGGCTGGTGCTGTGTGAGATGGCCATGCAGGGAGGTTTGATTGTTCACATGTTGCACACATTTTATTCAACAATTTTCTTTTTCTTTAATCAGCTGTGTTTTTCTGAGAAACTTAGCCAAATCTGCTCTAACTTCCTTTTGCTTCAAAGTCAGATCCAAAGGTAGCAACCACCTACAACTCATCTTTGGAGGAAGGAAATCTCTTCAAACTCTTTTGTGGCCAACTCACCCAGTATTTTTGTCTTCCTCAACCTACTGCCAGTGTGTCACTGGGAGATGAGTATGTGGCGTGTTGTCAAACCACAGGAAAATGAGAAGCAACCTAAGTCCCTGAGAAGGGGGATCAATTCCAGGACATCGCTTTCCTGAGAGCTAGAGCAGTACAATCCTCACTGGGGTGTGATGAGCACTGCTGGAAAGATGAATGGTCTGTGCTGAGGATTTTCCAACAACAGGACAGCTATTCATTACTTCTCTATGCTGCCCCTGCTGTGGATGATTCTCTGTCTAAAGCAACCAATATAAAAAATCACGTTTTGCAGTTAGTGCAGCATTTCCTGATAGATGACAGATTTGGAGTGGTAGATGGGGAAGAGAAAAATGCAAGCTTGGCAGAGAGCTTGCTAGCAGAGCCCCGCCTCATGGTTTTCTGGCCCTGCAACACATGTTGGAGGCTAGATGGTTCAAAGAGAGTCTGCAGACCAGTATGGCAGAGCTGTCAGCGAAGGGAGAGCAGAGACCAGGGAGAACCCACCAGGCTGGTCACCTGCAGGTGCAGGTGCACACATGCACTGCCCTCACATAAGGAGATCACACACAGCTTGTGTGAATGGGCATGTGTGATTGTCTGACAGGGATCCCTCCAAGGTGCTGCCTCTCATTCGACACCTGGAACTGGAGACAGAGATGGTGCACTGCTGTCTCTGTCTCCAGTGCTGTGAAAGCACAAAAATTCCCAAATGTGTTGAGCACTGCCCTGAAGCCTCCTTCTTGCTGTAGCTCCATGGAGTGTTAGCACAGGCCAGATGCTGTGCGTGGTTCCTGACGGACAGACAGTTCCTGTGCTTAACTCTCTTCCCAACACACTGATTAAAAAACCCATCGCCTCTCTCTGCCCAGGCCTCAGAAGCTTATTAAACAAACTGACTTTGTGCTGCAAACAAATTACAGCATCAGATAAAACGTGTATTACTGACAAGCATGTTAATAAATCTGATAAGCCAAATCACCTCAGCTGACAAGGCAGCCCATCTCCTACTCTGAAGGCGGATTTTGCATCAGTGGGGGAGGGATTTCTCTCTTTTTGTTGCTGGAACCTGCTTTATTAGAAACCAGCACATCAGTAACCCCATGCATGGACACCAACAGCAGATTGCATTAATCAGGTCAGGATAACCTGTCTTTGCCCCAAAACAGGGTACTAATCTGCAGCTTTTATCTCAGTCCCTCTTTTTTTTTTTAAACGTTACAGCCTGGGGAAAGCCTTTTTTGGCTTTCTGCACTGCTTGTGACCACATGAAACCAAAGCTGTGATACAATTTATGGTTAGAGCAGCCAGGCCCGAGCCTGTGAGGATTTTTGTGAGGCTCAGCTCAGCCCTGTTCTTGGGACCTTTGCCCGACTCTGCCCAGGCATTCACACAGGTTATCTCCCAGGAGGATTTCCCTGGGAAAAATCAATCCATGGTCCTGCTTTAATTATTTTCTGGCTATAAGCGGGTCATGTGATGAGAAGAAGCAGAGGGGGCTGGGATGATTGAGTGACCTTGAGATACAACTCTCAGCATGGTTTCTTCTGAGGCAAGCAAAAATCCCTCAGAGCTTTGGTTTCTTTTCAGATCTAAATTTTGATTAAGTAGAAACCTCTGAAATTCATGCCCTAGAGCCACTGCCAGCTTGATAATGATCTTGTTTCTGGAAATGCTACAAAGCTGCTACCTCTTGTACCTTAAAACCAAACCCAATGGAGGACTCCAAGCTCTAAGACCCAAAAACTTGGGATCGCTTGGGTTAGCAATCAGGGAATGTAGTGTGGCATTGGATTGCTTCTGGGGCTGGAAAGGGAAAACTGTAAAAGGTAAAAACGAAGTGCTGAAGCAAGCATGAAGCAGGAAACGAGTCAGCCCCGGCAGGCGATGATGAGTGCCGTGTGGGAGGGACCGTGCAATCACATTTTTTGTGCTGTGAGAACGAACATGAAATTACAAGCCTGGCAAACATCAGCGATGAGGAGCCGGCTCCGCAGGCGGACCCCTCCCCAGGAAGCGGGGGGCGAGGGGCGGGACTACGGCTCTGAACACCCCTCTGGCTCTCTGCCTGCAGCCCCCCTTCCCTTCCTTTCCCCTCGCCCTTCCTCTTGACCTGGCCTCGCTCTTCCCGCAGGGCAGATGGCACCTCTGCAGGAGCGGATCGGGGATCCCCCGGGACCCCGCCGGCTGAGAACCAGGAGTTCTTTCTCCTGTCCGCTCCTGGGCTGGCTCAGGGAACCGCATGGAAAGAGCGAGAACAAAGCTCTGGATGCTACAGCCTGCAGTACAGTCAGTCACAAACAAAACAGGTCTGATTAGCTGGTGAACAAGTCTCTGCAAAGGGACTGGAGAGAGCCTGGAAGTGGGGGGGAAATCCATGCCTATTTCTAGGCATGGAAATCCATGCCTATTTCTAGGCATGGAAATCAAACTAAGAAGCCTCACTTGATTTTAAGCAGGGCAGGAAGGAGTTACTTCTAAGTGTTAAGGAGGCAAAAATTATCTGAGAGTTTACAAACACGTACTAGAGCTCCCAAAATAGCTCTGACTCGTCTGGAAGGCATCAGAAAGATCCTTATTGTTTCATGTGTGCTTAGAGTGGCACTACTGCAAGTGCTGCTAAATGAGTGCAGTAGAAACATGGCCTAGAAAATAACTCTGCATTTTTTTTAATTAAGAAAATTTTAAATTTGTATCAGCTGCTACTGCTTAGAATAGTAACAACTCTAACCCGGTGACTCTGTGGAGCACTGGCACTCCCCACAAAAATGCCATGTGTTTGGCCAAAACTCCACATAACTGTGAACCATATCAGTGTAAGGATAGCAGAACTGCGTGGGAAATCCTTTGCTGGGGGTGATGGGAAGTTTGTCCTGTAGGATACCAGGAGTTTTAAGTCTTGCCCTACAGGGCTGACACAAGCATCATCACCAATGGAAGGAAGCAACACTCCGTGCCTGACACTCTGTGTGTGGGGAAGATGTTGCAACAGGAACAGCCAAAAGAAGCAATGAGACCGGCTGCAATGCAGTCCCCCAGTGCAGCCTTTGAAATGGGTGTCACTCCAAACAGGCATGTTTTTCCCCTTTGATTACTCACTTCCTGTAAAAGCAAGAGGAGCCAAATGCTCATTACAAACCAAGAACTTTTTATTTTTGGTATTATTTAATGGCAGTGTATAGCTGCTAGTCACACACTTTAAATCATTAGTGGCATGACCATCTCTTTCCTTCCCGACAGTGCTGAGAAATGGCAGTGCAGACAACGAACTGCTTTTTATTTACCTCTCATAAATCAGGAGCAGTCAGGCCTCCTTTGTTCAAACCCAAAAGAAAATAAACCGGTCAGTAAAACATTACCACCAGGCTAAGTAATACCCACACAGGTTCAGGAATCCTGCACTCTAGCCTGCTGGGGCTCAAAGCATCCCCATCTGTTTCCTTTCAAAATATTTAATCAGAGACAAAAGTGACAGTGGGGGAAGGGAGTAGGAGATCAAGTGAAGCTGGAGAAAACCACCTCTTCCCCATGCCAACAATGAGCTCTGTACTAACACACTTAAGCCAAAAGAAGGATGACCGCTGAGGAGAGTGACCAGAGACTTTAATCTTCAGATTTTGCAAGGAAAAACATTTCCTTTCTCCCACAGGAGCTGCCAATCTGGAGCGCTCCCTGTTCCCCTCCCCTCTGCTGGCCGAGCTTTCCTCCTGTGTCAAAATTCCCACTGAAGCAGTAGTCAGCTAGATAAACAGAGCAGTCCCCAGATGCATCCCCTTGGAGGCTGAAGTAATAGGTCATGGGAAACAAGCAGAGGCAACCATTTCCTCCTGATACTGTGGTCTCCAACAAGCATTGCTCAAACTGGAGCTTAACTAAACAAGCCAGAACTGAATTCCAGTTGGGAAAAAAAAATCCATTGGTGCATTAGAAACCATTTTTCTCCCTCAATAAATTAAAGGTCTAAGGCTCACCCTGGCTTGGAAGGCAGGTTAATTGAAATGAAATGTAAATTGAGTGTGTGCTACTTGATCAAAAAAAGCACCCCTTCCAACTCCTTAAGAAAGGGACAAAAAGTATTAATGAAAGTAAGAAAACCTTTCTACATCATGCCTGTGGTTACAGCTCTTTGGGTCTCTCTGTTAAGGAATTCTGTAGCTCTGAAGGACTTTAGCCTGACTCGGAGGTCAGGGGAAGGAATTATTGTCCATTGCCCTCAAGTATGGGAAGGATGGGTGACTTCTCCATACTGGCACAAGGAGATGAAGCCATGCAAACATGACTCAGATCTCCAGATCATCATCAATGCATTTTAAAAGCCAAACTAATTCTCACTTCCCAGACACTTTTCCCTCAATACAAGTGATTTCTCCATGAAAAAAAGGGCAGGAGATACCCACAGCTATGCTCCCTCTCCCTGCCAGGCCTGGTGTTATACTTTTCTCAAAGTTTCTCCAACCCAAATCCAGTGATTTTTATTTAAAAATCTAAACTTCTCCTCAATATCAGTCAGGTAGGTTTTCACAGCTTTTTTAACATGTGAAGAGGGCAAAACTATTCTGAGAGATTCAAACTGGGAAAGGTCATCATAGAAAGATTTCCTAGGGATCAGGAGCCTGAAGAGATTTGGCCAGAAGTAGGCCACAAACTTGTCTATGAAAACAAATAATTAGTCATGTAAAACTATACATTGGGTCGTTTCCAAAGGGAACAAAAGACATGGCAGCAAACCAGGCAAAAATGGAGATAATATAGGACACTGTTTCAAAGCCATTTTGCAGACTGGATCTGCCCGCCTTGTTCAGGGAAAACTCTTCTTGTTTTACACAGGGGAACAGCAAGCAGGCAGCTTTCTGTCTGCCAGAGCCTCTCCAGACACTCTTATTGCTCTAGAGAGAATGACACAAGCCTATTTTTTTCTAACAAGAAGCAATTCCCACCCTCAGGCTGAAATCAATAGTAGTTAAGGCTCTGCATTAGTATCTGTCATGGGTTCCTCAAGGACCCCACCAAAATAATCAGACCTTGATATCTGACTGTGAAGCAGGCACCTCTTAGGGTGGATGCAGCCTGTGGTCCACACCCCTGTGACTGGGTACTGCCCACAGCAGTTCAGGGGGGTGAGAACAGCTTGAGAGCTGCTCCTGCTCCCAGGCCAGGGCAAGGCATGCTGGAAACTCTCTGGCTCCTTCTGTCAACACTTAGAGAAAAAGTTACAGAAAGAGGTTAGCTGTTTCCGAAGAATTAATGTCAGAGTCCATGCTGAAACAGGGACTTTGCTCAAGAGAAGGAACTCACAAGAGGAAACCCACAAAGAGAGTTTTTGGTGATGTACAACAGGGTTTAATGGGATCCTTCCTGGCTTTGGCACTGAAAGGATGGAGTTGTGTTTACCAACACATATTGAGCAAGCACTACCAAAGTACTGCTAGCAGAAAGAGAACAAAACTGTAGCTCTGCAGCTTGGACCAACATCTGACAGCTAAGCATGACTTGTGAAGAATAACTAAAAAGAGCCTGTGACATGGCTCAGTTTGAACACACATGCTTTTTAGAAAAAGCTGATACATTTCTATAGTGTATCAATGGTCATCTGTGCCCAGCATCCTGTGTAGCACTGGAAGATGACATTTCTATTAAAACAACTTTTTAGAAAGAAAAAAAGAANCAGAGTGCTCAGAGAGGCAGCTCCATTGCACAGAGGCACAACTCTTTGACCTGTTTGAAATAAAGAAAGTAAGAATAGCACAGGAGTGATAATAGTGGTTAGTAAATACTAGAAGGCACACTACAAAAGAAATACCCACCATAATACACTTTTCTGGATTACCACATTCAAACTCTCATAACTAGTAAGTAAAATATCCTCTTTGCTATGGCACCATGAAGATCCTGTCTTTGCTGTCATTTCCAGCTGTGTTCTCACTCATCACCTTTGTTTCATTTTGGTTTTCAAAGAAAAGACAACGAAATAAGACATTCTCTTTAGGACATGCATTCAGCAGTGAACTTCTGACTAAGAGTTAATATGAGTTCAGGATTTACTGAAAGCAGCCCTGAAGCATAGGAGAGAGAGCTGTCCAAAACCACGTTCCACTCTTTCCCTGCCACAAGAATGACACTCAGTGCTACACCTGCTGCTGCATTTACCTTGTCTGGCTGTATATTCATTGTCTTCAATCAGTCTTGCCAATCCGAAGTCGGCAATCTTGCATATTAGGCCGTTGCCCACCAGGATGTTTGCAGACCGCAGATCTCTGTGTATGTAATTCATCCGCTCGATGTACGCCATTCCTGCGGCCACCTGTGAGCAGCAGGGGAGACAAACCATGCATTTAAAACAAACTCAGTTCATACATAGGCTATAAAACACCTACACCTCAGTGCTCAGTACTCTGGAGACAGACCTGGGCCGCCATGTCCACCAAGTTCGGTAACTTCAAAGCTCTTCCTTCTCCATCCTTTAAGAAATCTAGCAAACTCCCTGCGAATGCAGAGTTGACACAATAGAGAGATGTTAGGAAAACAACTCATCAGAATGGAGGTGCAGCAATATGTGCAATATTAAAGACAGCAATGTTTCAAGTTCAAGGGACAGTTTCAAAAAACCCTTCAAAAAATCTCTAAATTCCCCTATTCTACTCGCTTCACTCTTTAAGTTGGCTTGCAGAAGGACGTGCAACTAGTACAATGAGAGTTGCAGGGACAGGAAACAGGATTGTTTTCAATTTTCCTGACCATTACTGAGAAAGTTGATCTTTCCTAACTTTTCCAGTGCCCTTTAAAACTACATACCTGCTGCTCTCTCAAGGCCTCAGCTAACTGCAAAACAGCAGCTCAGTTCCAAGCCACACAAGTTATGGAAGAAGTCAGATCCTAGCTCAACCTGTTCCAAAGGAAAGGTCAGCCCAGAGCCTGGTGAGCCCAAGGGGGATATCATTGGTAAAGGCTATTTTTCTTTAGAAATTAGTGGTGCTCCTCCTCTAGGTAACCCAGAAGTAAATACAGCATGAACTATTAATTTTAGAAGACAAAGAAGAGATGAAATGAAAGCGACTTTAGCAAAAGTTATAAGAACATCACTTTCCTGTGCAAGGGAAAACAAGAAAGTACCCTACTGCCTTAAAAAAAGAGCCTAGGATGTTATAGCTTCTGTCCTAATCTTGTATTTGAACAGAGAAGTGTAGCAGTCTCCTTTAAATATGGTCAGAGAATTGGTTTAAAAAATAAAGGAAAAAGACAGATGATTAAGCGTTTCTCCCTTGATAAATTGTCAGCCTCAAGCTCAGATCCAAAGATGTAAAATGTTACAGTACAAACCAGTAAAGCAAGCCAAAATAAACCCCATACTTCAGAAGGGTTTTGAAAAGTCTTTATTTTTAAAGGGAAAAAGCATATGCTTGTCACTGAGACATATGATTAAAGTGTGAGTTAGTCAGGGCTTGGATGCCTCTGAGGAGGGAGGTGGGCAAGCACCTGCCAGGAAAATAAAAGTCAACTCCAAATAGACTGAAAGAATGCACTTAAAATTTCAGAATGTATCCTCCAATGTACAATGAAACTTCCTTGTGAGAACTTATGTTTCCTATTTGGTTCATTTGCTTTTCCAAAACAAGCAGATTTTTTGCTCTGCTCTCAGCACCCTGCTGGAGATCTGATGGAGCAAAAAGTTTTCTTTTTCTCATTTTACTACACCGTTACCAGCTAAGTAGCTTAAGGAAGAGACAAGGGAGAAGGGGAAAGTGAAGGAAAAAGAGGAGGGAAAGAATAATATGTGCAAATCACGTATTAAGATGGTAATGGGGTGGACTGAAAGTGAAGTGTGATCTGAGAATGAGGTGCAGTGACAAGATTCAGGATTGGATAAATGAAGAAACAGAAATCCTAGTCCAACAAGTAAACACTGAAAGAACATGTCCTAAGAACTCTCTGATACCAGGAAAAGCTAGGATCTTGGGAAGCAGCATGTGGTGTCATCAAACCTAGAAAATGCAAATCACTTGCCAGGGAAGCGTAGATGCTGATGCAGTTGGAATCACTTAGCCTGCACCAACTTCTCTTTCCCCCAGCTAGTACAGATTCTCTTTGTGCACCAGGTTTTGGGCCCAGTTCATAGTGGAATTCATAATTCTTCTGAAGCCAGAGGTGACTCTAGTTTCCTGTTCCCTCTCTCCTTCCTTGCATGCACCCTGCTGCACCTCCCTCTGTATCCCCAAGGAGAACCAATAAAGGAAAAATATTATCAAGCACAGCAGCTCTGGCTTCACCTTTACTCATGTACTCTGTGACAATATAGATAGGCTCTTCAGATACCACAGCATAAAGTTGGACCAATTTGTCATGTTTTAGCTTCTTCATGATTTGGGCTTCCTCTAAGAAGGATTCTGGAGACATGGTGCCAGGCTTCAGGGTCTTGATAGCCACTTTAGTATTTCCATTCCACGTACCTACAAGCACAGACACTTAGTTATATTAAATATCTTCTGCTCCTTTTTCTGCTTGATGCCTAATGTAAGCAAGGAAAAAAAATACCAAGGACATTTAATCTAAGGTTTTTTAAAAAAAGTTTGGTTTCCCATGTTGCCTTATCATTATATTACTCCCACATCTTCTTCATATTTTAGTCTTTTTCTGTTACACTGAAAAATAATACTCCCATTGGCACTGGGGCACAATTGCTGTTGTCCTACTCAGACAATGTTTCCAGTGATCTCCACAGAAACCTTCTCTGAGTAAGAAATGTGGGACTGCTGAAACCCACCTTTGTGTATTCCCTTGCTAACAAGTAATTGCTACAGACAACAACACAGCTCCAGTCACAGATTTGGACAACAAAACTGGTTAAAACAGGATTTCTCATTTGCAACACATTTTAACATTTTGGTTTTGTTCTGAGTCAGATTAAAAAAAAAAAGAAACAAAAAACCTCCTGAGAAACAAATCCTGAATTGATTTCATTTTAGAAACACAAGTGTGTTTCCAAACTGAAATGAGTCTTTTTCCTTCCCCTCCTTATCCCCAGGAGCTGCTGACAGAAAATGAGGTGTTCCAGTTCACTTCAGCACTTCAGTTTGCTCTTTATTTATGGTCAGCACTGAAACAGACAAGTTGCATTGTTTTTCAGCCATCAGCTACCAAGTCTTCTGGAACACCCAAAAGCCTGCACAAGAACCTGGAGGGAACTGGGGAAGGCTGACTCAGGGCATCGTGCAAGAGGTGGGGCTTCACTTGGGTATTAGAAAGGGGGAGGAGGACTGGAAAGAAAGAAAACCCAGAAGACTTATTTAGGTAAAGAGTGTTTTGTTTTTGTTTTTTTTTTTGTGTGTGTGTGTGTGGGAAGAAAAAGGAAGGAAAATTAAAATGGGCAGAAATACCACTTTCCTACTACCTTCTGGTTGTCCTTTGCCCAGACTAGCCAGAACCCTGCTCTAGAGTCAGGGCTGACATGGCTTTGAATGTGATCTGTAGATAGGGAGCTGCTGTGTGATAAGGCAGAACAACACTAAATGACTTCAGGAATTAATTACATTAAAAACTACTCCTCTGCACTTAAGCATAAGGATAGCAGAAAGCTCACAAAGTATACAAAGGCTGTGTCATGAAAAAAGTTAACATGTAAAATAACCCAGTTTTTCTTTGTTAAAAGTACATGAACAATAACAAGGCTCAGCTGCTGCATGGGAACTGGTTAGGCCAAAATAATTTTATCATAAACTTTTGCAACCTGCCAGAGTATAAATGAGCCATAAAATGAGTCTTTTTTTGTGCAAATGCTCAGGTCCTAGGTCTAAGTTGCCTGACTGAGGATAGCAGAAGAGCAGTGGAGGAGCTGCTGCTCCTGTGCTGCTCCTCACTTTTAAAGGGCAACCCCAAATGTCTGGGGGGGCTTGAAGCACATATTAGTCGAAAGTGTGCAGTGCAAGTTTGGTTTTCATTATGCCTTGACTTCCTTCTGCCGGTTCAGTGCCAGCTATCACTGTACTGTCAGTGGAGTAATGCCTTGAGTTACCACCTCTGCTACCCCAGAACACTTCAGAAGAACTCCTGAAGCCTTAATTTCTCTCAGTCCTTCAAACCAGAGCTGCAGCAGGACTTCGCTCTAGTGGCACTCCTGTGTAAGCTGGGAAGGATGTGGTTTTGCCTCTAATTTCAAGCAGGGTGGCCAAAATCTTTTCTGATGGGTGACAGGGAGCGTGTTTTTTCTGGAGTCACCGAGGCTCCAGACTGCAGTGTGCCATCAGTCATGGCCACTTTGTGGAGGTACCATGAATTATATGAACCAGGAATAAAACCAGAGTTTCATGGGCACCAGACTGGCATTAATAAAATAGATCTCACCTTGTGTGTTAACAGGATTAATTGTGTCCTATCTGTTTTAATAAAAATCCCAGGACTTGTTCTATTACCATGAAGTGCTGTCAGCAAGTCTGTTTTTAAATACTTTTATAAATTTCTCCAGTTTAAAAAAAGAAAATAAAACAAAAATGCTAACTTATCCTCTCAGCCCTGATTCCAGTTTAAATTCTTAAATTTTCTTTTTCTGTTTTGGTATATTTTTCTAATAGAAAAGTAGCATAGACTTCCCTCTGAATTCCTCCCACATGTAGTTAGTTACTACTTAATGTGTTTTTTATTAATTTTTACTGTGTTAATCGACTCCAATTTAGTAATGCTTCAGGGCTGTTAACATATTTTTTACTATACATTAAGAAACAGAATTTCATAATTGTAATCATAATTTTTACATTTCTGACAGCTACTTGGTACTGGTACTTGGCACTTTATTTCTCATAGCTGATTTTTTTTTTTATTTGTTCCTTTAACTTGTTGTATGAGTTTAAGGTTTATGGCACACAGAGCTGACCACTAAGTAGTAACATCAACTGGAAACTTGTGTGTGCATTCAAGATGGAGAACAAGAAGGAGAAACTGCAATTATCTGGAAATGCCAATAGAAATGTAGGCAGCTTTCTTTGCAACAGGTCAACTGTAATTCTGTGAGATTCTATAAATTTCTATATTTCTAGTCTATAAATTCTGTAAATCTCACAGACTTGCTGCTGTGCTCCTTGCTGAAGCACCCACTGGTTGCTTTGGCTGTACATATTTTTGTGTCACTGCAACAAAAGGAGTGGTCAAACTGCCCCCTCAAATTTTTGTAAAGAAACAACATACAGTGATTCTTTATTTGAATCGGTAATTTTAGAGTCTATACAGAACACAATTTGGCACAGAAACTGAGCCACATCTCATGAAATGGCCACTATATTGTGTTTCAATGCTATGGCCATTCTAAGATTTATGTAAATTGTAAATTGCTGTTGTTTTATATTCATTAAAAGAATGAGGCACATGATGGGTAAGTTAAGCTGGCAAGTGTGCAGAAAACAATGTCAGTGGATTTGGAAAAGGTCAGTATTTCTGGACTTCAAAGTGGGGGTTCAGCTGGGCCCAGCAAGTTGTGCCCCTGTTGTCCCTGGTCTCTATATCAAATTACTGGGTTCTGCTGCAGACACAAATTACAAACAGACTTGAAGAAGTGGATGCATGGGAAAGCTGGCTTGACAGTATTAGCTTGCTGATATTTGCCATTATTTTTAAACTGGGAGAGTGGATGGAAACATTTTCAGGGTCTGATTCTATCAGTGCTACAACACACAAGGAAAGAAAAATGTCTACTTACCAGATTAATTTCTGGTTAGCCATTCTGCCTTACAGGTTTAGCATCATTCCTATTTTAATACCTAGCAATTGTGTAGTCACCCAAATAAACCCAAGGCAATTAATGAATTTTAATGCCCTAACCTCTCATACCACTGTGTGCAAATGAAAGGAAACTTCCCCATGGATTACTGTATTTATGTTTGACTGTTTCAGGCAATATAAACTAACATTTCACACTATTCTGATCTTTAATCTTTAAGATCTATACTTGAAATGTTTATTTCTGCCAAGAGGGCCTTAAAAGATCCATCCAAAGCAAAATATATTCTCTGCCTTACCACGCCACACTTCAGCGAAACAGCCCTGACCAAGCTTCTGTTCCAGAAATAATGAATCACGTGCAACTTCCCATGCATCTTTAGCCAATCCAACAGTTTGTGGGGTATTATTCGTAGCAATCACAGTTAAGTTAAAACACAAACCATCAGCTTTCTCTATAGGAGAGGAAATTAATAAAAAAAACACACTTATAATCCAAAATTATGCATGCATTGAGAAAGATGGAAGGTGAGGGTCTCTCAGTGCTGCATTAAAGTTCATTTGCAAACACTGTTTTTTGGATGCTGAAGGTAAGGACTTCTTTTGTTAGTTTGCAGAAAAAGGCTCCTTGGTATAGCTAAGAGATTACTATGTGAGCCTTGATTTATTATTAAGACAGTGGTAATTTGTCAAAATCAAGACCTTCCAAGGAAACATGGATTTTCAGTTTTCTTTTGCCATCAATTATAGTGAAAGTTGAAGATTAAAGAATTTCAAAGTCAAAGACATGATTCCAAAGACATTTTTCCTAACAGCTTGAGCTTTACTTATTTTTTTTTCTTCTGGGTCACAATGTCCTACATTTTCACCTTCCATCTTGTAATCCCCACACAGCGAGCTATTTTAGAGTAATTATTTTGCTCCATACCCATCCATACTTCCCCAAACTGCCCATTTCCCAGTCTCTTGATCAACTGTAGGGATTCTCGTGGAATTTCCCAGACATCTTTGGTTTTGACAGACAGATCAGTAAGCCTTGGCATTCCTTTATGACAGGGGACTACTAAGCGGCAGCAAAGACCTGCAGCTCTCTCTGATGGAGCCAGAAGTGAAGCCAACAGCAAAGGAGAGGAAAGAAAAAAAAGTGTGACATGAAACAAATACAGTAAGCATAAAAACCAATGCTACTCACAACAGCTGTTAGTTGCATATCACAAAGCATCCTGGAAGATTAGGATTTGAACATTGAAACATATTCATTTGAGACAGAACAGGAAATATTTTAGTCTCTGCACAGCCTGAAATGGAAGGTGACCGCCATTGGTTTCTCTTGCAGACTCAGGATTTCCCTCCTCCCACAATGCTGCATTAAGATAACCTCTTGAGTGACTGGTTTACTATGGTACAGTATAACTTTTTAAAAATAATCTGTCAATTACAAGCTGAATTGTTTCTGAACTGAGTAAAAGAAACACGGAGAAGATTAATTACTTCTTTTTCTGAAAAATCACAGCCATGAAAATTTGGTGGACTTTTTGTAGCCTGGGAAAAGGCATTTTCTATATTTTGCTCTGTGAAAAGGTCTTCGTAGGTGTCATGCAAGTCTGACATTCTTTCTAGAGCAAAGCTTCATTAGCATATGCAGTACCATGCCTCCAGAGCTACCCTGCCTGGATCCTACTGATTATGCCTCCGTGTTGCACAGAAATGGCTGCTTCCAGATCTATTTCTTTCTGCATCTGTGCATGGAAAATACGCCACCCAAATAAGCTGACCAGAGGAAACTAAAATTTGACATATACCAACTGGTACAGTGAGGTTGTAAATTATCTTCCTTATATGTAAGTTTTTTACCTCATTTATACCTCATTTAGCTTGAAGTAGAGTCACTAGAAACAACTAGAAATTCTCCCTGTCAGCACACACCCATCAGGAACTGGGTGGAGAAGACAGCCAGATGTCTAGTATGAATAGCATAAGAATACAGCAGACAGAATACAAAGAATACAGAAAAAATGCCCCGCAGAGAAGCTGATTTCCCAAGTAAAAATTATGAAGAGTTTTTGAGCAGCAAGCATTTGGGGTAATCTGTTAATAATATTATGAAAAGCTAAAGTAAAGGGAAAAAACCCCCAAAGAGCAAATAATTCAAAATACAAATTTCTGCTTAAAAAAAGACCATGCTGAGAAGCATGGCAATCTTCTGTGTAAGAACCAGTTGTCCTATGCAGAGGTTTGGGGAGCTTTGAGGCTGCATTTGTTGCACACCAATTGCCAGTGACAACAGGATGTATTTTGGTTGGAATAATGCACGCCACACTATTTACAGGAATAATAAAAAAAAGGTTTGGTGGGTGGACACAAATAGTGTACATAAAGAAACATGCATATTGCCATATTTATTTAACATCATGTAAATGTTAATACTTTGCACATAGGACAAAATTCCACTGGAAAAATATATTTCATGTATCTAATACATGCAAACCTTTTGGCCATTGTTTTAGGTGACTGAATTCCACAATGCTATTCCTATTTGCTTTATTAGCAATAGTGTGCTGCAAAATGGCACATATTAGCACTTGCTTATTCACAGGGAATTCATGCTTGGAGATGTGCAAGTCAAATTCGGTAATTCTGTTTGCTTAGAAGAGGGAGAGCTGACAAAACCTTTAGCACAGTAAAGTGTTAGGTTTTAAAAGCTCGGCTGCTGTATCCTGTGAACGGCACTCTAAGACATTTATAACTCTAATGGGAAAGGGATAACAGAAGATGCATTACACCAAGCTAGAGTCATAGATCAAATGACTCTTTAGGGCATCTTACACATACATCAGCTCAGCAGCAAACACTTTTGTTTTAAAATACTTCAGAGTGCCATGTATTATCTGAAAAATTACCTGAGTAATGCTGAACCAGCTGCTGAAGAGTTTCAAATTGTGCCCGAGTTGTGATATAATATCCACCATTGTCAAGTTTACGAATCTTATAATGTTTGACATGATCTCCTTTCATATCATCCCAGTCTCGAATAGACAGGGAATAGGCACCTGTTCCAAGCAAAGGAGAAATAAAAAATTGTAATTAGCTTTTAGTCACAAAGATTTTGGTTTCCTGGTCAGTTGCTACAAAGTGAAAGAGAAATTCCTTCCAAAAAACTCACTGTATCCTGAAAAAGAACAAATTAATCTAACACAATGAGGTAAGCATCAGAGAAATCCTGGGATGTTCACACCATGTCCCTTTCACGATGTTCTAGAAAGATACTGGGACTTCTGTGTAAATGAAAATTCACATTTTAACATTTACTGCTCCAGGCTGTTAAATTGACTTTTCCTATTCTAAGTGTCAGGTTACACTGCAAATACTGTTCTTTATGTAAATGCCAGTGGGTGGTAAATATCAAGATTTTCACAGGAAGCTCTGGAGATAATGACTTTATATGTGGGTAGTGTTGTTACCTGGATGGATCCCAAATTTCTTTATAAACAATCAAATAAGCATACTTTGTACACCACAGTCTTTGGAAGGTAATACTACACCAAGACTGAGCACCAGTAGATCTGCAAGAATTTCATGTTTAACTTCCCAAATCCATATGGGGCTTTAGAGCTTACCAGTGGGATTCAGATGCCCTAGCACAGGGATTAAGCGCCATGTGAGATGCCTCAGGACATGCTACTTGGCAGTTTTCCCACAGGCTGTCACATTTTTCCAGCCATGTGGATGCCCTGCAGGCATTTAAGTGGCTCTGGATGCTCAGGGCCATGTAAAGGAACCTCAGTTGATGGGCTGGATTTAGTTTCAGGTGCAGTGGTGGCAGCCTGCAGGTGGGCTGGGGGCTTGATTTACATGCCCATGCATAAGCCCCTGGTGCTGTGAGGGCGGCTGAATGCCAGCCCAGTTTCCACGAGTGTTATGGCACTGTGGCGTAATGCCGGTGTGGGCACTTGGTGTCTGCAGTCACGGGCAGCTCAACAGAGCCTTGGCTTCCTGCTCACTGCAAAAACAGCTCGGCCACCTCCGTGGGGACCTGCACATTCAGGTGTCTTACTCTGGAGGACAGTCCTATTTTACAGCCAGTGACGCACATGTTGGTTCTCTACAGTGTCAGTTGAGCAAAGCCACTTTTTTACAGCATAACACAGCATCTGAACAAAAACATGGCTCTTTTCAAAGGCAGCAAAGAAAACGAGTTCTCGCTCATGGCTCAGACAAACTTTGTGTTTACTCAAGGGAATTTAGGCATTAAAAGAAGTAGAGGAAACTATCAGCTGCAGAGAGCTCAGGAAGGTTCTCCTTCTGGAGCCTCTGCTGCTTTCACTGGTAACCATGTTAGCTAAGGGCAGAAAAGGAAAACCACCAGCAAACAGTTTTGTATGACATGAAAGGTGGTCCCAGTGTAAGATGTCTTTCTTGGATGTATCCTCAGGAAGAAGCCTCCTTGACCACATTAACCAACAACAGGTTACACTGGTGGGTGGCTCATCCCTGAGGGAGATGCAGTGAGCAAAATCTCTCCACCCTGACTCCAATGACTTCTCAAATTCCCTGTTGTTTGTCCCCTATATAGGAGGAAAAGAGCCAGCACTTAAAACAGATGATTCTGGTTTATTTGAATGGGAGGCACCCTTAAAGGAGTGTCAGGGGTTGTTTTATTTCTCTCTTTTTTTTTTTTTTTCTCCTTTTTAAAAAAAAAATTATTTTAGTTTCATGTATTTATTTTGGTGGGGTTGGAGCTAGATGATCTTAAAAGGTCCCTTCCAACTCCAGCCTTGCTGTGATTCTATGATTTCTAGGTGTAGAAAAATACTGTTTGTTTAGGACAGTTTTCTGAAGAGGGTCTCCCCGAATCAGTACATTTGTCTCAACTAGGAGTTCAAAGCTTTTTGGTGATTTGCAAGCACATCTTGTGCATGTTTTGTACCACCACTCTGGGCTGTACATTGTCAGCCTCCTCTCAGAATTTTCCAGCCAGTCTTCTCCACCTCCACATTTTTGAGTTTTGATCCACTGGCAGCAGCTGTATTTTCTTTAGTCACGCTCCCTGCGTATCTGCTCACTATTTTAGATTCTTTAGGGAAATGTAAACAATCTGTGGTTCCAGGTCTGCAATCAGAGCTGTGTGGGTGGCCCTCTGTGGACCCCCGCTGACCTCAGATCAAGTTGCAGGACTAGAGCTTTAGCTCAAACCTGGACATAAACAAGAACCAAGATGTATTTCATTATTCATTTATTTAGGCTGTTGGTTATCTATACTATTCATTACTCCCTGATGAAACATTTAAATGCAAGAGATATAAATAATAAAAATTTGGGATAGAAATACGACATTACAATATATTATAGTAATGATTTTTTAAAAAAAGCCAAACAACTAAAATCAGACAGTCTTGAAAGGTGGAGATTGAAACCAGGTGAAAGATTATACAGACAAGAGCTGATGAAGCATCTGGGTAGTCAGGCACTGAAAAAATGAAAAGCCAGCTCCATATGATTTATTTTGAAAGTAAGAAGAGAAGGCAACCATGATCAAGGAAAGTTAAATTCATGCTGAAATCATCCATGATGATACTTCTAACAGGATCCGGATTAATTTTATTATTGTTATTATTTAAACCAGAAGGGACAATTCTAGGTCATAAAACAATTCCTGCCTTAAGCCCACAACGACCAGCTGGGGTAGGGCATTTTGAGAAGACTTACGGCAGAACACATCAATTAAGCCCACCCAACTGATTTTTTTCTCTCTCTTGAACAACAAGCTCTCTGTTTTCTTCTAACAACATACTTAAACACCACAATGATGAGAAAGGAAATAGGCATTTTTTTACAATAAAACATGCATTTATGTTTTTTTCCTATAGCTTTGATGCAAACTCTGCTTGAAGATGTAGAGAGCCTTAAGTTCGAATGCAGAGAAATTAAACTTGCTGCTGTAAGTCCATCCATGATGGATTACTACATTTCCCCAATGCTTTTGTGTCTCACAAGAAATTAGAAAAACCCCTGACTTAGCTAAGTAAACAGCATTGCAAAACATATCCCCTATCACTGTATAAAAACTGGGGAAGCCAGACTAAACTGATAGTGTGGTTTAGAGAAACAGTGTTGTGTTTGTTTTTAGGATCCATGGCTGCATACATGAGTGAATTTTTAAACTTGGCACAGAGTGGGATGAAGTCCTGCTCCTCATACACATCAGAGCAACTGTTGGTGAAAAAAAACAGGTGGAGGCTATTTGCAGAAAAAGAGCAAGTTGGAGCCTGTCTTGCTCCTGGTGAGAGTGCCTCACTGCTATGGGAAGCATGGTGAAGCTGTGGGGTGACAAGAAACTGTCTGCCTGGAACAGCAGCAAGTCTATTCAGATTTTGCATCAAAAACAGTCTTCAGAGTTATAGGCAGCAAAGGAAGAATCCAGTGACTTCAGGAGGCAATAATGCAAAACCTACGATTTTAGATGATTGAATGCAGCATCTGAAGATAGGTCAGGGAGAGAGAGGAGTGCAAGTACTGCTTCTCTTCTTTAAACTCCTTCACTAGCCGTGACATTTTACATGCTAAGCGTAGCTGATACTGTGATCTGATCAAAGCACTGACAAGTCAGTGCTTTAATTATGTGAACCATCATTAGACTACAGAACTTGTATGGAATTAATTCTAGTGACTTATGCCTCCCACAGCTTTTGTTTTGGATTGTTGGTTAATTGAGAAATGGCCAGGTTTGTTTTTAGTTAGTTGCAAGTTTTCTGCTCAGTAGTTGTATGAATTAGAAAGATCTTTTCATACATGTGAAGCTTTTGAAGATGTTGACAGGCCTTGTGAGCAAAACGTAAAAGCAAAAATAGCACCCACCAAGTAAACTGGAACTCCTCCAATATTTTTAAAGGGAAGGAGGAGAATACACCCTTCCACTTGACTTCAACAGAATGGATACAGTTGAATACTTTATGAATATATTAATTAGAACTATATTCAAGTCTTTTCCCTGTTAATATGTGAATTTAAAACTGCTGCGTAATTTTTTTCTCCTTTTTTTTTGTTCCCCCCAAGGATCCAGCATTTCAAAGGATCACACCATGTGGCTTGCACTGCAGATACCATGGGTTGAGCGTGTGTTGTACTTTGGTTGTTCTGTACTTTGAACACTCACCCTAAGACCTAGGACATCCAGACATCCAATTCCCTAACAAAAATACATGCAAAAATTATACTTAATCTCTACCTTCATACCACTGAAAACAGTATTTCACATACTCAGCACAATTTTTCCCATATTATCTTCTCATTCATAGCCAGAATGCCCATCCTACCTTTGGTAGTTTCGCTTTCCCGGATCAAGAAGGTACCTCTGGGGTTTCCAAACGACAGCAGCTGCCTCTCGGCATCTTTTCGGCCAAGCTTGCCAAAGTACCACCTTAGGGAAATATCACAAATAGTAAGACAAAATGTGATGTAGCATTACCAAATAATGTCACAAAGCCCAGACACGGAGAGGATTTTGTGTGGAAACTGCGGTTACTCGGATACAGTTGACCATTTTTGTCACACTGTGTCTCTTTTATCATGCTGGAAAGCCAACGTGACAAACCATGTAGTAGATGTTCCTTGTGTTGGGCAGTAGCTCTTTGCATTAAGCCCATAATCAGTAGGTGCTGAGAACACTTGGTGTCCTCCAACAAAGGCCAGACTTGGACAAACAGAGGCCAAGATGTGGTGGGTGGAGGGTATACACAGGGAAAAGGGCAGAAAACTGTCCCTGCCAAAGAGCAGTACTTGTACAGATGTTGCTATAAATATTTGACCTACACAGTGATTTACTAGTACTCAATATTTTTGTTGCAGCACAGCTATAAAACCTCAGTAGAAGGACAAGATTCAACCACTTTACTTGAAGTTATATATGAGGCTTTCAAAGGCTTTTATGGCCTTTTTTCCTTCCTGCAGCAACATTTTTGTGTTGTTTCACAATCAGCCAAGGACAGCCTGAAGTACAGGCTCCAGTATTAATTACTAAATTAGTACTGCTCAGCTCTATAAGCTCCTCCACTTTTACATTGGAAATAACGTGAATACATGCATAGATGGGTCCTCATTAGGCAGCTTTGTGTATGCATTGTGGGCATCCTACCTATCCTAGGATTTGTATTTGTTGATACAACGTGCCCTCTTTAATGGACAGTTTGCACACTAATCGACTCAAAATATTTTTACAAGTTGGTTCAGGAAAAGCAAGGGCACCTTTTGGTTAAAGCTTGAAATTAGCTGACAGTTGAAAAAAGGAAGCAGACCTGTGTTCCTTTAGGTTTTCTTCCTTTGTTTTGACATTGAAAAAGCACTGAGCTCGTGCTTCTTTTGTTACTAATTACCTAATTATTTATCAGTGCAGTTAAGAACTGAAATAAATATAACGTAAGTCATTTGAAAAATCGCTGCAATCAATCAAAACCAACTCCTCACACCTCCTTCTAATACAGCACTAATGGGTCTTTAGAACAGAAAAAGAAAACATACTCCTCTGCTTGGATGGAATCGACTGGAGCCACATAATTACTGGGAATGTAACCAGTTTCGCCTGTTGTCAAGGAACGGGCCTCCCACCAGTCTCCTTCCCTGTGGAAACAGAGGTGAGCAGGAGAAGTGAGAGCAGGACACAGCTGTAAAGACAATGATCTGACTTCATTAACAGCACCCAAAACTGCCTGGCCGTAAGAAGCCACAGCAACTTGTCTCTATCACCGGTGTGCTTCCGAGAGAGCTGTTTGCATCTAAACCCAAATAATATACATATTTCTTTACATCTAGAATTATTGCAGCAGTGATTAGTACTGCAGCCTTTCAGATGCAGCATAATGGCATGAAGAGGCAGAACAGCCCAATGTAATCAGGTTTGGTGAGGGCTGAATTTGGACTAGAATATTGAAAACTGTATCCATAGCAATTATTCTAATGCAGACCCTTGAAAAAGCTTGTAGGAGAATTGCCAAATTGAATGCTGTGTTCTGATTTTGGCTGGGAATGAGTTAATTTTCCTCAAAGTAGCTGGTACGTGGGGCTGTGTTTTGGGTTTGTGTTGATAACGCAGGGATGTTTTCATTACTGCCGAGCAGCATTCCCACAGTGTCAAGGCCTTTCCAGCCTCTCACCCGAGCAGAGAGGGGCTGGGGGTGTGCGGGGATCTGTGTGAGGGGACACAGCCGGGACAGCTGACTCCAACTGACCGCAGGGCTATTCCATAACATATGGCAGCATGCTCAGCATGTAAAGCTGGCGAAGAAGAAGGGCAATGTTTGGAGAGATGGCGTTTACCTCCCCAAGTCATGGTTAGGCATGATGGAAGCCTCCTTTCCTAGGGATGGCTGAACACCTGCCTGCCCATGGGGAGCCATGAATGAATTCCTTATTTTGCTTGGCTTCTGTGCATGACTTTTGCTTTACCTTTTAAACTGCCTTTATCTCAGCCCCTGAATTTTCTCACTTTTACCCTTTTGATTCTCTCCTTGATCCCACCACGGGAGAAGTGAGTGAGTGGCTGTGTGGGGCTGAGTTCTCTGAGGTTAAACCACAACACAGTGTCACATTCACTGCTAATTTTAAACTTCCATGAGCACAATTAATCTGAAACCCAGAGATATCAAAAAGCCATCCATCAACATGGCATTTTAGATGGCTCTTAAGGATCACACTTCATTGTCTAGATTCCCTCTGCTGGCCACCTGGAGGAGGTAGCACAGGACTAGGCTGCATTTTCAAATGCTTACAAAAAGCTCGTCTTCTACAACATTCTTCACTTTTAAATGTGAAGAGGTTAATGCAGGACCATCTTAAGGCAGCATTCTGTAGGCTTAGCATGAATTTTTGTTTTACACTGGTGCACACAGAGGGACACCTGCTTTTCAGACAATGCACATTGGTGCAGAATGTGCAGCTTTAAGAGAAGTTTATTTCTCTGCTTTTTGCAGGATGCAATGATTTGGGATTTAGCAATTTCTATTTCATTCTCAGCACCAGATTCACCACAGTTTAACTCCTACCACTGCTAATAAGCATTCTCTTTTCTATTTCTGGACTGCTTAGAAACTCTTTCTCAGTTCCCTTCTCTGTAAACCAGAGACTTGTTCACTAAATAAAACACTATTATCAAATGTGACTGGAGAATTCAGCCTCTTCTGGAAGCAAACAATTACAGAAAACACACTGTCTAAGCTTTTACTGGAAGGAAAGGTTGTGTCAAGGTGAATTCTTTAAATTTTCAAGTTCACTTTATTTAACAGTTTAAAGGAGCACGAACTCTATGGAAAACAACTAGAAAACAGCTTCCAATTTTACAGTTCAAGAAACATGAAGTGCAAATAGCTTTCGCAGAGGCTGGCAGTTGACACTGTTTTAATACACCCTGTGTGCATTAGTATGTCAGGCAAATGGCCCTTTTTTTGTGTCTCTAGTATTGCCAGTGAAGTCTAACCCTTCCCCCATATGCTGCTGTAGAATATTTCTGAGGCATTATGCCACACTGAGCTTGATAAATGGTACCATTCCATCTCTTCTCCTTACTGTGCAGAGAGTCCACTAGATGGAGGTATTTTGTCGTATCTAGGGAGGAAAAAAGCAGTCCTGTGGATGATCCCAACATCAGGAGCAACCCCCTCTGCTTTGACAGAGAAGCTTAAATCTCTCAAAGCACTGCCAGAAAGGAGGAGGAATGCAGGCTTTTCTCACAGCTCTTAATTTCAGACCTGCAGCTGAGGTAGGAGGCAGCTAGTCAATGGGGCCAGACAGGGTGTGGTGGTGGGAATGCTGGGGATGGCCCAGTGTTTTGAAGCCCCAAAGTCAGGCTCTGCTCTGAACCACTCTGCAGGTACCTCTTTCACCCAGACTGCCTTTAGTAAAATTTCTGGGTTCAAATCACAGGGATACCCCCTGTATGTCATTTCAGGTGTTGCGCTGAATGTTTACTCCAAAGCACAAATCAGATTTCGTTTTTTGAAAGCTAAAGGAAAATCCAAATCCAAACCCCTCCAAAAATTCCAGACAAACTACTTTTTTGCACATATATGCTTTCTATTTGCAAGCAGCATTGGCAGGTGCTTAAAAAATGGGCTTATGTCTTGTAATTCTGGATGTCAGTGAAGAGAGGAAGCATTCTTACAGAAAAGCAGCTTTCTGGAGATTCCCAGTCTGGCTGTCACTACTCCAGGGGTGTGGTTAGGGCCATGTTTATAAGCAAATAGACCTAACTACAATGGGAACTGAGCTTCTATGATCCTACAGGAAAATCAATGAATGCTTGGTCTTTTTTCCTTGCTTTGAAACCCTTCTTCCAGGCAGTAATTACCTGCATCAAAATGCATGTACTGCAGCCACCGACATGAAGGGGAATCTCTCTGTCTCACCAACTCCAAGGATGATTGTCCTCTAAGTCCTGGTGAGCACTGCCAGATTTCACCAACTGGCACGTACAAGGTATTTATAATGTGTGGAACTTCTTGTTTCAGGTTATGGCATAGTTTGTGCAAGGTTAGGAAAGCACAAGGCAATGTGAACAAAAATGGATTATACATTTAAAAGGGTTTGTTTCCAACCTCTAATTTAGAAGCAGAAAGGTTTTAAACTGCTGCTCCCTCTACAAATCGTAACTGAAGCTTCTGTGCTTTCATCTACATCAAAGCTCTTTGGCTTCATGAAATATTCCACAGAATTACCTGATTTTCTTAAAAACTTCAGTGCACATTGAGCCAATTCCAACCCTGCAGTTGCTATATTAAAATTAGCAGGAGTTGCACCAGGGGTGAATTCGCCTCATTGTCACATATTATAAGAAAAAAAGAGAAGACCAATATCACAAAGCCTTTAGAAAGTGACATACTTGGTTGTTAACCCATTTTTACCTCTACATGATAGCAGTAGTGAACATAACACAGAGCCTGCCACTTTATGCTCTTAGCCAAGAATTACAAGATGTTCAGATATAGGTCAGTAGCACAGTGAGTTTTAGAAGTTATTTTTAAATCGCTAAGGGATTTTTTTTCTATGGGCAGTTGATAAAATTAATTTTAATTTGATGATTTCCAGGATGGAAATGTGGTTTTCATGTCAGATGCAACAGAACCTAGGAAGTTCTGACTGCATCACCTACCTTTAAAAGGACAAAAATGCTTTTAAATTTGGCACATACATCTGGATAACGACTCTTTTGTGAATCAGCTTTTAGCTCATTTCTGTGTAGGGGTACTTCCAGCAGATTGGAAAAAGTGTTAGTACATGCCTTGCAGAACCTCTGTAGCTACTGATAAAGTACAGAGCTGGTAGTCTTAGTTCTGAATGTGGGGTTACTGTAAAATGTAAGCAGTAAATCACACAATCTAACACTTTTTTAAAGTAAAGCTGCATGTGGTTGAAGTGTTTTTTCCCAACAATACAGCACTTTGCAAAAGTGCACTAAATGCAAGGATGAGTAAATAAGCATAGAGTGAATCCCCTCCATACTTGAATATCCAACATCAGATTTTACTAATAACATAAGCAAACATTATTGTAAACACTGTAAGTTTGAGACTATTAAAAAGTAGATTCCCAAGCCTAAAACTTACGAGCTGTTAAGTATCTGGAATTTTTCTCCTTTGTGAAAACTCAAGTCATCTTCTGTTCTTGCTTCATAGTCATAAAGCGCCACAAAAAGAGTTACACCTAAAGAAAAAGATAAGTGGGTTATACTCCATCACAAAAGACAGGAGGGAAAGGAACCTCAAGAGATGATGTGGCTAAGCCACAGATAAGCTACTCCAGTTGCTGAGGAGCAAACCAAACTGAACCCTCCAACTTCTTGAATGATTCTCATCTCTGGTCTTATGCAGCCAGTGGGCACTCCACC
Source organism: Ploceus nigricollis (assembly GCA_013399945.1). Taxonomy (NCBI): domain Eukaryota; kingdom Metazoa; phylum Chordata; class Aves; order Passeriformes; family Ploceidae; genus Ploceus; species Ploceus nigricollis. The sequence continues at coordinate 2,335,451 of VXBC01002446.1, read as the reverse complement.
TCCTTCACTCTGTACAGTCACAGGATCCCGAGCAGGCAAAGGGGGTTGAAGAGACAGTTTAGACATGGCCATGCCAAGTATTTAACTACTTGAGGTGGCTCAGCCCATACTTACACTCCCTGGTAGAGGGATGAAGCATTTTGCCAAATTTGGCATGTACACATAATTTCTCAGCCCCAAGTGAACCTGCAAATTAGCAAAGGACCTAGCTCCACCCTACTTCAATTCTTTGCACTATTTCATTAAATAACTCTTCCTAAAGCAACGTGCTGAGACAGTCAGGCCTCTGCTGTAGACGCATGACTGACACTACGAGCACTAAAATAAGATGTTCAAGCTCACCTGTTCCTCCTCTTGTACGCAGCGTCCCTGTATGAGAGGAGGAGTTGACTCCACCAAACACGGTCAGTCCTTGGCCTCCTGTGGCATGGAAGTTGTTGTAGTTTGGGATTGAAGTCACACCAAAGCTAGGATAGTGCTGAGGAGTAGGATCTGTCCCATAGCGGTAGCCTGAGCTTTGAGTTAAACTGCCATCCCTCTCGTCAGTCAGTTTTGTTGCTTCTTTATCCTTACATTGCACACAGCCCATTATCTAAAATCCTAGGAGAGGAAGGAAAGGATAGGTCCTCATATGTTGATGCTCACCAGATCTCCTCCAAACACACATATGATGAGGCTCAAATTAAGTTCACTGCTCAAAAGTTAAGTACTTTGGAAAAAAACCTGCAGTGGTTTGAATATAAACAGCAACGTGTTGGAAAAAAGCTCACACAAAATCTTCCCCTCAGGAATTTTTCGTCGAGGCCTGGGGAAGGGGGTCCTGCCTGCTCTTAGGGTAGTGGCAGATCTTTGTCCAGCCCTGACAGGCAATATTTTGCACGGAGGGACCAAGAGGATGAAACCCATCTTGCTCACCCTTTGCCAGGAGGATACAACTGGCAGGCGAAGGACTCAGGCAAAAAAGTGCAGCCGAGGTGTTCAAGACTGCCCTCAGAACACAGAATGAGGCACTTGGCTGTGGCTCATATTTGACCTTGCCAACTACACAGGAGTGGACTTCACCTGAAGACAAAACCCTTCTTTCACTGCTGGAGCTCTGCATGGCAGGCAGAAAAGCAGCCACATTGAGCCAAGAATTATTACAGCAGGAAAGTAGGAGGGAGCTATCAGAGGGCACAGCTAAAAAAAAAAAAAAAAAAAGGAAGCTCCTTTTCAAGCAGTACCAAATTGAAGGCTAAAACCACTGGTAACAGAAGCTGGGGCTGGCAAAGGTACACTCATTAAGAAACTAGAGAAAGTCCCAGAAGAATTAACACGTCAAATGCAGAGCAACTCCAAGTACAGATTCTGCACAGGATGAAACTGAGAGGGTTTCAAAAATTACAGCTTCAAAAAAGTTGCTCCAAGTTTTTTTAATTCTTGTAACCTCTTGTTCAGCATCCTCATGGGGCATTACCAGGGCCTGGGTTAATCTCTATTTTAGGTGCCTGCCTCTCTCTGCGTGGAGGGAGACAGAGGGTGATTTGCCACATCTCAGAAGCACTCTTGCAAGGTTAGTCCTGTTACCTGGTGTTGCCTTTTATCTGCTAGCTCTAACCTTCTCTAATCCGTGTGGCGGTGTTACTGAACTCTTTCCTATTGGCCCAAGTTGAACCTAGACACAAAACCTGAGTTTCTGGAGTTGGGTGTGATGAACCTAGGGAATCAGATACTTGTCTGGAAGCATCCTTGATCTGAACCAGTACACTGACTCTTAGCTGCAACCTGGCACACAAACAACATACTCTTAACAGTGGGGTTGGAAGAGGAATGGCTGAAAAAATTCTTAAAAAATTACTTAACAGACATACTTTTTTTCAGAATATATAAATAGGGAGAAAATGTAGAGAACAGAAAAAAAAATATAGTGAAGTTCATTTTTTTTTGCCCCACATTTCTTTTTGCATTTCAGATCAATATCTGTCACTTTGGGTAAACAGAAAGTCTGTGCTTTTTAAAATGTCCTAATTTTTCTGTAGCTGCCAGTCTGGCTATTTTCTATGCCTTACCCCAACATCAACACAGGAAACTGGTTTTGACAAACTCATGGGATTCAGAAAAAGAATGTTTCACCAGTGCTAATGCTTGAAAATTTATGCAGCAGCTCCCTGTTTTTCTGTGACAGTCCACAGTCTGGATACCTGCTTCCCACATCTAACCTGCCCAATTAAAAAGAAAAACACTTCTGTTTTTCTACAATTTTCAGATACTTCCAGTTATTCTACAAGTCAGTTCAGAAAAACAAGCATCATTTTGTTTGCCCAATGTGACACCCATCCACAAGAAGGACCAGAAGGAGAATCTGGGAAAATACAGGCCTGTCAGTCTGCCCTTGGTGCTCAGGAAGGTTATGGAACAGCTCATCATGAGTGCAATCACAAGGCACACACAGGATCAGACCCAGCCAGATTTGGTTTAGGACTGGACACGGCCCTCAGTGCCATGGCCTAGTTGACAAGGTGGTGATCAGTCAAAGGCTGGATGCTATGATCTCAGAGGTCTTTTTAACCTAAATGATTCTGTTATGCTGTAATGTTATCTTTATTTATTTCCTGGAGTTGTATTGCCTGCAGTTAGTATCGGTCTACCCTCTGTTGCTCTTAGCCTGACTTAAAACTTCCCTTTTTGCATTTCTTTATTCCCTTCAAGACACCACATCCAGTCAGCAGGGCTCCCTCACCAAAGTGTTTAAGTCTTTTGGGGAGAACAGAAAAATGGACTCCTGACTCTTCACTTGCTGCATGGGAGGCATGAGCTGGGATTCCTGAAGAAACTAAAGCAACAACAGGTTGAGGGAAAGGGGTTTGCAGCCTGGAGGCTGCAAAACACACTGCTGCAGTTACTGCTGCAAGCAGCCATGCTGACCTCCCGCCTCTGCTCGCCCTGGAAGCTGGGTTGGAGCTGGAGGTGCAGAGTATTGTGCATCCCCAGGACCAGCAGTGATACCAGGTGAGCCCACAGGGACCACAAAAGGTGCAGAGGTGCCCTGGCCAGCTTCATATCAGCTGTGAAAAACTGCTTGTGGAACCATGACTACTGCTTTTACCATTTCAACAGCAGGACAGTCTGGCTCCGGAGACCCTTTGGAGATGTCACTCAGAACTGAGGTTTTCCTGGCTCCTCTCAGAGCCTCTGTGAGCACTGCCAGGGAGTGAAGCAGGACCACATGGAAGGCAAGAGCCCTGTGAGGTGAGGGCTCATCTCCCTGCTCTCAGCATGGGCAGAGCCCAGAAGGCTTTGGGCGGGAGGGATAAGTCTGGGACACATTACTTGGACCCTGCTACACCTCTGTGATCTGCAGAGAGCAAAACATGGGCAGTGAGCAAATGCTGCTGCGTGGGAGATACCACGAGAAAAATCCCAGCTCAAGAGGAAGGGCAGAGAGGTGCTGACTACCTGAGCAGGGAAGACTATGCCATTAAATCAGCCTGCTTAAAAGCTGCAACATGGGCTTATTCACCTCAAAGCAACTAAGTGATATGTAGGATTTACTGTTTAAAGAAGAATTTCACAACCTTTTTGCTGGCTTGCAGACTTACATCCCTGTGAAACTCTATCACCTCCTCCCTTTTCCCTCCCAGCTCTGTTTCTCCTCTTATTTTTTCCCATGTGCTTTCATGAAGAAAGTAGAGAAAAAAATTAAATAAAAAAAGAGATAGGAAACATGAAATCTGGGAGACCAGTGGGAGGGAAAGTGGTTTTCTTGTTGCTCATTCACAAACATTCAGCTGAGCAGGGAAAAAAAATCCCCACTGAAATCCGGGAATATTTCACGTATAAATTTACAACTGCTGACAAGACAACCCTACATATTTCATTTACACACTGATAAGGAAAAATTTGAAATGATAAATCAGCTGCAAAAAGAAAAATTTCTACAAGTATTCTGAAAAGAGTGAATAAACAAGGGGATGGCATACATATGTACTGGGAGTTTAAAAAAATGGTTCGGGTTTTTATTACTAGGAATTCTATGTATATTGAACCAGTGAATGATGAGTGTCTTGATTTTCGTTTGGTTTTTGCTTGCTTTATCTTTTCGCTGGCAACGGCAGCACACAGGGAAGGAGAATATGATGCAAAGTGAACGACTGACAAAATGGGCTTTTTCTTTCTCTTGTCCCCTCCCACTGTCAAAGTGTCTAGACAATCCAAGTATAAAGACTGCTTGATTGCAGCCTCTTGTAAAATGTGACAGAGGGTGTTACATGCACACATCTTTTCAAGCCAAGTCCCTGAAAGTTGTCTGTTCTTGGCTCAAAGAAACATCGTGGGGAGTTGGCTAAATGTGAGAGAACACATGTATGCATGTACATGCCTAAAGTGATTTCAGCTTACTCAGCGGTTTCATAGACAATAAATATTACCTCCATTCAGCACTGGCCTTTGTGTCAATGAATGGAATCCAAAAACTAATCTCCTTCAGTATCACAGAGCAGGATTTTAATATCCAAAAGTTTCATCTCCCTGCATGTCAGCATTTGGAGCTGTGGAAGGCTGGAATTATTCAGCCAGCTCTGAGATCACCAAACAAAATCTGGAGTTGTTTTACACTAAACTCTCTAGAGATGAGAACACAATGTTGCTCATCCAACATGCTGTGCATCTTACAGTAAGGGAACAAGTTTTTAATCCACTTCCACTAGGAAAGGCAGCATTTCTCAGATGTGTGAGTTATGGGTTGCACAGCATTTTCATAGTCTGACACTAGTAATGTTAAAAGGTATGTAACTGACCTAATTAAAATGAACTTTTCTAATGCAAGCAAGTTGAATTTGGTTATTTTGAAGTTGTGTTTTTATAGGCAATGTAAAATGTGTTTTTATGAAAACATATAACCCCTCATTTTCATGGGTTTTGAGACTTCCTTAGAGACAAATGAAAATAAACATATTACTTGTCTCCTTTCTTGTCCTTATTACATTTCTTGCACTCCAACATTAACATTGCAAGCAATCCAACATCTGTCTAACCAGAAGAGTAGTTTCCACCCACATTGTGGAAACATTAGTTGACACGGATATAGAATTCATTATATCATTGTTAATCATTTATATAGTCATAGCACCTTAATCACTTTCAGGTAGGATACAGATGAAGGCTAAGGAGATGTATTAACATTATTATTATTACTGTAAATTATCCTCCTTCGGTTTTTCTTTTTGTTCTTGATACAAAATGGAAGCCAAAACTGAAACACCCAACAAAGCCAGACATCCACTCCATTAACAAAAACAAAAGCTGTCCCCTGCTAGCTAATCAAAACCTAGGAAAAGTCCAAGAGTAGGAGGAAAGTTCCTTTTTTTATACTTCTATTTTAAAAGTAAAAGCTCCAACATGTGATATCTGAAAAGCCAAAAGTACTGATTAACCTTTGCTTCTGCAGTAGTAAGCATATGGATGGGGGGAAGAATGGTGTAAATTCACTCCTTCTGAGCATCAGAAATTTTCTCATAAGCTTTTGTAGCTCACAGCTGAAAGTCTGAATTATGGTACATCTTCAGAACCTTCTTTTTGTAGAGTTATAAGAGAAAATAGGTTCTAAGAGTGTTTGAGAGAGAGGTACTGGGAGGTGCAGGGAAAAACCTGTCTACCCTGCACCCTTCAATCCATGCTGTGGCCTCTATCCTCCAACCCCTTGCACACGAAAGGGAACTGGCACAGGAGAGGGCTCCAGCCTGCTGAAGAGGTGGAGAGCAGGTTCAGACCCAGCAGGGTGCATTCTCTTTCCTCCTGGACTTCTCTGGAATGAAATCTGATGGCATATTTTTAAGATAACTTCTCTCAGTAAAAAACATGAAAGGGATAGGCTGGATGACTGGTAACTGGCAACTGCTTTTTTCTGACCAAGTCTTACAAATCTTGTCTGGAAAGCATCAGCAGGGAAGCTGAGTTAAGAAATATTTATGTTAAAAGGAAATCAGAAGCAAAAAATCCTTGGCTTTTATTCAGTCTCTGTGGTGAACAGGCATGAATCAAACTAAGGGTTGCATCCATCATGGCTGTGAAAAATTAAATCTCTAAGGGCCATCTTCTTGGTGCTTTGTGTTTTGCTGAAAGCACCACAGAACTATCAGTCTGTGACATCAAATAAACCAAATTTTATGAGCTACTGTAGGATTTAATATTCAAATGCCATGTTCTGAGTTACTGTGAAGGTTCAAGTAGGACAGAAAAGGCTTTCCAAGAATAAGAACTCCAAGAATTTTTAAAAGAGACTTTAAAAATAACTGTGGAATGCCTCCTGCAGGCTGTATATAGGAATAATCAACACAGAATTTTACCCCAAAGTTGAAATGTCTTACTTTCCATGCCCTGTTAGTAGCTCCTAGAGAGAAACTGATGGATTAGGTATTTTGAAACACAACTCTGAGACACATTAAACTCCCCAATTTTCAGAAAAGTCTCACTCACCCACTTTGACCATTAAAAGTCACTAGGAAGGCATTCCAAGTTGGGCAACAAACAGGCACTTTAAACCAGCCTTATGTAGGTCAGTAATTCTCATGCTGTCTGCTTGCTGACCTCTCTTTGACTCGTATCTATGCTGATGGGAGCATTTTGGATTTCCAGAATTAATACTGTGTCAGTTTCAAGCCAACTCAAAGGAAACAGCTGGAATAAAATAGCAGCACTTACTGCATTATTTTTTTGGTTTTATCTATTAACTCTGGGACATTTTAGACGACTGCCTACATTCCAGCCTAGCCAGTGATTTCCCAATTTTTAGGTCAGAGAGATACAACAAATACTTTAAAATTCAAACTCCTGGGTGTTATTCATTATTTCCCAGGCTTGTGGGTTGCAGGTTTCTATATATACATATAATTTTTATACTAAGGTCTGATCTAGAAATAATATAATTTTACTGCATTGTGATAGATCCGGTTCAGCCTTGAATAAAGCTGGAGATTTGTGTAGAATTCGTGCAAGTCTACATGGGCACCACACTTGTCATGCTGCATTAAAAAATGTAAATCAGAGAAGACACAGTACTACCACTGGATGTCCTCTGACTGTTAAAGATATGCAGAAAATCTCACATACACAAAGTCATGTTCCTGAGCAAAAAGCCAGAAACACCAGGGCAAAACTTCAAGTATGTTTCAAAACAACACTCAAAAATTCCTGGGCTGCATAATTTGATTTTTAAGGGAGACCTTTAATGCTTCACTCCCAGATTCTGCTTTAGTGGTCTGAGCAGAAAAAAACCCCATCAGTTCAATTGTTTATCTGTAGCAGTCAAAAGTCAGGCTGCTGCCCAGTGTCTATGGCCATCCATGGCCAGAAGAACAGGAAGAGCAGTCTCAGCTGAGCTCCTGCTGCCATACTGCCCTGGTTCAAAGCCAGTGCCTTTTATAATGCTGGAGTGCTCTTACTATTGTTTCTTGTCAGCTTACAGTTGCTTTGGAAGTCCTCTACAGTGGTGGCAGAAGCGGTTCAGGAAAGGGAGCAGCTCCAGCTGCTGCAAGAAGAGCAGACCCCGGAAGGGGCTTTGAAGTGCCATATTCTGCCCTGCTGTTCCTCCCCATTACTGAGTGACTGGGGACACAGCCCTGGAAACAACAGCTTCCTGACACTACAGACAAGGTTTAAGTTATAACACATGCCTGCAAAGTGTGGCCCTGTGCTTGCCTTCCCTCCTTTCCCCTTTGAGACCGGCCCAAAAAGACAGTTATGAAAAATGAAGGTTTGGGCTTCACCTTGCCCGTTTAATTTCAGCCAGCCTTGGGGGTCAGGAGCAGGGAAGAGAAGGATGTTGCATGTTGAAGGACTTCACTGAGCTACAACCAGAGCCTTGGCTTCTGCCAGAGGCTGTGAGCACAGCTGTCCATGGAGCAGGGCGAGTGGCCACTCCAGGCCAGGAAGGAAGAGCGATGAATGTCTTGGTCCCCCTCTGGCAAGAGATTTACTACAACCCAGACAATCTGTTCATTATCCATATAGCTATATGATCTATTTATTACAAGTTAGAGAGGAAAAAGGAAGTCAGTGTTCCAGCTGGGCAGGAGGAACAATAACCATGTCCACACGTGTTCTTTGAGGGTCACTTGTGGTGGTGGGACTGGCTGGCAGCTGTCTGGTGGGGACGTCACCTGGCAAGGCCACAGGAAGCTGCATTACCACAATGCTGTTTGAGCAGCCGTAATCAAAAGCTCCCCAGTGCAAGAAGAGAAGATAAACCCTCCAAACTGCCCATGAAAGGACACGTCTCCACCCTTTTGGTTTTGTGCAGCTTCTTTGCCAGCCAAGTCTGTGAATGTTGGAGCCTCATCTTTTTCAAAAAACAGTGAATTCTCCTCCACTCCCTGTGATACATCCCTTTCAGCAAAACCAAACCAGAACAAAACACAAGAAGCAATTAAAGGCTCACACTGCAATCTCTTAAAGTTACAGTAACTGAGTTATGCCTCGTACTGTCTCAGGGCTTTTATTACTTTGAAAAAAAGATGCCCTAGAAAAATGCAGTAGTTCTGAGAAAAGGTTATTCTGTGTTTGCTTTTTTTTTTTTTCCTTTTCCCACCAACCTCCAAACTTCACTTGTAATCTAAAAGAAAAAGTCTTATGTGTGACTAACTTCAGAGGGAAGGCCCGCAGGTTTTACGCTCATGAACTGAACAGCAAGTCAGACTCAAAACTGCACATAGGATTCTTTTATGCTCAAAATGTGTTAAAAGAATCTTTGAAATTAAGAACTAATGGCAGCAGCTATTGCTTACTCTAGAGTTAACCCCCCCCAAAGGACAGATCTATCCCTGGTTCTGAGAGAACACCATGTAAATTCAACGGTGTGATTTCGAGCTACATTCTTCCTTCATCAGGCTGCCTGTGGTAGCTCTATTCATGAGCAGAGAGAAGTGGGTGGATGGTCTGCATAAGCATTTTGAGCTAATGCACCTAAATTTTGAAGTGCCTTTTAAGTGTGTAAATTAGAAAACCTATAGCAAGAGAACAACTGCTGCAAATGCCAGAATAATTTTGTCTTGGAAAGAGAAGAAGTAAAACAGTGTCTCCACTGATTTCCTCTTTCTTTTCTCCCATTAGGAGAACAGAAAGATGATTGCAGGTTGATTCACACTGTTCTGATTTTTTTATTTCAATTCCTATTTTGAGCTTCTACCCAGGATTAATGGGTGTTCATCTGACCCACAGTATGGGAGCAGTGCAGAGCAGAGTGCCAAATGTGAATCAGGGCAGGGAAGGAAGGGGGAAAGGGGAAGGACGCAGTAAAGAAGTTCTGCAACTGTTTGCCACTGTGTACCATGAAAGAGGCATAAAAGAAGATTTTCTCTCAAAAAACCCCCTCACTGCTCCTCCCCATCCCCCTTCACCCATGCAGGAATGAAACTTCTCTGCCTTGTCTGATTTCTGTGTTGTGACTGAAGAACTTGGAGGATGTGACAGCAAGAAAAAGGGAGCAAGCTGAGTCTCAAATCAGGAGACTTTGAAACCCTTCCAGACACCATTCCCTCCTGAAGGGGCTCTCATTTCTTCTAGGTTGCTACTGCTAACATTTTAATAGAGTTATTTATATCCCTTATTTTCCAGTTACACTGGGGGAAAAATCCTCTTCTTCCTAAGCATGAGCAAATATTTGCCTGTGGCCAGCCCACAAAGAAACCCTCAGCTTTCTCACCATCATGGCAGCTGGCTTCATCTACAACAGCAAAGATGCTGACAGGCAGGGTCCCCAAAATGGGTGGCAACCACACTATGATAAAGGCAGTGAGTGCTGAAAGGACTGACTACGCCAGTAATGGGGACACACAGAAACCCTGCCTATGCTCACACACCCACAGAAAATTCTCTAGTGAGACCTGTTCTCTCAAACCCAGCTGTTGCCATTGTGGTTTCAGTGTATGACAGCAGCTTACTGCTAGATGACATCTTAGGTAAGTTAACTGTGTCTGGACGGGGTTCAGTTTCTCCACAGCATCCCAAACCCTGCTGTGTGTGCTCCAGCTTTGTGAGGAGAACAACGTTGATAACTCACTTCCCTCTCAAACCACGACACTAATTCACCCATATTTAAGTTATTCCTGAGCAGTGCTTGCAAAGCATCAAGACTTTCTTTGTTTCTCACTCTGCCACTGTAGCAAGTAGGCAGGGAGAGGTTTGGGAAGGGACAGAGCTAGGAAAGCTGAACCCAGCTCACCAAAGGTTTATTCTACACCCTCAGTGTGTGAGGAAGAGACCACAGAGGTTTCTCTATTTCTGTGTGTTTAAAACAAAAAGGCAAAACTGGGTGGTAATCTGGAGCAGACAGGGAGGGTTTCACTGAAAATGACTGTGATACACCTTGTAAAATACACAACTCCTGACAATTCAGGAGATCTGGAGATCTTGTCTGGAGTTCCTCCCTGTTTCCTAGCACAAAGAGACAAAAAGCTGAAGGCCACTGAAATGAGCAACTGTGCTGTCCCCACAGCATAGGGGACACAGGTCAGATTTGTGGATTGTGTCGTAAAGGGAAAAGGACCTCTTGATAGGGAACAAATTGACACCCTAAGCCAGGCTGGCTGGGAGAGTCAGGTCAAATAAGCAACCACAAGCACAATTAGCACAAACCAGATATCGAGGAGAACATCAACCAAAGCAAAGGCTGTGAGAAGATGACCCTTTTCAGTTGCTTATATGCTAATTACGGGATTCTGAAAAAAATGGATAAACCCTCTGCCTAAAAAGTAGCAATGCAAAATAGTACTCTTGAAAAATAATAGCTATATTTAGACTATTATATTATTAACAGAAACAGCTGTAGCCAATTTAAAAAATCCAAATGGAAGAGGGTGGTGCCAGGCCATATGTGTCACAAATGACATCTGAGTGACTGACAACTAGGAAATAAATAATCTTGGAGAACTACAGGGATTATGAGCTTCTTCAACACTTACATACAAGAAGTACAAAATCCCTTCTTGTGTTACTCCGGAGACCTTATGTCACTAGCACTAACACAGGCCTGTCCTTTCCAAAGGGCTACAAATGACAAGTTACTAACCCCTAAATTCCAAAAAGGATTGGCCTTCCTAACCTTGTGAAATTAAGCTCTTGCCAGTGAGTCATCTACAACACTGGCCTTGCAGCACCAAAGGGGACAGGAGCAGCTCACAGCACAACCACCACAAGGTGAGGAGCTGAACTCCACCACACATGAACTAAACCCCACGGTGGTCACACCCATCCCACATGCAGCAGGACCCACCCACTTCCTGCCCCAGCCAGGGGCTGCATTGGGCAGGAGCTGCCGTGCTGGCACACGCGCAACTCACCACTGGTTGGGTAATGTAGGAGTCATACGTGGGTTAGCACAGGAGCCAGAGCATCCCTGCTCGAGACTTTGTCTCAGTAGAGAGGAAACGATCACAAACCAGAAGGTTACTGGTTGTTTAGACTGAAAAGGACCAACACTTCCTGTGCAAATAGTTAACATTGTCTGCAATCAAATCCAGACCAGAATTTTATGCAATATGTGAGTGTATGCTCTTTATAAATACAGAAATTAAAGTCCTAGTGCATGCTTTCTGAGAAGCAGTTTCACAAAACTAGAGCGAATGGGAGTCAAATCAGGCTGAAGGCAGAACATACAGAAAGTTGCTGACATCTGCAAACAGTTTAAGACATTTCCTAAATGCCTACAGTGTTACAGCCATGGAAATGGGCTAGATAAAAATAACGCACAACGAAAAAATCCCAACAGCTGGGTTTACCAAGGAAGTGAAAATACATATAAAATGTAATATAGAAAACTGGTACATGAAAGGGGGAAGAGGAAGAGATAATAAGAAGCAAAAAAAGATAAAATAAAGATTATATACAGGAAACAAGAAGATACTAGAAAAAAATAAAGGCATGTAAAATCAGAAATACATTTTAATTTTTTCTAAGCAGATTATGAAAGATGAATCCTGAACAATAAAAATTGTAGAAACATTCATAACAATATGACAGCAGCAGAAGTTATTCAGTAAATGGTTCCGATTAGCACACAGGTAAAAGGCTGGATGATCTGTTTATGATGATGATAATGAAATAGCTTCCCACCACAGCAGCCCCTGGAGAGGGGATGTTAAGCAGCAGATAAACGATTCTGGTGATTCAGATTAGTTCCTAGAAATAAACTTGTCTCAGAAGGTTTACCGAGGTAGCCTTGGAGCTGCTACTGCATCTAAAGCAGTTCTTGGCCCTTGAGGAAGGACCAAGGACAGGAAGAAGGCTCATACTGGGCTGCTATTTGAAAAGGGTAGAAAGTCATTACAGGCCAGTTGGATGAGTCTCCAGTATTTTGCAGAGGATAGAACAACCAACATCGGCCTCAATTAATAACTTTTTTCAAAGCCCTGTAATTAAAGTCAATTTACTTGGCTTTAAGGAAAATAGATCCTGTCAAACTAATTTGATGTAGTTTCTTGCAAAAATTACAAGTTCACTTGATGAAGGCAGCATTGTTAACAGTATTACAAATCTAAGTCATTTGACTAGTTCTGTAGAATATCTTTAAGAATGCTTTGAAGCCTACATGGAGTGTCTCCATCTGTACATGGAACATCAGGAGTCCATTGGTGGAGAGCACCGTATAAGATCAGGCTAAAACCTTGAACCTATTTTAAACTGAAGTCACTTTTGAGTCCACAGTCATACTAGAAGTATTAAAAAGCTGATAAATAAAGGAAACCAAAGTGTAACTCTAAATTGGAAACTATTAGCAAACAAATGGGTTCCTGTGGGATTCCACAGGCATTGGTGATCATCCCTTTACTATTTAACAGCCTTACCAGTGACCTGGATTAAAGTTAAGTCATTGTGGTTAGACATGAGACTGGGAATGGCAGAAAACAAACCACAAAAGAACAAGCCTGACACAGAGCAACTGGTGTCTGTAGGAAGATGGAAGAAACCAGTTTAGGAGTTAATATGGCCAAGTACAAAATCACCTTATGAGAATGAAGAATCCAGGCCATACTTACAGGATGAGAGGGAGAGAGAGGACTCTATCCTCCGAAGCAGAGACTGAATATGAGACTCGGGGTCCTGGGAAGCAATCAGCTCGACATGAATTCCCCACGCAAGGCTGTGGCCAAAAGGGCTAATGCGAGCCTCAGCTGTACAAACAAATGAAAATCAAAAGATGAGTAGGTAGGTTATGGTGACGCTGTATTTGGTTCTCATTCCTCTGCTCCGTGAATAACGTATCAGGTTCTGCTGCTCCGTTTTACAAAATAACTGTTGGAAAAACTGGAAGAGTGTTCAAGGAAGAGAAATTAAACAATTGAAAAGACTGGGTTACAGAAGGCTTTGTTATAAACAAAAATCTTAGCGGGAATTTTGTTATTTTGTTCATGGTATAGCAGTATTCTTACACTGAATAAATTTGATTACAGCAGACTCTGATCTAGCAAAGGTAGAAATTGCATCAAGACTGAAAATTATTCCAATCCAGGCTGTGAACAGGCAAGTTTGTTCTGCTTGCTCAGCAATGATGTGTTATAGGCAATTAATCAGTAATTAACCCTTTGCACCACAGTTTATGAAGTACTGCCCACCTCTGCAAAGCTGTGAAAGTAACCGCAAAAGATTCAAAAAGGACGTGTGCCCACATGGCTTGGGTTAATTGCTACAAAGAAGGAGTTCCTGCAGGTGAGCTGAGTGGTCACTGCACCACACTGGGCTTTGTGTTGTCACCAAGAAACACTCCTTCTCCTTTGCAGGGTATTAATTCTGGTGGCCTTCCTGCTCACAGCTTACAAAACATCTCTGGGGAAACCCCAGGCTTTTGGGAATGAGGTGCCATTTAAGTACGGTTGACATCCAACTGTCCATCTTCTGCAGGATCTGCAGGCAGCCTCTCTCAATTCCCAGCACCTGGCTGCACACAAAACCTCACTGTACAAAGCTCCTCACACTGAGATGCCAAGGAAACCACTTTTAGGAAACTAATGGGTGTTGTTGTGACTCTGCCATTGAGAAAGCACCAGTGACTCCTTGTTTCAGCAATTCACTTCATCTGCTGCGTGCCACTGGGACCTTGTCCCATGGATCTGGCTGGGATCTCATCCCAGCAGCACCTGGCCACAGAAGGTGACCTCAGAGAATTATGCTGTGGAAAAGAGTCCTCCCTACCTTGCTGGTATTTCCTCTCCCAAATTCACCCTTTAGGATGAACCGGTGGACTAGCTACCTTCTTCATGGAAACAAGTTAGATCCTTTATGCAGTATGAATGGATATGAGCACTACTCCTGCAGGAACCTCCCAGGTCGCTCAGGGTATCTACCTGTCTTCTCCTTCCCTTTCTGCATGCCGAGGGAACTGGGTGCTGCCAAGAAAGCTTTTGGCTATCTGTCCCAAGGCTGGGGTTGGGCATTCAGGTTCCTGAGGACCATGTGTTCAGCTGTGGGGCCCTGGTGACCAAATTTGCTTCATCTCACAGCCTGCCAATATTTAAATTTGGTGTTTTTTAAGGAGGCAGCACAAGCTTTTGTGCGTGCTGTCTGTCTTAACCTGGGCCTTTGGCCAGAAAGTATTAATCCTATCAATGTGCAGGAGTGGGAAGGCTGCAAGTGTTTGATTTGTGCCAGTTGCTGGCATCATCTCATTTTAAGCTTCTGGAATGAACCCATTTATGACTGAATGCTGCAGTGTAAATTCTGCAAATAAAACAGATAAAATAATCTCAATTACTTGAACTCAAGACTAGTTCACATATGCCACTCCAGAGATTTAGAAGGCGTTATTTCATACAAACATCTAATTAAATTTAATTATGGTTCTACAGTTATTTTTACGTTCAACAGGTGGAAAAAATGTGTTTTTCAAACTTTTGGTTACGCTCAGTAAGTGATGCCTGCTAAAACACAGCATGTGCAGCACAGTAAAATCTTGGTCATATGTCACAAACATAAAAGAAAGATCCTGTCTTCAGTAAACACGTAGTACAAAGCTTCTGCAGAGTGAATCACAGCAAGAAAGTTTGTAAAAATTTTAGGGAGGAAAAAGGCCTGTCCAAATGTGGTGTGTATGTACATGTACGTGTACATGCATTCACACACAC
Organism: Ploceus nigricollis; assembly: GCA_013399945.1. Taxonomy (NCBI): domain Eukaryota; kingdom Metazoa; phylum Chordata; class Aves; order Passeriformes; family Ploceidae; genus Ploceus; species Ploceus nigricollis. Next base: position 2,320,362 of record VXBC01002446.1, on the reverse strand, counting down.
CCCACTGCTTCAGCTCTGCTATATCCAGCATTCCTATCAACACTTCCTGTCAACAGTCAACTCAAAACTGTGATTGGCAACTCTTTAGTCACTAACAGAGCAGAAGTTTAGGGAAAGCTGATCGAGGACAAGGTTTCAGAGCTACTAATAAAAGATGAATCAGAGCCTGCAAAAGTAGAGTTTGAATTGTGATTTTTGCATCTTTATACTTTCTGAGCTCCTGGATCAATTTTTCCCCCTCTCCCTCTGGCAGAACCCCAGCTACATCCTACAACATGAGGATGTTCTGTTAAGCTCACATACAACTGTGTTTTTAAACCTTGTAAAGGCTTCTGTCAAAAGATGTATCAAGGATCACATAGGCCAGACTCCAGAAACAGAATTTTACAGATGAAGTAACTGTGATAATCTTCCTAACTATAAACAATAAAAACTAAATAGAAGCAAAGAGCTTTAATACATGGATTTAAAAAAATCTTTTTTTAAAATATTGCAAAGTAAATCAGATGCAAGGCTTTTCCTTTTATTCTAGACACACAGGCACAAAATTAAATAGGAGAATGTGAAACTAACCATCCCATCTGCCTTTGTAATTCACCCAGACTAGACACAGAAATGCTATGGAATTTAATGCAATGAACCCCAGAAGTGTCACTTTCACAAATCTCAAGAGGCATCATTGACCTGAAGCTGGCTGCAGTTTCTGCCCCAATTCCAGTTTAATGTATTCCAGTCTGACCCTCAAGCGACAGTGCTGCTGGAGAACACGCTAAGAAACAAATGCAGGCAATTGCTTTGACATAATTCTTTTGGATGCAGGCAGATCAAATGTGCTGATGTCAACAGAGACCAGAAAAGAGTTTTATCCAATCTCCTTTCCTCACTGAAGAAAACAATGAGAGGAAACAAAGCACAACCCAAACCCCAGCCAAAAAACATGCCCACCTCCCAGCAGCAATACTGATACATGCTGAGAAAGGGAGAACCAAGACAAATGTTCCTAAAGTAGCATTTGCATGTATACACAGCATTTCATTTATAGCTTAAATTTATATACACAACTTGTGTATATAATTGTGTATATATGGTGTATATAATTGGCTCTTTGCACACAACATGCATGAAACATCTGTCCTATAGAAATCATTAATTTAAAACCCCAGGAACAGCCTAATGCAGTCTTTTATGGCCACAGTACATTCAAAAGATGTACTAACAGTTCCCTCTACTTAATGTAAAGCACTCTTCTTCCCTTTCTGACATGCTTCTAAAATTTAGGGGGCTGCATGGACCTGCTCTCAATATAATTGTCAGGACCATACCTTCCTGCCTTGCCACTCACTTAAATATCCAAGCTCTAGCATGCGCTGGGGCTGCATAGTTTGAAGTCAGAGAACATTGAGACAACACTGACATTTTTCTGCACAGGCACAACAAGAAGAGAAGCTGGGAATATTTTTTCCATAAGAAAGATGAATTATGGTAGGAAACCAGATCAAGGATTCCACAATATCTATCCTGAGAATAAAAGACTGAGCTAAAGATTTTCTTCTCCACCTGGTGTTGTTGCTCCTGAAATGACTTCTGTAAAAAGAGGAAGACCCACACATCAATGATACAGTTTTTCAGAACTCGCCAGGGAAAATACCAGGGTTAAACGTGACTGGTCCCTCAACTTTATACAATAAAAACCAAACAAAAAAGCAGATCTCAAGCTCACTTCCTCCTCTCCATTTTACTGCATCTCATAAGAAAGGCTTACAGCTCTGCTATTTACAGTTTTTCTTTTCTCCCAATCCTCCAGCTCCTCCCCCATCAGTCCATACAGAAAGATTGTCTGCAATGGTTTAACACAAAAAACAGGTGAGATACTTAAGGCTTCCCCTTTCTGTGTGCCTGGAGTGTTTCCAGGAAGAGAAAGTCCTGTGAGGATTCTCACTTTACTCTTCTGCAGCTACTTGTGTGGGTCACTCTACCACAATAAAAGCCTGCATCTGTCATCTGACCATGATTGAGAGACAGATAAAGATTACCATTTTTAATGTCCGTAGGAAGTGTGGTCTGAGACAAGAGTGATCATGTGTAACAGCCACTGAAGCTACTTGAGGTGGAAACCACCCCTACACGAAGTAAAAGCAGACTTTTTTCCTTTGTCTACCACCCTTTATGTGACCTGCCCCCAGAATGTGGCCACAAGTTGTGGTCCACAGTTTGGCTGAGCATCAGAAGCCGCAGAATCTTTTACTCTATGCTGGGACCTGCATAAGCATCACAAGGCTCAGGCAATAAGGATTTTATGAGCACCAGTCATCAGGAATTATATACAATTTAGTCATAAAATCACAGAGTGGTTTGGGTTGGAAGGGACCTTAAAGATGATCTTGTTCCAACCTTTTGCCATGGGCAGGGACATCTTTCACTAGACCAGGTTACTCAAAACCTCACCCATCCTTGCCTTGAACACTTCCGAGGATGGGGCATCCACAACTTCTCCGGGCAACCTGTTCCAGTACCTCACCATCCTCACAGTAAAGAATTTCTTCCTCATATCTCATCTAAGCCTACCTTGTTCAAGATCTTTATTAATGGCATAGGCAGTGAGATCAAGTGCACCCTCAGCAAGCTTGTGGATGACACCGAGCTGAGTGGTGCCATTGACACACTGCAGGGAAGGGATGTCATCCAGAGGGACCTTGACAGGCTTGACAGGTGGGACTGTGCAAACCTTGTGAAATTCAGCTAGGTCAAGTGCAAGGTCCTGAGCCTGGATCAGGGCAATCACCAGCATCTGTACAGACTGGGGGATGAAGGAACTGAAAGAAGCCCTGTGGAGAAATACTTGGGGGTACAGGTGGATGAAAAATTGGATATGAGCTGGCACCACGGGACTCCAGCCCAGAAAGCCAGCTGAATCCTGGGCTGCATCAAAAGCAGTGTGGCCAGCAGGTCAGGGGAGGTGATTCTGTCCTTTTACTCTGCTCTTGTGGGATCCCACCAGGAGTTCTGCATCCAGCTCTGGGATCCCCAGTACCTGACCTTGGACTTGTTGGAACAGGTCCAAAGGAGGGCCATGAAGACGACTGAAGGGATGGAACACCTCTCCTATGTAGACAGGCTGAGAGAGCTGGGGTTGTTCAGCATGGAGAAAAGTCCAGGAAGACTTTAGAACAGTCTTAAAGGAAGCTTACAAGAAAGATGAAGAGAAACTCTTTACCAGGACCTGTAGTGACTTTTTTTAAAAATTCAGTTTTCAACTGAAAAAGGGTAGATTTAAACTGGATATTGGAAGAAATGTCTTACAATGAGGGTGGTGAGACACTGGAACAGACTGCCTAGAGAAGTTGCAGGTGTCCTGTTGCTGGAAATGTTTGATGTTAGGTTGGATGGCATTTTGAGTAACATGGTCTAGTGGCAGGTATCCCTGTCCAGGGCAAGAGTGTTGGAGTAGATGAACTTTAAAAGTTCTTCCAATGCAAACAATTCTGTGACTGGTGATTCTGTTACTGAATTGGATTCTCACCTCTGTGATTCCTATCACAAAACACAGTTGGTTCAGTTCATGCAGCTGGGACTGAATGGTGCTGTAAGAGAACATGTGGAATATGGGTACAAACCCATATCACTGTAGACAGAGATAAAGGAAGCATGTACACTCCAGGATAAAGGCACATGAAGAAGAGGGGATTAAGATACCCACATGGTTCTGTCTAAATGCACAGATGATACAAAATAAAAAAGCAAGAACGAAATGCATTCATATCTTTACACTGCCATTTATATGAAGAGTCAGCCTATTATTTCTTTGACATTGTAAAGCTGTGCTTGTTAGGACAATCATAGCACTGGTTATGTAGTTCACACTCACTATCTTTTCAGAGCATGAAGATCCAATCATCTGCAGTCTTCCAATACTTCCCTCTAAACATGCTCCTCTGACTCCTGTTTTCAGTGACAGCAGATTATTTGTTGTTTGTCTACTGCAGGCTGTTACAATATTTTTACAACAGGAAATGTGTGTTCCATACGTAAGAAGACTACACACTTACAAGAAATAATGCAGGAAAGTGATCTAATTTCTCTTCTGCTTCCTTCCTACTGCAGTGTGCTGCTTTGAGATGTTTGTTCCAATACACAGATACCAGTTCAAGGCCAAGATTTTATTTACCCTGATCGTACAAAACAAGCCAGCACTTAAACTGCAACTCAAACACCTCAAGCTGTTGTGCTCCATTCACGTTCATCTAAGTGATTTAGGTAAGTGGGCTTAAAATTTCTCTTTTCAAGGTTATTGAGCCTGTCTTATCCATGGCTGGATATTTGTATGTCTATGTGCCATAGATTTAAAACTCCTGTGAATAAAGAACACTTTTCAAAGTTGCAAACAGCAGAAAGAACAGGAAATGTCAATTTGAAGTGAACATCAGTATTGCAGACTGTAAGAAAATGTCCACTGTGCTGCATTTAGGGAAAAGAACACAACATCTTCACTAAGCACAGCACCTACCCATGGATGTTACTCAGCTACCACTGCTGAACAAAGACACCTGAGTAACTGCTACACTTCTCTGCTTTTGGAAAACCAGTTTTTAGGAGGAAGTCTGAGGTAGCCATTTAGGAGAAAACTTTAAAGCATTTTCCTATTTATTACTGGGACTGACAGTACATGTATATAATAAATTATAAATTGCCACATGCTACTGCCTCCAATCTGCAGGCTAAAAGCTGGCAAGAGACTCTATACTGCTACAGGGCCAAATCTGCATCAGGCAAGTTGTTGAATTTGGGAAGTTATGAGCACCAGCAAATTCACAAGCTGACCGGTCAGTGCTGACTGCTCAATGCCAAAGTTCTTGGAAAGGGATAACAGATGGGTCAAGAAAGGACAGAACTCTGACTTGTATTGCATAGCTGTAGAAATAACATCTGAGTTAATTTGTTCTCTATCTCTCATGCTGAAAACCATCACACCATTAAAACTCCCCACTGTATCCTGCATTTTTTTGTGAGCTAACAGGACAAACTCTTTCATATTTACATGTTAGAGAGGTATTTAAAACACAAATGAAATCAAGGGATACTTCCAAAATTTAAGTTTGTTTTGTATATGATGTCAGTAATGTATTCTTCTGTCAAGGCAATACTGTCTCTGAAATGCAGGAGATTTCCCTATAGCTGAGTTGGAGCCTCTGCTTTTTGTTTGCATTTGGGCACTTAACCATCTTCCCTGAAGATGAAGCATGAAAAATGAGGCTCCATGTTTCCTTTTATATATATATTTTTTCAGATGCCAGGAGCATAAATATAAACAAAATAAAAGAGTCCCAACCTTGTCAGCTTCCCAGAACTATATTTTGTATGCTGGTGCTTTTGTTTTCTTGCAAGTTCAGCACTGCTTTGATGGCAGCACCCTGGATTCCCCCTGCCCCCAACAAGTGATACATATTAGTACATCTGTTTTCTCTGTAAAGTCTTTCTGCATTCTTTGCAGGGCACAGGAAGGATGTGGGCTCCTTTTCACATTCAAATGAGGCAAATTAGCCTTTGCCTGGTTCCTTCAGTATAATGCTTATTTTACATTTAAGCGTGAGAAAAAGGCAGGAAATAAACCCCAATACGTTAGGTGGGTTACATGTTCCATTTTGGTGCAAGCCTCACTGAGCCTTGTTTTGTGAACTGCTTTCCACAGGACATTTCACAGGATTTCAGGATGATAGTTTAATTAGTTCAATAGTCTAATTATGTAAAATGACCAAATAGTCTGCACAAAGAAATAGCTGCCACAGACACATTAAACACGATAAAAAGCTGAAAATGCCAACCTGAATCAGCAGGGTTCAGGCAATCCAGGGCTGACCAGCTTGAAAGCAGCACTGCAGGAGAAAATCTGAGTGTTCCAGTGGAAACTAAGTTGAACACAATCAAGCAATCCTCCCTTATGGCATGGCAAAGGTGGCCATCAGCTTCCTGGCTTGCATCAGAAAAAGCACTTCCAGCAGGTTGAGAAATATGATCCTTCCCCTGTACTCAGCACTGGTAAGACGTGACTGGAGCGTTGGATTCAGTTTAGGGATCCCTGAAAATCTGGGGCTCCCTTGTACAGAAGAGCTATGAACTTATTTGAGCAGACCCAGTAAAAGGGCCACAAAGATGGTTACGATTTTAGACCATCCATCCTATAAGGAAAGGCTGTGAGAGTTGGGACTCTTCAGCCTGGAGAAGAGGAGGCTCTTATTAATGTGTATAAATACCTCATGGAAGGCAGTAAATGAGACAAGGCAAGACCTTGCAGTGGTTTCCAGTAACTGGTGATGGACACAAATTAAAGTACAGGAAATGCTGTTTAAAAAAAAAACCTCTTGTACTGTGAGGGTGCTGAACACTGGCACAGGTTGCCCAGAGAGGCTGTGGAGTCTCAATTGCTGGAGATATCCAAACTCCACCTGGATATGACTCTGAGACACCAACTTTAAGTTCACCCTGGTTTGAGCAGAGGGTTGGAGTAGATGATTTCCAGACACCCTTTCTAACTGCAGCAGTTTGTGATTCTGCCAGGTCATGTGAAGACCTGCTGCACTTACAAAAATCCTCCTCTCGCTCCTTTTACAAGATAGAGACAAATGCAACAATGCAGTAAGGCAACAAAAGCGTAGTACACATTTTGCAGGGAAAAGGAGTGGTTCAGAGTCCCTCTTTTTTATGTCCTGTGCTCCAATCCAAGTGGTAAAGCTAAGGGATGCAAGGAAAAACCAAACAACTGCTTGGTAAACTGTGCTTTACCCCAGACAGTTAGCACTAGGTGGAAGTTCAGTGCTTACTCTTTGCACTACAGCAACTTCTTCACAGTTAATGCACCCTTTGCACACCCTACATACAGAGAACAGAGAATGAAGTAGTCAGGTGCTGTGAATTTACACTCAGCTTTACTGATGGAAATCTCCTCGGGCAAGAAGCCCTCAGCTCTGTTGACAGTCGTGTGCCAGGTTTGACAGGTTTTACTGAGAGACCTGGAAGGAGCTTTGACACACCTGCTAACGCATGAAGTGCTTTATCCGTCTCGGTTGCCATCCTCATCCACAGCTCTGGAATGCACCAATCTCGCAGTGGCAATGGGCTGTGTCCTTGGTCCAGAGGCTTGCAAGAGCCATGTCCCAAGTCCCTGCTTTGCTCACAGACTACATCTTGAAATAAATAACTTGCTGTTGTCCTTGGTTTTCCCCCTGCTCTGACCTGAGTCACGTACAATGCACTTTCCCCTCAGCCTGTGTGAGCAGAGCCCTGCCATGGTCTTCCACCCTCTCTGTGAGAGCCCTGAAGCCTCCTCTGACACGGAGCAGCAAGAGTTCCTACACCCTCAGAGCTGACACTGGTTTTTCAGATACCTGGCTGCACAAAGAACACAACCAGCTACTGTTCTCACACACCTCTCTCTGCTCCAAAGCCAAAGCCATCCAAACGGATCAGTCTTGCAGCACCACTATGTGTGTCAGCCTGAACTCCCCTTCACCTTCCATCTCCCTCCTTAAAACAGCAGCACAAAGCTCCAACTCAGAGACCAAGAGTAGAAGATAATCCAGTCTATACTTAGATCCAGACTTCCCCCAAAGCCTGAGCAGTGTCAGGCTCTAGCTACCCTCAAGCAGTAGGAGCAAAAGTCATGCTGCACATCAATTGGACACTGATGCTTTTAACACTGGTTTATTTAAAAGTGTTGTGGCAAAGAGGTAAGTGGAGAGCCCTGAATAATTCAGAAAGATCTCAAAAACAGTGCAAATGAAAATATACTTTAGGCATCCTAGGAACAGTCAGTTTCTGTCTACTGAGGCATCCGTAGCACTTTTAATCCATAATTTCCATTTTAGCCTGTTAAAATAATGTGATTTATTATTCCTGTCACATGTCCTTTCTGAAGATGCTGGGAGGGTGTGGGAGAGGTAAGAGAGAAAATTAGTTATCAGTCACCACTTGCCAAGAGTAGATTAAGCACTCAAAAGTTATACATTCATGTATAAATTACTCAAGGGAGTTTCATTTATTCCTTTTCTCCCAGCTTATATTTTTTTTCTTATATTTTCTTATATTTCTTATATTTTTTCCTGTCCTGCAGCCCTTGTTCCCACTGCTCTCAGTCACCATTTGCCTGCAGAGGACAAGTTGGACAGTAGCAAACAATTCTGGATTTTCCTCCTTTTCATCATGAGAATTCATTTGGACTCTCTTTCCCAGACCTCAGAGCATGCCTGATTCCTGGGAGCAGAACAGAGAACAAGAACGAGTTAATCTTTAGCAACGTGATAAAAATCACTCTCTCACACAGACAACTGGAGAGGGATTTCAACAGAGCTGTTGCGCCAAGCACCTGATAGCAAAACCTGAAACTGCTGCCAACCCACACCTTCCTGCTCACAGACACAGCTCACTTAGTCTCTCCCCAGCACTCCCACTTCTCTACTAAAATATAAGTCAGCACTGAGCAAACCCTCTCACCAAAATGAGAGGCCACTCTTTCTGTAACAAAGACACAAGCATGGCTGCATTACAGGTGGGGTCACCTCATCTCTCTTTCTATTTTTTAGTAATTGAAAAAAATAGTTGTGAAAAGCACATTAAACAATCAGATTGGAGAGATGGCATAGGAGGACAGGACACAGGGGCATTTCATGGCTTTGCTGCAATCTAAGAAGCCACCAACGAGCAGGCAGGTGAGCTGAGCGGCTGGGAAGGGAGGGGAGGAGGGTGCAGCAGGAGATGTGGAAAGGGCTACCAGCAGCTTGCTCTCCCAAAGCCAGAGTGCCAGCTGGCAGCTACATGTTGCTGGTTGCGTGTGGGCTGTGAGTATAACAGAGGAGATGAGCCTTTAGGGGAGGAGCTGTCTGATAAATCATTAATGAATGAAAATATGAAGTAATCAGTCTGCCTGGGAGGCAGAATCATCTAATGATGAGGATGATGGACTAGGAAGCAGGAATGAGGTTCCTATCTCACCCGCAAGACCACTGGCACACGAGCTCCTTTTGCTGTGAGTAAGAAGATACAGCCACTTCCTTACACTAAAGGGCTTCTCTCTTAAAATTAACACAGAAACCCCACAATCTAGGTGATAATAAAATTTACAGCATCCTTTGTGGAAACTGCACCCCCAGCTTCTCTTTTGTTGCAGGCAGTGCACAAAGAACCAATATTCCTTGTCAGAGATGTCTTCACTAAACCAGATTTTTTTCAAAGCAATATCATAACCTAGTACAACCTTTCAGCAGCACCAGTGGCATTTAATTTTAAATCGATTAACTACACACAGTACTAATTACCCATGGGTGGGGTTTTTTCTTTTTAGCAATCAGACTACTGGCTGGAAATGTAATGGTATGTCTCTGTGTGAACAGGGACACTCTGCTTTGTCTGTGCTCTCTGAAACGAAGAGGAAAACACTTGAGAAATGATCTTTAAAGGGGCATTTGTGTTTATGGGGATAGCTGCAGGGGCACCAGACACATGCAGTCAGAAAGTGATGAAGTTGATAGGGGAAGGGGCAGGAGGTTAGCACAGTCTCTTTTGCACAAAGACTTAGTAGAACGTGTCTGACATGCTGCACAAAATCAATACAGCCCTTGTATGAAAAAGAAATTGTCAGGTTTGTACAGTTCTCAGGCTTATTTGGAAAGATGCTCACAAAGGTGATTCTTGATTTTTATGAAATCTTTAACTGCTCTCTTTCCTCTGTCTTAAGATCCCTGAACATTCAAGGGTATTGTTTTAAAATAGTGTTATTCTAAAAGAAACACCAAAGACACACATGGCACAAACTGAAACAATCTAATGTTGGCACATTTGAGGGATAAGAGGTGCAAGGGCTTTATCGTCCAATGTATTTAAAAGATGATTTTCCAGAGTGAATGATGCATAGGCTGCAGCAGAAACCATAAATAGAAGGCACATATAGCCATGACAGAGACTATGTTTACAGAAACTCAAACAAGCACCTGAGGAGATCTGTGGTTTTTAACTACACACCTATTTGTGGCACTGAAGTCCAGTTTAATTATTCTGCCATACATCGCTGAGCCACAACAAGTTTATTACAGTTTATGGAAGAAGCTGCTCAGGCAATTTTACAAGGAAATCGCCTGTGTCTAATCTAATTGCTAAGAAGTAGCTAAAATTACATTAGTCCTGGAAAGAATAAGAAAGAAACAGGAAGCTCCAAAAGGTTCAAGAAGCATCACAAGGCTGCTCCTGTAAATCACAGCATTGCAGATTTGAGGATGAGATCCCTGGAGAGGCTCCCAGTCACAGTCAGACACTGTTTTTCACCCAGAACAAACATAACACAGGTGAGATGACTTACAGCACATAAAAGTATGATTTCTCACATACTTAATCCTTCTTCTGGTTACTGAATACATTTACATAATAAGTGGGGTTTGGAAATTACCCACTGATGAGATAATACAGATTTAAATGATCTGAAGTGTCAGTTTCTTCTACTTGCAAGCTTTAGCAGTCCTTGCAAAAGATTTAACTGGGCTCCATTGAAGAATCCTATTTCTCAAGATTTTGTTTAATCATAAGATAATCAACACCTATAAAATTTAACAAATGGATTAGGATGGCTTAGATGTTTCCAGACTCTTGCAGAGTACTAGCATGCAATATCAGAAGGAATTATTTCTGTAAATTAAAGTTTAATTGGAGGTTGCTGGACATGTCAAGCAAGCTACAGTCAAGCTTGTTAACACAGTAAATGTGTCATTACCTTCCACATAATCACAGAAATACCTCTGGAGAGTCACTTACCAGTTTATGTCTTGCCAAACTAACCAAGAACAGATTTCTGACAGCACCAACAGCTACTTTGACACTTTGCATGAGCCACCATGCAACAGCCTGTTGTTTTGCTCATGTGTTCTGGGTTAAAAATAAAAGGAAAAACAAAAAAGATTTTTAAAAATCAGCTCCCTTCACTCTCCCCCACTCCACTGACACAGAGAAGCCTAGGGCAGACGACCTCGACTCAAACTGGTTAAATACAAGAAAGGACAAGTTGTGAGCAGACAAAGCAAGCTCCAAGGGCTTTTCTCTCAGACTTTCAGAGTTTTCTGGTACTTCAACCATCTCTGACTTGCAGAGCTTATTAAATTTGCTGCTCTCACTGTCCACTATCATTAGAGAACTGTCCATCAAAAATCAGATTTCTATGAGAGCTGGTTAAAAACCTGAAGAAAATATACAACTAATTGCCAGCTGTGCCTAGGGTGTCTTCTTCCTCCACCCTGGAACAGGAAAATGGTTTTATATTTTTTATAGTGCTTTTACCTTTTTGTTTTGTTTTGTTGTTTGTTTGTTTTTCTTTTATTTTCTTGTGTTAAATAGTTAAGGAGAGTTCTTGTCTGGGTGACAAATAAAAGCATCTCCAACCCAGTGGAGCCTAAAGCCACACCATAAAGCTGCTGGAATTTATCCCAGACATAAGAGAGTCAAAAGAGCATAGCAAGCCATTGACTACAGTCATGCGTAGCTTCAAAAAGAAGAGAAATATGCTGGGCCAAAAAAAAATAACCAGAGAATTGCTGGTTACAGTGGAAGCAGAACAGTGTTAGTTACTTGACACAAAAATTCTCCACCCAGCAGCAGTCTTACAGCTACTACTGAAGCAGGATGGTGGCCTGGAATGGTACTGGACTCTCATAGTATTGAGCAAGAGTTTTCTTAGAGAAGAAGAGGTGGTCAAAAGTGACAGCTTAGGAATTTTTTATTTCTTTAATCAGAAGCACAACCAGGGAAATATTTAATACAGCAATAGAAAGTATTGATGTTAACAGAAATACTTCATACAGCACTTAGAAGACCTGTGCAATGCAAATTACTTTCAGTGCTGTCTCAAACATATGCCTCAAAACAAACCCCATCATTTTCTTTGATTTCTGGAAACTTAGAAGTGCTGTAAAAGGGGTCTTGCAACACCAGAGTAACAGGTCTGTTTCCCACAAAATTTGAAATTCAGGTCTCACATACATTCACCCAAATCACACATGCAGAGAAGTACGGACAAAAGCAAATGCAAGTTAGGGGACCTAAAGTGGATGGTAAAGCAAACTCACAAAACCGATATGAACGTGAGCTCTTCCCAAAGACCACTGGCTGTGCACAGCAAGCAGCTCCAGTGCTTCCTCTCTCTGCCTGGAAACAGAGCTCCTTCCTCAGAGCTCTTCCCAACATCCACCCACCTTCTGAAGTGTTTTCAAGCTGGGCTGCTTTTTGCCTGCTATGTAATACATAGTCCATTTGCACAGTGCTGCAAGAGATGTTAGATGAAGGGTGCAACACCTTTTGCTGAGCATAGTCCACATGAAACTGCTCAAAGCACAGCAGGAGCTGCAGTTCTGTGCAAGATTCGCTGCTGCTGATAGTAGCCAATTGCATATTCCACACACATGACTGGAAAAGTAACTGTGTCTGGATAACAACTACACCACATGTACAGGGTGACACACACATGGAAGGCACATGCTGCACTAACACAGAAATGGTGAACACGTTAGTACGAGCACATAAGAATTCTGTTTTACACTAGAAATGTAGCTTGTGGCTTCAGCATGCTCTTATTTCCTTGGCGTGAGCAAAAGGCTGTTGCAAACAGCCTCGTAGTTCAACACAGGCTTTCCTTCTGCTTTGTCAGCTTTGATTAGTGCTCTCTCTCTCTCTCCCCCTCATATGAAAAACTTGGCTTATAAACAGTCTAATCTAAAAAAGAAAATGAAGACATATACTGTAGTTCACAACTGTGCCTGATAATCCCCCAACACTATCTAATGACATACTGGAAAGCCAATGGTTAAACTCAAACTAAGCCTCCTTGTGTAACTGCAATCAGTTAGAGGGCAAAACTTAAGAGAAAAAACATTGAAAAAAGCAAATTGAATGATCTTGGGCTTCTACAAAGGCATTTAGCAGATACCAAAATGGTCATAATGGGTATCTTAAAAATAGGACAGTGGATATTGCATTGTCTTCCCTGCCAAAAAATATGCCCCTTCACTTGTATACACATTTGTTTCCCTGTGTTTTGACACATTTGGCATAATGACCATGGTAGAAAACAATGAGAAGTCTACAGCATCTATCATCTGTCAGTCTCTGCTTTCTATATGTCTAAGCATGTATTTTGAGATACTCTGCTCTATAGATAGGGCAGAATTTCCTGTAACTGATCTTTCATCAGCCTCTGTCTGCAAAAATAAAGACATGTAGTGGCCTAAATATTTCTCATCAAAGGATGTAAATGGAAGGAAACAGGGGAAAAGGGGATTATGTTTGATAGTAAATGGCATGCAGAGAGACACTAAGTCCCTAATATTGAGGAATTAGCAGAGGATGAAATAATGGACAAAAACTCTTAAGTGTCACGCACAAGCAACAAATATAGTGGAAAATGAGGACTTCCCCAGACTGATGATTCTGTCCAATTACAGCTAACCAGACTCAGCACCCCTCAGTAACAGATGCTGGTGACTGATGCAATCACTAGCTTAAAGCATACTGTACTTCAATTTGGTGTAAGTTTCCACTGAAGAAAAAAGACAAACTTTTAACTTTTGATAGGCAGCAAAAGAGGACAAGAGAAGACCCAAAATCCTGTTTCCATAGTGTACAATTGAAGTTTCATTCACATAGAGTCTTCTTTCTCTGTAGCATCTTAACTGCATGAATGGGAATGTCTGTTAACCAGGGATCAAAGTAGTTAACATTTCAGATCCTATTTAACATCTGTCTATTTTTAACTAATAATTTCACAAAGAATCTAAAATGTCTTGTGTTATTCTTATCCTTCTGCCTGTAAAGTCACTACCTTTAGTTATCATGATTTTGCATAAAACAAAATATAAAGTAAGAAATGCAGTTTGATAAAATAACAGCACAAAACTTAAGTCAGTAAATCAATGCTATCTGAAATCATAGAATCACAGAATCACACAGAATCAATTAGGTTGGAAAAGACCTCTGAGATCATCGAGTCCAACCTATGACCAAGCACCACCATGTCAACTAGACCATGCCACTAAGTGCCACATCCAGTCTTTCCTTAAACACCACCAGGCATTGTGACTCCAGCCCATTTCAATGCTCAATCACCCTTTCTGTGAAGAAATTCCTCCTAATGTCCAGCCTAAAGCTCCCTTGGTGCACTTAAGGCTATGTCCTCTCATCCTATGGCTTGTTGTCTGGAAGAAGAGGCCGACCCCCACCTGGCTATAGCCTCCTTTCAGGTGGTTTCAGAGAGTGATAAGGTCCCCTCTGAGCCTCCTTTTCTCAAGGCTGAACAACCCCAGCTCCCTCAGCTGCTCCTCATATCACAGGTGTTCCACACCTTCTTGTCACTGTCACTTTACACAGTCTGAAAACTCCCTAATACACAAAGCCTCGTCTCCTTTCCTGTCCCTTCTGAAGAGCTTGTAGCCATCCATTGGAGCACTCCAGTCATGCAAGCCATCCCACCATGTTTCCATGATGGTAGCTATGTCACAGCTTTCCTGGAAGGTTGTTACAGGATTCAACACCATCTTGTAAGATTAGGAAGACTAGTGCTCAGCACTCAGCACAGCATTCAAAACCCTAGCAGAATGAGATAGTAGATTTTGTATTTTTCACTACTACCGTTGCATGACACGATCAAGGATGCACACAATATTCAAGGCTTTTCAAGCTTTTGCCAGAGGGAAAATCTCAAAGCAGACTTCTCCCTGTCTTGTAATACTAAACGGGCTGGGCAGGAATGACATTTACACAGTTGAATCTTTTATTATTTTCTCTTCTTAAAACAATAGCAGCAATATGACTTTCTATATTAGGTAGACTCCTATAGGTGAGTGCTGAACAGGTATAAAGGTCACCAGGACAAAATGCTATTTATGAGAAGGTTGTATAAACCTCTGTTAGCTCTGAGGTTTTCAGAGCTAACACGAACACAAACTTGTCATGAATTTAAGCTCACTGGATATTTTCTAAAAATCACCACCAGTGAGTTGCCTGATAATATATCTTGGGAAGAGCTGACTATTCCAGACCAGTGGAGGCTGCAGAGGACCCCTTGGAGCACAGGAATGTTGTTGCCCATTGCTAGCAGGGCAGCTGCAGAATGATGTGGAGCACTCCCTAACAGAGCTTTCCAACTCAGCTAATGGAGTGTGACACCTCAAGCAGTAATCTCCCCCATCATTGAGCACTGGCCTTCAGGATCCACCCATCTTAATTTTTATTTTGGAATGGGTATTGTGATACAGCACTGCAGGCATTCTCAAGACACGCATTAATGCATCATCTTTACACCAGTTTCTGTTCTTGATTTTTCTGGATTGCATCCAAAGCTTTCTTTTATCTTTGAGCTTAGCAGAATGATAATATAAATAACTCAATGTCCAAAAATATTCAGCTTTGGTAATCTGCAATGAGATCTCTCCTCCTCTTCCTGATCCTTTATATGCAGTTTCATTACATTTGTGTCAGATGAGCATTTAAACGAGAGGCAGGTGTAATAAGAGATGAAGAACTCGAGCAGTGTGCTTATGCTATGAGGTGAAAACAGACACACTTGTACCTGGAGATCCATGTCAAACTCTTATTGAAGAGATCACTTGCCTATATGCAATATATTTAGTGCCCAACATAAAGCTTCACAAATAGCACTGAGAAATCCCCTAAGGAAATCCCATAATAATTAAATCCTGATATCACAGCATCCTGTATCACACACACATGCATTCTGTCCTCCACTTAGTTTCAGCAACCTTCACTGAACCTGGCTGATAAAATAGTCTCCCAAATGACTGTAACTCTAAAATCTATTAAATCCATGAAGTATTGATGAGGCAGAATTAATGTTGAGAAAATTACTTTAACCATCTCCCTCCTCCCGTATTTCATAAAAGAAATATAGAAAAAAAGCGATGCTGTGGCTGGGACTGCAAAATACAGCACACTTAGGTCAGGAAAATCTACATCTACCCACATGCCTTATACTCTACCTATAGATCTATTTGTCATTACAACACTTATTCCTTTAGTAAGAGTAATATCCACAGAAATGGCCTTATCTGATGCCCAGAGATCATGTTCTCCTTTCTTTTTATTCCCAGATATGATCTGTGTCTTGCACACAGCATTATGTAGGCTCTCTCTACAGTGTTCCTCACTCCCTGCGCTGCAGGGCTCATTAGCTGTGGGTTGAGAGCATTACCTACTAAGACCCTGTTGCTGCCTGATTATAAACTTGGCACAAACAGACCCAAGTTTGGCAATATTTTCCATGCTGGGCGTCTGCTGGGAGGCTTTTTTTTCCCCTTGCTTTGTTGCTGTTTTGGATTTTTGGCATGACGTCAGCCAAAATTTTTCAAGCTAATTCTGAAGCAAGGCATGGGAAACTGGAGTGATTTATTCATGTGAAAAGCTTCTGGCCGCTTCTTGAACAGCTCGAGAGGTTTTGTGATTTGGACCATAAACTTGCAACTTAAAGGTGTCAAGGCAAAATCTTTGTGTTTTGATCTCTGTGTTTTTCTCTGAGAAAACTCCCAAACATGACTAAATTACTAACTTCTGAAAAAATAAACCTTAATTTGCATGAGCTCACTAAGGAGGTGATGCTTCCTAGCAACTAGATTCCCTGGAGATCCCACCTACAATGCTCCAGGATCCCACGACCAGTTGGGTGGCACCTGCCTGCTTGAAGCTGCAGTTATGCTGTAAGTGATCAGAGCTGGCCATGAGACCAGCTGCAAGGCTGTTCCACAGCTAATTCTGAGCTCCTGAAGGCTGGGATGGCCCCGTATCACCTGCGTGTTCATATCCAGTTCTCTGCAGGGGAGGAAGGGGAACCGAAGGTGTGAAACATGCCTGAGTGATGGAACAAGAGCTTTTGTATCAACTGCACCAATGCACATACAGAAAAGAGCAACATTGATGTAACACTCCCTAAAGCAACATCTGAATTTTCAAAATGTAATGTTTTTCTTTTAACAGAGCAACCAGAAGGCTTATTATCTAGATTAAAAAAAAAAAAAAAAAAACCAAAAAAAAACCACAACCAATTTAGCACTTGCTAAACCCTATAACGGATACTCAAGCTGCTGTAACATCATGACCCACTGCAAACATCTTTGCCATTGAGCCAGCCAAGAGAGCTGGGAAATACAGCTGGGTGAAGTGCTCTGATCCACCTGCTGTTTTAACAGTCCTTCCCTATTTCTTCTCCAGTGGCTACAACGGGACAGACATCCACATAGATGGCCCACAGATCAACTCTCTTTTGCTTCCAACAATTTGATCACCTCTTTGATTCCAACAATTGGATCACCTCAAACTTTGTGGGGGGTGGGGGGGGGAGGAAGGGACAAAAAGCTATATTAAATGAATTACCAGTGAAATGTAGGAAAATTACAGAGTCTGAGACACAAAGATCTCTTCTGCAGGAGACTGGAACGTAACCTTGCTGTGTAGGGTTATCTGATTTAATAAAGTGAAAACACAAGTATAACAATGCTTCACAGAGAGCAGACTAAATCCAATCTGGTTGGGACTGGACACATGCAGTTCTGGGCAGGGGACAAACCACATTCCTCAGAAATCTTATGGACCAGATTTAACATTTACTACACCCAGCAGCATCAACATTCACATCTTCTGAATGGATTAGACTGGAAGAAAAGAAACAGACTAAAATTGAAGGAATTACAAGCATAGCATAGCAAATCTTGATAAGCCTCAAATACATCAAAATGTTCAAGCATTTCCCACACTTTCCTTCCTAAGGAGAAAGATAATCTTCAGCCGAAAGGAAGAGATAATGAAGATAAGCAACAGAAGTACACTATTGAGGCACATCAGTGCCCAAATGAATGACTTCAGAAAAGTAAAAGCTGCTAGAAATAGGACCAAAATGCACCAGGTCAGCCCTAATTACAGAGAACAGCTAATGAATCGGGCAAATCCTCTTGTGGGTATGGCAGAATACAGGTAATAAAGCAAAAGTCACAGCAGCTTATCTTTGTAGTGAGAGCACATATAATACATAGTTGCTCTATAACACTTTCTGTCAGAAACCTGACAGATGTGAAGAATTACCAAGAGAAATTCAATAGCATTTTTGGTAGACATCAGGGATATAAATAATTGTACCATACAAATTGGACACCCAGGAATGCACAGGGCATCAGAGTCTTTCTAAAGGCAAACAAATTTTTATATAATTTCTTATATAAATATATAAAAATTGGTTTTATATAATTTCTTAAAATAAAAGCAGCCATTACCTGCTATTTTTTTAATAAAGAGAGAAGAAAAACCTGACTCTTCTAATAGGGGGGAAAAAAACCCCAAAAATAGCAGATGCGTGTATTAGCAGAAATCCAAATTTTCCTTGATATATCTGAGCTACTGATATAATAACTGAATCTATTGTTTAAGATATGCAGTTGCTTCTAGTCTACAGAGAAGTGTGCAAATAGAAGCAAAGTGTCTCAGATTTCAGCTGAAACATCAAAAGCCCTCAGCTTGGGAAGGTATCCCTGTCTATATTCAGAGAGAAAAGCGCCATGGACTCCCAAGCTCTGAGATACACATTCAACATCAAGGCCTGTGTTTGAAGCATTCACAGCTTTTCTGGGAAGAGGAAATCTATAGGAAATGCTTAGTTGCACACCTGGTGCAGAAAGATGTAGGTCAGGTTTATGGTACAGCAGTCCCTCAGTTCACTTCACAGCTTTATCCTTCCCTGATCCTGATGGCTGTAACCAGCTGCAGGGACGGGGACAGAACCCCAAACCGCACAGTGTAAGTCATGCTTAGAAATACAAAAAATGGTATGAAAGGCAAGAGTTTCAAGGGTAGTGTGGACTGGCAAAGAGCAGTGTGACTGTGGGAAAAAGTACAACAGAGATCACCCCAAGGTTTTCTGTCCTACATCAGTCAGGCTTCTTGTGACTCCTTGTGATGTGGAAGGGTGGCCGTTCTGTGACAGGCCATGGTCAACGCAAACCTACAGTGCCACACGAATATCTGGTCTGGCATCCACAAGGCTGCTTCACAGAAATCTCATCAAATGAAGGGTCTTCTCACACTGTCATCAGCTTAGCTGAGGGAGCTTTAAATTCAGCCAAGATTCCCCTCCCAGCATTCAAGTATATGTCTCTAATCAGCTCTTAAATCCATTATGAGTTTTTGATCTAGAGGCTGCATGACCTTTTCTAGGACTTTGAGACAAGATGAATAAATAACTGCTGAGCCTCTGAGCTATGTCAAGATAAATTCAAAATGTCCTCTTGATGTCCAGTACTTCTTGGATTCAGTAGGTTAGGGACAGAGGCTGGGCAAAACTGTTTCCTTGTCATTACATTTTCTGCAATTATTTTTAAACTCTCTGGGAATTTGTAATGCCATAGCCAAACACACAGTGGGGTCAGAGATATTTCAGAGATCCTCACATATGAGAAAATCAAGGTCCCTGATCATTCTACCTCAAAATAAGATGTTGCAAACAGTTTGAAGTGGGAAGCGTGAAAAGAACAGCTGTGAAAACAAAGAAAATTTGCACTCTGCTTATGCATTTTAATGGCTGCAGGAAAACAAATTTAAGAGCAAAATCCTGGGTCACAAACCTAGCTCCAGACTGACTTGAAAAAATTCCAGGATGTTTACAACCCAGCAGTGAGAAGTGCCTCTTTTCATTGACTTACATCACTATAAGCAAGTGAGGAAAGCTGGCAGTTTTCAGGTGCATCAGTTTGTCAGCTAATCCTCTTCCACATTTCAAAATTCAACCAAATCAAGCAGCCAAGCGCTTCGAGTCTGAACATCAACTATAGGTTGAGAAACATTGCCCAAGTAGAACCTCTGTGAACCATATTGTGGTTTGCTGTTTTCCCTGCTAGCAAGTTTACTGCATCTGCATGACACCACATTTCCATGGAGCCACATGAAGCAACTTTCCTGATTTTGAGGTCTTCTTCAAGACTTCCTTCTCACAGGCAGAGAAGATGCAGACGGACAGTGAACAACAGCAAGAAGCAAGAAAGAAGCACTTTTTTCCCTCTGAGGACAGTCAGACATAACAGATGCCCAGAAGGGCTGTAAAGTTTCCAGACGGCTGAATTTTGAAAATCAAGGCCCTGAGCAACCTGACCTAATAGGACCTGTTTCAAGTGGGGGTTTGGACAAGACTACAGTTTGTACAAGTTTCTTGGCAGTTTCGTGGCAGTTTTTTCCAACGAGGATTATTCCATGATTCTAAGAAGCATGCTTCTTCTGTCACTTTCCCCTTGCTGCTCTTGAACTGTGCTCTCTTATTAAGGTCAGCCATGGAGACCCGGCTGGCCTCAGCTGGAGCATCCTTGAACGGAAATTAGAACACAACCATCCAACTACCAGGCATGCTGATAAACTTTTTTTTCATTGGTGTTACAAAGCATCACTATTTCCAAATAGTTCTCCTCTTTCACCTGTGAACTTTGTCATACCTCACACAAAGTTCAGCCAATCTTTACGGAAGGACACTGGACAACTTTTAGGATCAAGTATCAGTACTACCACCAAAAAGAAAACTAGATATAGCTCATACCCTCTTTTGTAGTAAAGTCACAAAGTTTTGTGGAAGTCACCACAAAATCTCATGGACTAATGAACTCATGCTCAGATTTGTGGCTCATCTGTGGCCCTACAACCAAATTCTAGTTAAAAAATTGTTTGTATTTCTCATAGAGATATAGATGCAAACTTATAACACACACAATTGTCAGAAAAGCTGATCAGAAGAGAGAAAATAATTTAAAAGAAAGAGCTGCAGTAGGGTTTACCCAGTTACAATTGGGCAGGACTTTTCATGCATTTGGCCGGCTTCTTTGTGAATTTCTAGGCTTGACTATCCTATCTTTTCCTATCTCTAAGAGTAAATGTTCTGCAGAAAGGTAAGTGATCTACATTTAAACATCTGCTAGCTAATCCAGATCTTTCTATATGATGTAACAACATCTGGCAGTTTTTAAAAGGTAGAAAAGAATAAGTGTTCTCACAGAGCCAGTCTTTAATTTTCAGTTTTCTACCCTGCAGGCTATCTGACTCTTAAGTCTTCTGCCAGTGGAGAATAAGCCAGTTTTCATCTGCAATCTGCACATTCTGCCTGGAGAAAAAGCACCAGCCCTATAGCCTGCTTGGCCAAGGGAAAGCAGGGACACAGTCTTCTGCTGACATGTTTCTTTTCCCAAGGGTGATTGATTGGTACTATCCAGAACTGGGCATATTGACAGTCTCCTAGAGGGAAAAGCAAGATGAGCCCACTGACTGCTCCAGATCTCCTGCCTTTATTTTTTGCAGGTTGGAAGAGCTTTCTCTGAATTACTTCCCTCTAGTTGGGACATGTCACTAATTACCTCCCGCTCTTCTCTCTCTCCTTCTGCTTCAGAGTGGTGCAGCTCAGCAGCACAGACACACGATGTGCCGTATTTCCAGAGCACTGAGGACCAGAGAAGTCTGTTGGAGCCTGATGCCTCTGGAAGTGTTGCATACAGTACAGTCAGACAAGCAGCAAAGCTTGTCATCTGGTATGGAAAGGAGAAATAGGAAAACTGGTATAGCACACATTAACTATCTCCTTATCTCTCAGACATAAGCAAACCATCCTAGTTCCACATGGCAAGGGTGTCAGTCAGACATTCTGGAAAGAGATGGAAAGATGGGAAGAGATGGAAAGATTGTAGAGTGAAAGATTGTCCAGTTGGACACCCCTACCACTTTGGGAAATACATACTCCCTCTGCATTATTTCTGCTCCTGATCTTTTATACAGCTAGCACGCTTTTTTTGTACCCCTTGTTTTTTAATTAGGCCTTTTTATTTCTTCTACTCCAGGTTTTAGCTCAACCACTCTTCAGCAGAATGGAACAGCTACAAACACAATAAGCAGATGCCAGTGGAGCAAAAGAAAACACATTCCTTGCCCTGAGGCCCAGCATGCTGTTCTCTGTCAATGCTTCTCATACTGCGAGTCTCCGTACCAGAGAAAGAACACATACAATCAACTATATTTACCAAAGCTAAAAAAAAAAAAAAAAATTAAAACTGAAAAAAGCTAAAACAATCTTTCTGAAATTCTTGTTGAAAACCAAAACTGATCAAGACAGCACACTTACCACAATTTCCCCCCCAAACAGAGCAAGTTTACATTCACCACATTTCCTCACAAATGGCTCGAAAACATGCCCTGTAAAATAAGAGGGAAAGGGAGAAAAATAATAAGTGACTGGAACACCACAAATTATGTTACACTTTCTTCTCTCTCTGCTAACATTTATCACCAACTTCCACCATTTTTCCTGGTTTAGGGAAGGAGGCAATTGGATCTGAACCTTCACAACTAATTATTGAATTCCACTAGTATTATGCAAAATATTAAAATAATTGCAGGACTCCCTCAGACTGCTCAGACACATCACTGTCACTGACATGATGGCTATTCAGACTTCAGGGAGACAAGGTCAACAACAAGAAACGCACAGCAGCACACAGCAAGTGTGCCAATTATTTTAGATCCAACCCTAAAAAAATTGGTCAACCCAGTATCTCTAAGTCATTTTGTTTTAACAAACTGGTTTTGGAATTGGATGCACGTAGGTTCATGACAGCCTCCTTGTTTGAAAACTACACAAAGGGAAAAAAGGGGTTGTGCCACACTTCATTTTTAGACTGTATTAATTACTTGGCATTCTCTAGGAGAACAAAGAGGGAGAAGAAGGAAGCCAACACAATATCCAGCTTGACACACACTAGGGCCCGCTTGAAGAAGATGGAGAGCAAAAGTGACAAATGCCATCATTTTGCTGACCCTGAGTAAATTTCAAATGACAGCTAAGCCTTATTTTCCCTTAAGGCGAAATCTTTGAAAGAATAACTCATGGAGCACAGACTAACAATGATGTTAAAACGTTTAGTTTGTAAACTCCTAGAAGATGGAGGAGGCAAGGATTCTGCTGGTGCTCAGGGTTGGGAGTGGTAACTGTGCAGCAAATGGAGAAGAACATAACTTTCAGTGCCCAGGTGTCCACACCAGTGAAGCCAGACTAAATTTGAACTGCTTCTAAGTCCCATTCTCCCCCAAGTACATGGCTGAACTTTTCACCAGAGAGGTATCCGTGAAATTACTGCTGGATGAGCAACTTCACAGCTATACACAGATGACTTGGAGCCCTGCACTACTGATCATGAAAACCTGCCTCAGCTGCAGAAACAGCAACTCTTGTGCCAGCACCTCTCCTGGGAGACGCTGTAGGCATAAACAGGAAACAAAGGGGAATGGCTTCTTAAATCAAATTATTTTTGCTGGTCATCATTATATAAAAAGGGGTTACAAAATTAAAATTTCTATTAAGGAATAACCAAATAAATATTCCTCTAAAACATGGAAACTGAATCACATTGCTCTAAGTCCCAATTAGCAAGCAGGCATCTGATATTATAAAGCTCAGACTTCATTTGAGTGGAAGGTTCAGGGTGGGGAGAAAAGAAAAAAAAAGCATCATTACAAATCAGAGAAATTATGAGAGATTTTTAGGAACAGACATTTTCTAACAGAGAAGAACAAACATAAGCATCTTCTCTGCTTTCTTTCTTTGTTTAGCAATTGAGAAAAAGAGTGCGTATATCAAGGAATAAAGAAAAAAAATGAACACCCCCTCCTCTCCCATCACCTTTTGTACAGCTTGGCAGAGTTTATGAAAACACTGAAAAAAAAGTGGGTCTTAACTGCTTTGCTCAAACTCAGGGAAGGTGGTTATTATTCCAGCACCATCTATTTCCCTCCCTAGCTTCCAGGCATTTGGCCTGGAAAGAAAACATCAAGTCAAGAAACTCTACTTCTGCCTCCGAACTAATTGGATAAAATCTGCATGCAGAAAAGTTAGAAGCTTAAGGAATGAGCCAGGTCCAAAACAATCCAATGGCACCTCAACTCCGGATTAGCTCATTATTTTCTTCTACACCATGAGACTGATTTAAAAATTTCCTCAGAGGAGTGACAAATAAGGAAACTCTGTACTTCATGCTGCCGGTCCCAGGAATACTTGAAAGACAAGGGCTGGCACCATTGCCAAAAGGGGCTGAGCTCCCCCTAGCAATGGAGTGGAGCTTCTGGATGCAGCCCTGGCAGTTNAAAACAAAACAAAACAAAATAACAGAAGAAATAAAAAAGAAAAAGGCCTGTGCTGTCTCTAGGGTAAAAGGGAGGAAAAGATGGAAAGGATGGACCAAGAGTACAGGTCCACTAGTAACATGTAACATTCCCATGTTATAGCAGCTGCTGTAATGCAGGCAGCTGCTTTAATACATGCCGAGGGAGTCTAGTCCAAGCTTTTCACTGAGACCATGTATGACAAAAACTAGCAGGAGGGCTAGGGAAAGGGGTGTCTTGTTAAATCTGAGGCAGTCACACAATTTGCCACATCGCTAATATTGCAAGATTTTCAGAACTGTAGGGATGGCAGACAGAAAGCTTGGGGAAGCCTTTTGCATGATTTTAGATGATGAAAAATGTGCTCTATTTCTTAGGCTACAAAGGAGAAGAGACGCTTGGAGATGGAACAGGGAGGGAGAAGNTGCCTCCGAACTAATTGGATAAAATCTGCATGCAGAAAAGTTAGAAGCTTAAGGAATGAGCTAGGTCCAAAACAATCCAATGGCACCTCAACTCCGGATTAGCTCATTATTTTCTTCTACACCATGAGACTGATTTAAAAATTTCCTCAGAGGAGTGACAAATAAGGAAACTCTGTACTTCATGCTGCCGGTCCCAGGAATACTTGAAAGACAAGGGCTGGCACCATTGCCAAAAGGGGCTGAGCTCCCCCTAGCAATGGAGTGGAGCTTCTGGATGCAGCCCTGGCAGTTCTCCCTTCCTCTCTCCCTTCCTCCCTCACCCCAGCACAAATGCCTGTGCAGCAAACTGGGGAAATTCTTCACACAAGTTTGCAAGTGACTGAATAAAATAAAATAAAATAAAATAAAA